>OY720452.1:32443805-32508805 GCA_963082715.1 Harpalus rubripes | reverse complement strand
ATAATAATAATAATAATAATAATAATAATAATAATAATAATAATAATAATAATAATAATAATAATAATAATAATAATAATAATAATAAAGATATGACGTTTATAAATATTTACAAATACAAATACTAACAAATACGTGCTCTTTTACAGAGATGACCCGGCTACGTGTTACCTACAGCAGTATTACTACTGTAGAAAACCGTATGGTATAGTATCGTAGTTTTTACTAAGTCGGCAACGCTTAGTATATTTGTACATGTACTTTTTCGTTGCCGACTTAGTAAAAACATCGTACTGGTTATTGCGTACTATGACCCTGTCGGTGAGAGTAATTACATCTTCTTCATTTTGTCCGCAAATCATGCATTTAATAATAATAATAATAATAATAATAATAATGATAAATCAAAATTCTACGTAGTTGATACATTTGGAATTGGTTTATTATTAAATGGTACCTATTCCTAATAAAAAATGCGTATTAAAATTAAAAGTTGTTTGTTTTTATTTAATTTTTAAGTTAGACTAACGCATGGTTGACGTTTATAAATAATTTTTGACAACCAGAAAAAATAAATTCCATGGCTATTGCTACAAAATAACCGAAATTTTGAAATTTCTTTTTAAAATTGTGAAGAAACAAAAAACATAATAATAAATGTAAATACAATTTTTAATTCTGAACAATTTTGTACTGTATAGTTTTTGCCGTAAAATGAACAGGAGAGCAGGAAATTGCAAAAAACTAAAATCCCATGTAAAATCCCTATGTTCACCCCTAACCGCCACCACCCTGTATATCATTTATGTATCAATTTTAAAAGTAGTCAATGATACCATCTCTAGAAAACGAAAAGCTCCAAAAATAGTACGTTTATACATGTTCGTAACGACATGTTTTCAGTGCGTTTATAGACTCATAAAGACACCGATATAGAAAAACAATTTAATGAAATCAAGCATTATTAAAACTTTGTCAGATGTCACCATTAAACATATTTCTTATGGTCTATAAAAAGTAGACACTCGGTATATATATAGAGAGGGAGTGGGGGGAGGGGTGCAGTCATGAACTTTGGCCTAGGGCGTAAAGAAATGCTAATCCGGGCCTGCATGCAAGAACAATTATTGTAATCAATTTTGTGTGTGATTGGTGATTTTCTTTGTTGGAATCACATTCTTATATTTGTAATCGAACATTTCATTGTTACAATCAAAAACCGGGTTGTGAAGGATATTCAATTTTATTTAAATTTCAATTATTTTATACTAAACCATATATCTAAAATTAGTTATTTAAAATGTCTATAACTTGTTCCATTTAAGCCATTCAGTATTGCGGAGCATAGGGAATAGTTTTGATCTCTCTGAATGGCTGAAATTAGAGACAAAAGACAAGTTTACCCAATGTAATTTCGGCTACTTCAGATTTGCGCTGTTGCCAGTGCCATCTACTAATTGACTTAAATGGAACAGAGCATAATTTAAATATTCTTTGGTATATGTCATCATGTGCTTCCTTCTATTCAACTGGTTGCAACAATGTGAAATGACGTTTACGTACTTTATTGGTCCTTTTCAATTTTGTTCAATATAAAATAAATAAATAAATATATCATAACGGCATATTACCCATTGCTGGGTGTGCCAATCCGCTTTGTATGCAGATATCGGTAATGATGATGACATATTTGTACCGTGCGGGCGTTTACCAGGCGTCACCTCACATACATATTACTAATTTGTTGTTGCTATGTGACATCATATAAGGATTCCTTAAATTCTTCCTTAATAAAGGATAGGTCAAGAAAGGTTCATAAATATGTTTTTTATTTAAAGAATCCTTAACAGTAAGAAAAACCTAGGAAATCCTTGATTAAGGTAGACTTTAGGAAATGCTAAGGAACTCATTAGGAACGTTCATAAATTTGGGCCTTACTGTTCCGAATTACAATCACGGAATTTTTATGACATAATTAGAGTGATGCAGTGGCGGATTTACGACTTTTCAGCCTGTAGTCCGATAGTTTGCTGCCTAAATCCAACAACGATTATACCTAATCAATTTATTATTGTGTACTTACTGATATGTATTATTGCAATCAAATTTTCTTTACTGTACTCAAAAGTTTCCGTTGTAATTAGATAAATACATGCAATAACAATTACTATAGTCAATTTTCTGTGTGATTGCTTATTTCCTTTGTTGGAATCACATTATCATTACTGTAATCAAGCATTTCATTGTTACAATTAAAAACCTTTAAAAAATCCTTCTAAAGTGTTATAATTAAAGCAACATTTATATGCATTAAATTACTCAATTATTAGTTTTTAGCACCCTGTTGAAATTCATCTTTTCATATTTGCGGATGTACATGCTGCAGTTTTGATGAAAATTATTCTCTGAGTAGAGGCGTAAACTTTTTATTTTGGCTGTGGGTGCACTATTTTCATTTTAAATTTGGGTAGGTACCTATATGATTTTAAAATGCAAATAATACAATAAAAATAACATACTTATATTATTATACATATATTAAACTATGTATAGATTTAACATAAATAAAATTAATATCTATAAAATAATAATAATACTCCTAATATTAATATACAGGCTATCTCTAAAACAAGTAGACATGGCTTAAACACAGATTCCTGGGCCCAAAATAACACGATTTAACCTAATTTACCAATATCCGAAAAACCGAAAGTGTACCGTTTATTAAAAAAAATCTTATAATGACAGAACGCTTTGTTCGGTTTGAATGAAACTTAGGTGTCACGACAATGACACATCCAATAGTAAACTTTTCTGTCTCTGTGTAAGTTGTGATATCTGTAACGATTTAGGCAGAAAAAAATTAAATGAGTGACTGTGTACAGTGCTATTTTTAAAATAATTTTCGTCTAGCAATCTATTCAAATGTCAAACAACTATTTTCTTATGACAGTAACATTTGTTTATAGGTTGCCAATAATTTTCTTCGCAATATCCTATAATTATTAACATATCCGTTTGTTCGGCTTAAGTAGTATTTTACTGCCATTATCATGACACGATTAAATAATGTCAGCTTATTCTTAAACAACTTAAAAAGATTGACAACTCATTTTTACAATGTATGCAATATAATTAAAATGTTAGAGCGCAATTATTGTGGGTGCTGCGCACCCACACTTTTACTTTCTGTGGGTGCATGTGCGTCCGTGCACCCACTTAGTTTACGCCCCTGTCTCTGAGAATTTTGCCGCAGTAGGCTTTAGCATTCGGCCACTGGTTTGGTCAAGGGTATTAAATTTGATTTATATTTTAATTATTTTATGCTAAACCATATACCTAAAATCAGTTATGTAAAATGTCTAATTTAAATATCTTTTGGTGTATGGTGTAATTATAAAAAAAAAAATACTTTTTTTTCTCAAAATATGCAGAATGTCAAGTGTTTGCTTCTATTCAACTGATTACAACAATGTCAAGATAACGATTACGTACTCTATTATTATCCTTTTTGGTCAATATGGAATACTGTTACTGATTTGTTACTATGTGACATCATATGAGGATTTCTTAAGTTTTTCCTTCATAAAGGATAGATCAAGGAAGGTTCATAAATATGTTTTTTATTTGAGAAATTCCCAACACTAAGGAAAGCCTAAGGAATCGTTGATTAAGAAAGACTTAAAGAAATTCTAAGGAACTTCTTAGGAACGTTCATAATTTTGGGCCTTTTAGTCTTCACGCGGGAACTTCCACTGCGTAAGCTTAACGCCTGCCAGCGGCGTGACCGTTAACTAACGCTTGCTTTTAGAATGCTAAAATTCAAAATTTGGCATAATTTAACGTTTAACGTTTAAAGTTAAATAACGCTGAGTTTCAGAATCCTTATGTAATAATTATTTACACATTTGTATGTACTAAAATATAAATTTTTATTCCAGTTTTTGATTTTGTCCTGTTATTCACAGATGTTAAAATATAACCTTAATTTCCTTATCCGCGTTCGTGTTTCTTTAACTTTTAATAATGTTCAAGTATTGTAACTGTAAATTTCAAACAAGTTCTGTGAACAATTATAATCGACATCAAATACTGTATAAAATTCAATTATCAAAATTTCTGAGTTTTTCCAGAATGTCGCATGCAATTCCGAAAATATTCTAATTTTAGACAACACAAATTTTGTTCACATTAAAAAGAAGACAGTTTTACAACAAACACTTGTAATGAGGATTTATGAAACTGACGTCACATAACACACATTTTCCCTCCCAGTACTACATGTTTTTAGAAAAAGACAGGTTCGAAGAGATAGTTTTGTATTTCCAAGGCCTCTCTTCTCTTCTCAACGTATTGTTCTAATTAGATTTTATATTGGCTGTTTTATTTTGCGATGGTGTTTGCCGTATGTATGAGTAATCAGTTTTGTTATAATGATGAATTGTTAGCTGAAGATAAATTCTACAAAAATAATAATACCGAAATAAAAAATTATCCAACGCATTTGAATACTGTTTTAGATTCTATCTAAGAGATCACGGTAGCGCTTTACAGTGTCTTTCTTCGAGCTTGTCGTCTTTGTCTAAAGGGTTACTTCACAACTCAGTAGATAGCAATAGTAAAATTCTAAAATCATAAGTCACCATTATGAACTTAGTTGTAATGTCCAAAGTTGTTGTTATTTTACGAATAATATTTAAAAAATGATATCATATGCATATAATCATTTTAAAAGTGGTATACCATTGAATTTTTTTAAATCGTGTTCCAATAATGTATTTAGTAAATTTTCGATCTTTTATTTATCGAAATCATAAGAGATTGTGCACAGGAAAAGAAAGTGGTAGAAATGTTACAAGAATGATTTTAATTTTTCTCAGATATCACAATTTGCTGAAGATATAGAATATGATCAAGTGAACAATTTTGATGCAAAAAATTGTAGTACCGAAGTTCAGAATTGTTGTCTCTAGAACTAGTTTTAGAAAGAAGAAGAAAATTGGCACTTAATAAATACGTACGTATTTACGTTGTTCGAGTTAATCTTTCATTAATGACAGTTATAATTCAAAATACCAAAAGTAGATAGCTTTAATAGGTTTTGTCAATTTAACGGCTATCTCTTTCTATCGCTGTAAGTAGTAAGTAAAATGGCGCCAAAACTGCTTGCTGGGCTGTCAAACGAAACGTCAGAAATATTGCAGTCATTAAAAATACCTGTATACTCCAATAAAAGCTTTTGTAACTTCTTTCGAGAAGTTTTTTTTAAAGTAGTCAAAGATTTTTCTCACATTTTAAGTCTAAATTTTTTTAGAAATAAATATCATAGGTCTCTATTGTTCTTACTATGCGCGATTCCCTAATTCGCATATCTTTTATCTCTTTATATTGAACAGGTCTATTGTGAAGAATTTTATCTTTTATAGACATAAATTTGTCTAGTTAATAATGTAATAATTTTTTGTTTTTAGGACTAAGTAAATCATAGCAAAACAATTGTACAAAGTATGGTCTTCGGACAGAAATAACAAAATTGCTGTGATTGTGTGAATAATTACTCTGGGATTTTAATTGAAGGTATTTTTTCTGTTTGTATTTTTTCATTCTAATAATAATGTTATAAAAGCATTTCGTTTAGTTTAATAACTTAATTCGAGGCCACGCGAGAATACGGGCCTGAATGCTTATATACTCAATGCGTCACTTCAAACTATGAAGCCAGCGCGCTAGCCTCCTAACAATAGTAGAGGTACAGCAGTTAGCGCGAGTGGATACACGGTACAGCGCAGTACGGAACGTCAAAATTCGATTGTTTTTTGTTGAATGATATTGTATAAATGTTTTAACATGCTATGTGCAAATGTGCAGGAGCAATTACAGTAACATGGGCTAAATTGTTATACCTGACATTAGAGAAATAGAAGCGAAACAAGTTTTCCTAATATATGATAAATGTGTATCATGTAGAACACCAAAGTTTTATTAGGGATATTCAACATTTTACTAAGCAATTACAGAAAAAACCGTAAAAAACATATTTGTAATAAAAAGCAGTTTAACAAAAAAATAAATAAATTAGCGAGCACTTAAATCTATTTTATTCCTAAGTAATGGTTATTTTAAATATATAACATGTGTACCTTATGTATGCCATTAATTTTTATTATTTTGATATTATGTTCTACGTTTATTAATGTTCTTATTATTTTTTATTATTTCTAGTATTATTGACAAGTAAAACATGAGTTTATTCAAAACATGAGTTTAATCGCAAATTTAGGCCATTTATAATTAATTTTTTATTTAATTTGTTCATTTATGTATATAAAATAGTTATTATATAATATATGAATAGTTATTTAGTTGTGTATCTTTATAAATTACATTTTACAATTCTATTTGTTTAAAATTCCGATATTTTCTATCCTTACACTGCTGTCGTACAAGGCGTGGCGTGAAAGCAAGAGGATAGCTGTGACGTCACGAATTGAATATTCAGGCCTGTATTCTCATGTAGCCTCGCTTAAATACATAAATTATGATATGAAAGTATCATCAGTTTCAGATAAATCATAAATTTACGTTTTATGTTATATGTATACCAGTATTATATGAATTAAGTATTTATATAATTTATTTATTCTTCATGTATCATTTAAAATAAATATTTTACTTATTTTACAGCATCAAAAAAATAAACAAAACAGGCATAAAATTAGTACTTGATGCAGATGGGACTGAATTGGATTCAAAAACAGCTAGTTCTTTTAATCATGAACCGTTAATAATGCTTGTTGAAGACGATACATGGCAGCCAGTGCCAATAATATCTCCATCAACATTACAATACGTACAATACGTTTTGTTGAAAGTGATTTGTTATCACTTCATCCAGTGCCTTCTCAATCTCAGACACTTTTGAAAACGATCAGCAGCAAGCATCAGAAATACTCGTGTCGTAAACGTAACAGAATATTTTTGGCATAGTTATAGTATTTTATGGCAACATTTGCACCCAGATCTTATTAGTTCATTAGGAATAGACCAAAAGCAAGAATTAATAATAGATGAAGTCTTAGGCTAAATTTAACTAAAACTATTATGATTACCCCTTAACCTTAAAATTAATTTTAACAAAAACTAAATACGTATTTCGAGAACTAAGTTCTCATCATCAGTAGTACAACAAGTGAACGTTAAACAAAGTAGTCAAGATTACTCAACATGTCAACCAGGCCAGAGGTCCTAACAACTCTGAAAAACAAGGGAGAGAACTGGGATTATATAGGGATGGGAGTCACATGTGAATGATTACCTATAAACTAAGATAATTTTCGTCCAATAATAAGTCATTATATTTTAAATCGGCCAATAAAATTTAATTTTGTAATTAACGTAAGGTTAAGGGGTAATCATAATAGTTTTAACCAAAAGCAAAGCTCTTACAAACAAAGTAATTGACTTTGTTGTAGAGGAAGTAAGAAGCATAAAAAAATGTGTACCTTCTAAATGTTTTTAAAGAATAACTAGGAAAATAATAGATAGATATTCAGATGTTTTAAAAGATGTTGACGATGCTGGGATAATATTGGGCGATGGCTACATATCATTTATTATACTGTCGATTTTATTTGGTAACTGACAACTTATAGGCGATATTTTCTTCGCTTTTGTGAACTAGAGGTGTGCATTTTGACCAACCAGATGACATAATTTACTTCTCTTTCTAAACCAATGCTATTTTCTTACGTGAAGTTGACTAACAACTATACCATTAGTTAATTGTTATTTTACTTGAGTATTTCACGAGAGTCTTGCACTTTTCTTATTCTTGCAGCAAATGCAAGACAAGTCATATTTCATTGGAAGATAAGACAAGAATCTGTCTTACAAAAGAATTGCAAGAATAGCAAAAATTTGTATTATTTTCAGGCTCGTTAGTTTTTTTTAAAGCTCATAGCTATTTACGCTCCGTAATGAAGTGTATATTATTGGCAGTATTTAATGGTGATTCAATGAAAAATCCATATTGAGCGCGCCGCTGAACATTTCCTTGAAGGCGTGATCAACAGAACCGAGTGATGACCCAGCCGACTTGTCTACGCCTTCTAACTGTAACCATACCCGAAAACATGTGAGACAAGAAATGTGCAAGAAGCTTGCAAGCAGGATATGATTTGTGTTGGCAAAAGTTACGCAAGACGAGAGTTATTTAAATTTCTTGTTTTGTTTCGTAAGACAAGACCAAAAGTAGCCTAGCAAGACAAGAAATCTTGCCTGGTGAAATACTACTTGAAATCGTCACTAAAGGGTCTAAAGTTATTAAAATTCCACAAATCGGCACTATATTACTCTATTTATACGACGATTTCATGCGAACATAAATTATATGAGTTTTTACAGGTTATGTTTACATATCTGACATTCAATGTTGCTAATCTCGGACATAGTAGTTATTGTAAAAAACGCTCAAATTTATATCGTACACCTGTCCAAATTATTATATGTTTTTCATAGATTTTTGTGCATTTCAATGACGATATCAAATAAAATTTAGTATGCACCTCTGCACTGAAATTCATTTTTATCACTCACCAATAAATTCTAGAATCGTGATAAAAAGTAAAATTTCAGTACCTTAACACATAAATAACTACTGTTTATTATTTCTCGTATTTATATGTAAATTTTATGCTTCACACCTGTATTTGAAATATTATCTTCTAAAATAATATGGGAAACAATCAATCTATATTACATATTTTATTTCTACGCTGTGTTTTATAAGAAAAAATTAACAACAATATTTAATTAAAAACTGGGAATGTAATATAAAAACGGAATAATGCAGATAATTCGTGGAATTCCACGCGGAAAAGAATACATAGAAAAACATGTGCTATGAGCATTTTTGATGTGCTACAAATGAACTCATTAATAGTCTATAAAACAGTCAGCAATTATGAAATATAAATGAATATATTATTCCCTGGAGAGATGAAGCATATTAGTAAACATATTTTTTGTTTGCTCATTTCCAGAATATGCATAATAAATAATTATTACTGAATATTCTCGTATTTTTAATTACAAAATGCATCCAATAATTACAAATGTATAAACACATATTTATTGGAAAAGTTCATTTATATTATGAAAATATTGCATAATAATTATAAAATAATGAACAGTGAAATATTTAGGTTTTACAATAACACTATATTTGAATTTTTACGATAAGTTTGTTTCTGAGGAGATAGATTCAACCAATTTGACGATCATAAATCTGCAAATTAGTAAATATAAATGAAAGGTTTTTTTTAAATTTCAAGTTTTATGGCGACCAAAAATAGTTGTGAATGAGGCATAATGCGTTTCATTGTTAATTCACATAAATAAAACAACGTTTATTAATGAATTTATATCTTACTGTGATTTCCTAACTATTCCAGCAACCGCAAGAATTTTTGTTTGTTTGTTAAGGATCACAGAATATTAACAATTAATTAACATCGGAAATGCATCATTGAATAGTGCGCAGAATTGTAGCTAACGCAGGTGATTTCTACAAAAAAGTTTTATAAAGTTAATTCAAACTTTTAAATATAACAGAACCAAAAAATACCAAAGTTTTAAGTAATTTATAGCCATCCAGGTAGAGTAGCGATAACGCTATCGCTTCACACTCCATGGGTCCCGGGTTTGGATCCCGGATAAAGCATGGTTGTTGTATGTGTCTTTCATCATTTCATTTTCATCAACTTCGAATGAAAAACATAAAATTATATAAGAAAAAATTGTCTCATCCCCATGAATTAACATCATCGCTTTTATACAGATTGTTAGAAAAAGAGTTTAACAATCAGCCCGATTCTGTAAAAAGTTTATATTTGAGTAATGCGATGGTAAGGGCAAGGTCGCTATGAAATAACTGTAATAATGACTTTAATAAGAACTGATACCATAAGTGGTATTCTGTACTCATTTTTCAGTAACGTCATTATGGATAGTTACTGTTGAAAGACAGTCACGATAAGCCCAGTGATCAGTGAAGTGAGTAACAAAATTAACTATGCGCATGTGCGTTTTAAAGGTCCGTGGCGTACCATATACCTAAAATCAATTATGTAAAATGTCTAATTTAAATATCTTTTGGTATATGATGTAATTATAAAAAAATACTTTTTTTCCTCAAAATATGCAGAATGTCAAGTGTTTGCTTCTATTCAACTGATTACAACAATGTCAAGATAACGATTACGTACTTTATTATTATCCTTTTTGTTCAATATAGAATACTGTTACTGATTTGTTACTATGTGACATCATATGAGGATTTCTTAAGTTTTTCTTTCATAAAGGATAGATCAAGGAAGGTTCATAAATATGTTTTTTATTTGAGAAATCCCCAACACTAAGGAAAGCCTAAGGAATCGTTGATTAAGAAAGACTTAAAGAAATTCTAAGGAACTTCTTAGGAACGTTCATAATTTTGGGCCTTTTAGTCTTCACGCGTGAACTTCCACTGCGTAAACTTAACGCCTGCCAGCGGCGTGACCGTTAACTAACGCTTGCTTTTAGAATGCTAAAATTTAAAATTTGGCATAATTTAACGTTTGACGCTTAAAGTTAAATAACGCTGAGTTTCAGAATCCTTATGTAATAATTATTTACACATTTGTATGTACTAAAATATAAATTTTTATTCCAGTTTTTGATTTTGTCCTGTTCTTCACAGATGTTAAAATATAATCTTAATATCCTTATCCGCGTTCGTGTTCCTTTAACTTTTAATAATGTTCAAGTATTGTAACTGTAAATTTCAAACAAGTTTTGTGAACAATTATAATCGACATCAAATACTGTATAAAATTCAATTATCAAAATTTCTGAGTTTTTCCAGAATGTCGCATGCAATTCCGAAAATATTCTAATTTTAGACAACACAAATTTTGTTCACATAAAAAAGAAGACAGTTTTACAACAAATACTTGTAATGAGGACTTATGAAACTGACGTCACATAACACACATTTTCCCTCCCAGTACTACATGTTTTTAGAAAAAGACAGGTTCGAAGAGATAGTTTTGTATTTCCAAGGCCTCTCTTCTCTTCTTATTACAAAATGCATCCAATAATTACAAATGTATAAACACATATTTATTGGAAAAGTTCATTTATATTATGAAAATATTGCATAATAATTATAAAATAATGTACAGTGAAATATTTAGGTTTTACAATAACACTATATTTGAATTTTTACGATAAGTTTGTTTCTGAGGGGATAGATTCAACTAATTTGACGATCATAAATTGCAATTAGTAAATATAAATGAAAAGTTTTTTTTAAAAATTTTTAAATTTCAAGTTTTATGGCGACCAAAAATAGTTGTGAATGAGGCTTAATGCGTTTCATTGTTAATTCACATAAATAAAACAACGTTTATTAAATAAATAAATAAAAATAAATATGTCATCACGGCTTATTACCCATTGCTGGGTGTGCCAATCTGCTTTGTACAGAGATGCGGTAATGATGAAATATTTGCACCGTGCGGGCGCTTACCAGGCGTCACCTCACGGGCACTCACTGCTGGCGTGGAGAGTGCACCACAGGGGTCAATTTTGTGCCATTTAAAATTGGAAATATTTGGCGTCGGTCGGGATCGAACCCGGTTCCCCAGATTCGCGACCTGACACTCAGGCACGCGGCCACGAGACCCCATTCAACGTTTATTAATGAATATATATCTTACTGTGATTTCCTAACTATTCCAGCAACCGCAAGTATTTTTGTTTGTTTGTTAAGGATCACAGAATATTAACAATTAATTAACATCGGAAATGCATCATTGAATAGTGCGCAGAATTGTAGCTAACGCAGGTGATTTCTACAAAAAAGTTTTATAAAGTTAATTCAAACTTTTAAATATAACAGAACCAAAAAATACCAAAGTTTTAAGTAATTTATAGCCATCCAGGCGGAGTAGCGATAACGCTATCGTTTCACACTCCATGGGTCCCGGGTTTGGATCCCGGATAAAACATGGTTGTTGTATGTGTCTTTCATCATTTCATTTTCATCAACTTCGAATGAAAAACATAAAATTATATAGGAAAAAATTGTCTCATCCCCATGAATTAACATCACCACTTTTATACAGATTGTTAGAAAAAGAGTTTAACAATCAGCCCGATTCTGTAAGAAGTTTATATTTGAGTAATGCGATGGTAAGGGCAAGGTCGCTATGAAATAACTGTAATAATGACTTTAATAAGAACTGATACCATAAGTGGTATTCTGTACTCATTTTTCAGTAACGTCATTATGAATAGTTACTGTTGAAAGACAGTCACGATAAGCCCAGTGATCAGTGAAGTGAGTAACAAAATTAACTATGCGCATGTGCGTTTTAAAGGTCCGTGACGTTAGAGTTACATCACAATGTCTCATCTTCTTTCACATAGTAATATTTTGCTCATTTTTTGCTGTATAGCATGAAATTTTTGCTATAGCTATTCGCAAGTTATAAACAAATTAAAAATGTTACTCCATCTTCACGGTGTAATAACAACTAACTCAGATCAAAAATGTTTTGGTACTGCCATATTTTGCTAATTTTTATGCTATTTTTGCTATAGCATATATTTTTTCCTTAATCAATTCTTAAATTATAAACAAGTTATAAATATAACTCCATCTTCACAGAGTTACAACTAACTTCAATAAAAAATGTTTGGTACTGCGATATTTTGCTCATTTTTTTGGGTATGGCATGTATTTTTTGCCATATTACATTATAAACAAATTAAACATGTAACTCCATCTTCACGTTGGAGTTACAACTACTTTAAATGAAATATGTTTTGGTACTATCATATTTTGCTCATTTTTTGGTGTATAGCATGAATTTTTACCATATACAACAAACAAAACAAATTAAAAATATAACTCCATCTTCACGTAGGTGTTATCTACTGTTACAACTAACTTAAATATAAAAAATCGTAACAGCAATATTTTATCTTTAATTTTTGCTGTATAATTTGAATTTTTTGCTTGTAACTCTAATAACTATAATATCTTGTTAAATTCATATTTTAACGACAGGTGAAGAATATGAAATGAGAATAAACATAACGATAACTAAAGTAATGAGAATAGCTACGGAAGAGAGAGCCATATACATATGATTGGAAGGAGATAGAAAAAAACAAGTAATTATTTAGGTATCTGTTTATCGTAACCAAACCGTACATAACAAAGTTATTAAAAATACAAAATATACTAATATAAAATCGTTAGTTTGGTAATAATATAGTACCTTATAAGGTACTAATATATAGTGCTGCGCGATACCGATATTCGATATCAAAGTAATATCGATATTTTCCGATATATCGATTTGTCCGATAATTCGATATTTATCGACAAGTATCGATAATTATCGACTAATATCTGAAATTATCAACAAATATCGATAATTATCGACAAATATCGATAATTATCGACAAATATCGATAATTATTGATTATTATCGACAAATATCGATAATTATCGATAAATATCGATAATTGTCGACAAATATCGATAATTATCAACAAATATCTATAATTATCGACAAATATCGATAATTATCAACAAACATCGATAATTATCGACAAAAATCGATAATTTTAAACAAAAATCAATAATTATCGACAAATATCGATAATTATCGAAAAATATCGATACTTATCGACAAAATAACGATAATTGCTTACAAATATCAATAATTATTGGAGAAATCGATAATTATAAATATATAACTCAAGGTTCAAGTATCTTTAATTTGATTATGGTTTGGTTTGTTTTAAAATTCAAATTAAATTTTATTTGAAAGTAAAACGGATCTTGAACGTTCGATTCCAATTTATTAATATCATAATTTTTTAAACACTTTTGGAGTATATGTAATTAATTTTTTTTTTACTTTTAACTGTTTTATTTCTACCATTTTACATTAAATTTTAAACAAACATTTGGTGAACGCACTTTGACGATTCCAACTGTTCGACGCGCGGAGTATAGTAACATATGGCCGGGAAAAACATAATTAAAATTTAAAACGGCGTGTTATGTAGGAAGGAACTCTGGTTGCGCAGTTCACAGTTCATGTTTCATGTTGTAATTTATTTGCAAAAACAAGAATATAAAATCGAAATATCGATTAAAGTAGATAATTATCGATTAATATCGAGAATAATCGATAATTATTGATAAAAATCGATAATTACCGATTAATATCGATAATTGTCGATAAATATCGATAATAATCGATAATTATCGAAATATCGATATATCGATAAAAAAAATTAGGATTATCGAGGTTCGATAAATTGTTAAATATCGACATTTTTTCCCAGGCCTACTAATATATATATATATATATATATATATATATATATATATATATATATATATATATATATATATATATATATATATAAGGCCAGGTACATCGCATGGCATTAACTAGAACGGAAAGAACGCATCTTCTCCGGAAATTCTTCCTCCGCACCTGTGGGAAAGCGTCCCCAAGACTATGGCAGAGAAGTGGTCCAGTTAAATTGTATTTTCCCAGAAAACACAATTTAGAGTTGCTGGTGTACCTTTAGCAAGGTCTTATATCGTGCATTCCTTTTGTAAATTGGTGTAAATGAGCAGGTGAGCAATTGTTTGCACGTTACCACATGACCAGTCATAAAGTTGATTCAAATGCTTAGGAAGCACAGATTTATGAAATGAAAATAAGGATGAGTTTAGTAGCAGAATCGCCCAAGGTAAGACATCCTCGAATAAAAATCAAGAACTATTAACAGCAAGATGTATCAGTAAATAGATAGGGAAGAGATTTGCAAAATATTTTATATGGAATATTATTGTGCTGATAATTAATAATAATAATAATAATAATAATAATAATAATAATAATAATAATAATAATAATAATAATAATAATAATAATAATAATAATAATAATAATAATAATAATAATAATAATAATAATAATAATAATAATAATAATAATAATAATAATAATAATAATAATAATAATAATAATAATAATAATAATAATAATAATAATAATAATAATAATAATAATAATAATAATAATAATAATAATAATAATAATAATAATAATAATAATAATAATAATAATAATAATAATAATAATAATAATAATAATAATAATAATAATAATAATAATAATAATAATAATAATAATAATAATAATAATAATAATAATAATAATAATAATAATAATAATAATAATAATATATATTTATTTATTGGGCATCAACTACATAGGTTATTACCCTACAACAAATTAACAGCGACAAAATAATAATAATACAATAACATCAAACTTAAACATAACACAAAATTATTAACAACAATAACAATATCGAAACAATAATACAAGAAACAATATAACTGAAAAATAATATTGCTACAATTTCTAATTTGAACTGTAGGTATTAATTTTAAATTTGGAATTACACAATATAAATATTATTTTACCCCTTTAAAGAAAACTTATAATTTTATATCTCATCATATATATTTACTGCTTTTAAAAATTTCAAAATATTCCTCAACTTGCTATGATCTGTCAAAATAAGAGGAAGGTTCTTGTCAATGCTATAAAGTTGTCTGACTGGCTCATACTGTGGACATTCAACAAGGATGTGTTTTACAGTTATTGAAACACCACATCTGTTGCACATGGGAGCATCATCCCTGGTTAGACGATAACAATGTGTCAATCTTGTATGACCCAATCTAAGACGATGAATTTTGACCAGTTCCCTCCTCTTAAGATCACTGGGAAGTAGTACTGGAGCAACCGACGGCTTTATAGTTCGTAGATGGTTCTGCACTTCATTCCATGTTGTTTGCCAAATGGACAATACCTCTTTCTTTAGATGTAGACTGATATCTGTGTGTTTAATTAGTGACACATCAACAGAGTCATTTTCTGCAGCAATACGTGCTGCTTCATCAGCCATCTCATTACCTTTAATCCCAACATGACTGGGCACCCACAGAAATGATACATCTTTTCCTTGATCATGATGATATTTTATCAGGGATAAGATGTATTGTATTATCGGGTCAATAGTATAAGGATATGATATAGCTTGAAGAACGCTTAAACAGTCACTGACTATTAAGAACTTATGAAAGGTTCCAGCATATTCACAGTAACGTAGTGCTTGCCAAATAGCATATGACTCTGCTGTATATATGCTCGTAATAAGAGGCATTGTCCATGCATAACTTTTATTGTTTACAACAAATGCACAACCAGTGCCATGGTGAGTTTTCGAACCATCTGTGTATATAACCAATCTATCCTTGTAATTGTGCAAAATTTCTAGAAATTTTGATCTAATCATTACTGGCGGACTGTTTGATTTATCAAAATTAGTTAGATCGTAATTAATTTGTAATTTTGGTATTTGCCATGGAGGAACTTCAATTTCCCCTAGGGGAATCGGTAATGGTAGATCAAAATGTATTTCCTCTAAAAATTCTTTTGCACGGATACCTACTGATTTGGTTAATATCTGTCGTCGATTGCACCAGTTCCTGTTGTTAAAAAGTATTTTGAAATTCTTATGATTTGGCATTGCTTTTATTTTATTTATATATACGACAAGAATTTTCTTCCTTCTAATCTCGAGTGGTGTCAGCCCTGATTCAGCGTATAGATTTATTATGGGTGTAGTTGGGAAAGCTCCAAGGGCATATCTTAAGCCCTGATTGTGTACAGTATCTATCCTGCTAAGGATAGTTCGTTTTGCTGATCCATAAACAATACACCCATAATCAATCTTAGAAAGAACCAATGATTGGTAAACTTTAACCAATGTCTTTGGTTCTGCCCCCCATTTAGTCCCTGCCATCATTTTTATACAATTAAGAGCTTTGAGGCATATAATCCTTAGCTCTTCTATATGCAGTTTCCAAATGAGTCGCGGGTCAAAGATAAGCCCCAGGAATCTGACACTACTTACGACTTTAATTATCGCGTTTCTTATAAATAAGAGTGGTCCATAGTGTGGACGGGTCAGCCTACAGAAGTGCATGCATTGCGTTTTTTCTCGAGAAAACTTAAAACCTAACTGGTCAGCCTTACTCATTACTCTGTCAATTGCGGTTTGTAATTTATTATTAATGTCTCCCATCCTCTTGCTTGAACAGAAGATGGCGAGATCATCAACATATAAACAAATATGAACAGAATTACCAATTGTTGATGTAATCTCATTAACCGCAATAGCAAACAGAGTTACGCTTAATACTGAGCCTTGTGGAACTCCGTTCTCTATAGTTCTGAGAGAAGATAGAGTTGTACCTACACGTACTCTAAATTTGCGGCTTGAGAGAAAGGATGACACAAGCTTTGGTAATTTTCCTCGAAAACCCCACGCATGCAGCTTCTTTAAAATATTATACCGCCATGTCATATCATAGGCCTTTTCTAAATCAAAGAACACTGCAACTAAGTGTTCCTTATTATTAAAAGCAGTAAGAATTGCATTTTCCAGATAGACGAGATGATCAATAGTAGATCTGAATTTCCGAAAACCAGCCTGATGTTCTGATAACAGATTATTGGTTTCCAGACACCACACAAGACGTTTATTGATCATTCTTTCGAATATCTTTCCGATGCAAGACGTTAGACTAATAGGCCTATGATTAGACGGTATCATTAGATCTTTTCCATCTTTAGGGATAGGAACGATAACGGCTTCCTTCCACTTTTCAGGATAAATTTCTTCTTCCCATAGCTTGTTGTATACTGAAAGCAAATGTACTTTAAAATCATACGATAGGTGTTTCAACATATCATTTGTAACTCTATCAGAACCTGGTGATGATGATTTTGCTTGATTTAGTGCATACTCCAGTTCCAAAAGTGTAAAAGGATTATTGTATTCCAAAAATTCAGTAGTGTTGAAGTTCAAAGGTACCTCTCGGCTCGTTTTCAAATTACGAAATCCAGGATCATAATTTGAATTACTACTTGCACTTTGGAACTGGTCTGCCATAATTTCAGCGATGGTAAATGTATCACGTACGTAAGTATCATCACTTAGTTTTAGACAATTTACACCAGTAGAGTTATTATGTCCTACAATACGTCTTACTCTTGCCCAACATTCATTAGTAGTTGTTTTTGACGATATTTTAGACACGTACTCGTCCCAATATGTACGTTTGCTTTCAAGTACACCTCGACGAGCTAATGCTTTAGCTCTTTTAAAAGAAATTAGATTTTCTATAGTAGGATACTTCCTAAAGTGGTTGAAAGCCGTTCTCTTTCTATGGACCAACTCTTTTACATTTTGGTTCCACCATGGAACTGATCTTTTGTAAATTTTGGATATACTCCTGGGTATTGCAGCTTCCGCTGCTGTTATAATGTTGGCTGTTAATTCCTCTACATTAATATTTGATTCACTTGTCAATTTTGGAACATTTAGGGATGCAGTATAACATGGCCAATCGGCCTTATTTAAAATCCATCTTGATGGGGACACCTGTTCAAATTTTGGAATATCTGTAGATATTACTATCGGAAAATGATCACTTCCGTATAGATCATCAAGTGTCTTCCAGGAATAACGGGTAGCAAGACTTGAAGATAGTATAGTAAGGTCAATATATGAATAACTCCTTGATCGGGCATTGAAATATGTTGGCGTACCTGTATTCATAAGGACAAGATCAAGATTATCAAGCAGGCTTTCTATAATTCTTCCCCTTTGATCAACATGTTCAGAACCCCAAATGTAATTATGGGCATTAAAATCACCTAATAAAACAAAGGGGGTTGGTAATTGCTTTATAATATTTTGGATGTCAATCAAATTCCAATTAAATTCTGGCAAGTATAGGTTACATATTGTTACATTTAATGGGGCTGACAGTCTTACAGCTATTACTTGTAAATCAGTGCTTAGATTAACCTGCTTGAAACTAACATCTTTCCTTATGATAACCGCGACACCACCATTCGCTCGAACTTCAGGTAATGAGTCTTTTCTTACTACACTATAGTTCCTCAAAGAGTATGCTTGGCCGGGTTTAAAATGTGTTTCTTGAAGACACGTACATATGGGATCATACTCCGACAGCAACATCCTCAGCTCACAATAATGATAAATACATCCCCTAATATTCCATTGAATGATTTTATTCATACTTACAAATGAATTAATGTAGATTAACTAACTACGCCTTCCTGGGTTTTCCTTTTGGCCAGCCTCTCTTTCTATTCTGTTGTGATGAAAAGTAAACGGGATTTTCTTCATCTTCTTGAGAAAAGGAATTATCGCTTTTCCTCTTTGTTTCCTCCGAAGCAGTTTCAGCCAATGTAGCAGTAGCACTATTACTGCTTGAAATTCCTTTTGGCTCGCTTCTCTCCCTATTCTGTTGAGAAGAATAGTGAACAATTTCTCTTGATGTAGCAGTAGCACTATTACTGCGCGGAATGGATGGTACTGGTTCTGGTTTTCTGAAGTTCGTTTGAGTTTCTGTGACTGGATTTTTCAATACAAATATTGTTTTTAATGCTTGCACAAGCGGGGAAATAATTTCTTTTATTATATTATTATTCATATATTCCTGTCTTGGTGAATTTACAATTTCAGCGTAAGAAATACCGGTCGGAGAAAGAGGAACAATTTTCTTTTTTGCTTCGAAATAAGATATATTTTCTCTTACTCTTAGTTCTTGAATTGCTACTTCTCTTTTATATATAGGACAGTACTTAGCATTAGCCATATGCTCACCGTCACAGTTTACGCATTTTATTTCTTTTTTACATGGTTGTCCATCATGCATTTCTTTGCCACAAACACAAAGCTGTTGGTTGTTGCAACGCACAGCAGTATGGCCGAATTTTTGACATTTAAAACAACGCATGGGTGGAGGCACATATTGTCGAACTTGTAAAGATAAATATGCTATTTTAATTTTTGGTGGTAGCTTTGGATTATTAAAAGTTATTATATGGTTTGGTGTGTTTTTTAGTTCACCATTTATTTTTGATTTAATTCTTTTAACTTCTATTACACCTTGATCTTTTAACTCCTCTAATATTTCTTCGATACTACAATTTAGACGATCCCTACAGAATATTACACCCTTACTCATGTTCAGCGTTCTGTGCGGCGTTACTTCTATCTCCATCTGGCCTAAACGTTTAGCTTGTATTAATTTGCTAGCTTGCGCAGCGGAAACTGTTTCAATTATTAAATTTTCTTTTAATCTTTTTACACTTTTTAAATCTCCCACTAAACCAAATAGCAATTTTTGTAATAAGAATGGACTTAATTTTTCAAAATTTCCATCATTTCTCTTTATGACTAAGAACCGGGGAATAACCACCTTTTCTTTGTTCATAATATTTGACATGTTTTTAGAATATCTCGCTTCATGATCTTTGTTTATTGAAGAGGTTTTCTCCCCGGATGCTTTCGGCATCGGTCCTTTTAAATCATTTTTACCGGCCGAGCGGCCAGGGTGTGGTTCGTTAGAACCAATCCTGTACTCCAGTTGCAAATACAAATGATATGATATTTAAAAACAGACAGCTGTCAACTGTCAGAAATCAATCTACTCTCGTCAGTCAAATTTACTTGTATGTGTTTCTAGTAATATTTACAAGAAATTATTTAATATTTTAACAATGGAATATACCCTTTCAAATCGTAAGTACTCTTTCTTTTAAATATCAACTTATTATTTTGGAAATTAATTTTTAAAATTTCAATT
This sequence comes from Harpalus rubripes, assembly GCA_963082715.1. Classification (NCBI taxonomy): domain Eukaryota; kingdom Metazoa; phylum Arthropoda; class Insecta; order Coleoptera; family Carabidae; genus Harpalus; species Harpalus rubripes. Next base: position 32,487,966 of record OY720452.1, on the reverse strand, counting down.
TTTCAGAATTGGCATACCACATCCAGCCAACTTTAATAATAATAATAATAATAATAATAATAATAATAATAATAATAATAATAATAATAATAATAATAATAATAATAATAATAACAATAATAATAATAATAATAATAATAATAATAATAATAATAATAATAATAATAATAATAATAATAATAATAATAATAATAATAATAATAATAATAATAATAATAATAATAATAATAATAATAATAATAATAATAATATATATATATATATATTTATTTATTGGGCATCAACTACATAGGTTATTACCCTACAACAAATTAACAGCGACAAAATAATAATAATACAATAACATCAAACTTAAACATAACACAAAATTATTAACAACAATAACAATATCGAAACAATAATACAAGAAACAATATAACTGAAAAATAATATTGCTACAATTTCTAATTTGAACTGTAGGTATTAATTTTAAATTTGGAATTACACAATATAAATATTATTTTACCCCTTTAAAGAAAACTTATAATTTTATATCTCATCATATATATTTACTGCTTTTAAAAATTTCAAAATATTCCTCAACTTGCTATGATCTGTCAAAATAAGAGGAAGGTTCTTGTCAATGCTATAAAGTTGTCTGACTGGCTCATACTGTGGACATTCAACAAGGATGTGTTTTACAGTTATTGAAACACCACATCTGTTGCACATGGGAGCATCATCCCTGGTTAGACGATAACAATGTGTCAATCTTGTATGACCCAATCTAAGACGATGAATTTTGACCAGTTCCCTCCTCTTAAGATCACTGGGAAGTAGTACTGGAGCAACCGACGGCTTTATAGTTCGTAGATGGTTCTGCACTTCATTCCATGTTGTTTGCCAAATGGACAATACCTCTTTCTTTAGATGTAGACTGATATCTGTGTGTTTAATTAGTGACACATCAACAGAGTCATTTTCTGCAGCAATACGTGCTGCTTCATCAGCCATCTCATTACCTTTAATCCCAACATGACTGGGCACCCACAGAAATGATACATCTTTTCCTTGATCATGATGATATTTTATCAGGGATAAGATGTATTGTATTATCGGGTCAATAGTATAAGGATATGATATAGCTTGAAGAACGCTTAAACAGTCACTGACTATTAAGAACTTATGAAAGGTTCCAGCATATTCACAGTAACGTAGTGCTTGCCAAATAGCATATGACTCTGCTGTATATATGCTCGTAATAAGAGGCATTGTCCATGCATAACTTTTATTGTTTACAACAAATGCACAACCAGTGCCATGGTGAGTTTTCGAACCATCTGTGTATATAACCAATCTATCCTTGTAATTGTGCAAAATTTCTAGAAATTTTGATCTAATCATTACTGGCGGACTGTTTGATTTATCAAAATTAGTTAGATCGTAATTAATTTGTAATTTTGGTATTTGCCATGGAGGAACTTCAATTTCCCCTAGGGGAATCGGTAATGGTAGATCAAAATGTATTTCCTCTAAAAATTCTTTTGCACGGATACCTACTGATTTGGTTAATATCTGTCGTCGATTGCACCAGTTCCTGTTGTTAAAAAGTATTTTGAAATTCTTATGATTTGGCATTGCTTTTATTTTATTTATATATACGACAAGAATTTTCTTCCTTCTAATCTCGAGTGGTGTCAGCCCTGATTCAGCGTATAGATTTATTATGGGTGTAGTTGGGAAAGCTCCAAGGGCATATCTTAAGCCCTGATTGTGTACAGTATCTATCCTGCTAAGGATAGTTCGTTTTGCTGATCCATAAACAATACACCCATAATCAATCTTAGAAAGAACCAATGATTGGTAAACTTTAACCAATGTCTTTGGTTCTGCCCCCCATTTAGTCCCTGCCATCATTTTTATACAATTAAGAGCTTTGAGGCATATAATCCTTAGCTCTTCTATATGCAGTTTCCAAATGAGTCGCGGGTCAAAGATAAGCCCCAGGAATCTGACACTACTTACGACTTTAATTATCGCGTTTCTTATAAATAAGAGTGGTCCATAGTGTGGACGGGTCAGCCTACAGAAGTGCATGCATTGCGTTTTTTCTCGAGAAAACTTAAAACCTAACTGGTCAGCCTTACTCATTACTCTGTCAATTGCGGTTTGTAATTTATTATTAATGTCTCCCATCCTCTTGCTTGAACAGAAGATGGCGAGATCATCAACATATAAACAAATATGAACAGAATTACCAATTATTGATGTAATCTCATTAACCGCAATAGCAAACAGAGTTACGCTTAATACTGAGCCTTGTGGAACTCCGTTCTCTATAGTTCTGAGAGAAGATAGAGTTGTACCTACACGTACTCTAAATTTGCGGCTTGAGAGAAAGGATGACACAAGCTTTGGTAATTTTCCTCGAAAACCCCACGCATGCAGCTTCTTTAAAATATTATACCGCCATGTCATATCATAGGCCTTTTCTAAATCAAAGAACACTGCAACTAAGTGTTCCTTATTATTAAAAGCAGTAAGAATTGCATTTTCCAGATAGACGAGATGATCAATAGTAGATCTGAATTTCCGAAAACCAGCCTGATGTTCTGATAACAGATTATTGGTTTCCAGACACCACACAAGACGTTTATTGATCATTCTTTCGAATATCTTTCCGATGCAAGACGTTAGACTAATAGGCCTATGATTAGACGGTATCATTAGATCTTTTCCATCTTTAGGGATAGGAACGATAACGGCTTCCTTCCACTTTTCAGGATAAATTTCTTCTTCCCATAGCTTGTTGTATACTGAAAGCAAATGTACTTTAAAATCATACGATAGGTGTTTCAACATATCATTTGTAACTCTATCAGAACCTGGTGATGATGATTTTGCTTGATTTAGTGCATACTCCAGTTCCAAAAGTGTAAAAGGATTATTGTATTCCAAAAATTCAGTAGTGTTGAAGTTCAAAGGTACCTCTCGGCTCGTTTTCAAATTACGAAATCCAGGATCATAATTTGAATTACTACTTGCACTTTGGAACTGGTCTGCCATAATTTCAGCGATGGTAAATGTATCACGTACGTAAGTATCATCACTTAGTTTTAGACAATTTACACCAGTAGAGTTATTATGTCCTACAATACGTCTTACTCTTGCCCAACATTCATTAGTAGTTGTTTTTGACGATATTTTAGACACGTACTCGTCCCAATATGTACGTTTGCTTTCAAGTACACCTCGACGAGCTAATGCTTTAGCTCTTTTAAAAGAAATTAGATTTTCTATAGTAGGATACTTCCTAAAGTGGTTGAAAGCCGTTCTCTTTCTATGGACCAACTCTTTTACATTTTGGTTCCACCATGGAACTGATCTTTTGTAAATTTTGGATATACTCCTGGGTATTGCAGCTTCCGCTGCTGTTATAATGTTGGCTGTTAATTCCTCTACATTAATATTTGATTCACTTGTCAATTTTGGAACATTTAGGGATGCAGTATAACACTTATTTAAAATCCATCTTGATGGGGACACCTGTTCAAATTTTGGAATATCTGTAGATATTACTATCGGAAAATGATCACTTCCGTATAGATCATCAAGTGTCTTCCAGGAATAACGGGTAGCAAGACTTGAAGATAGTATAGTAAGGTCAATATATGAATAACTCCTTGATCGGGCATTGAAATATGTTGGCGTACCTGTATTCATAAGGACAAGATCAAGATTATCAAGCAGGCTTTCTATAATTCTTCCCCTTTGATCAACATGTTCAGAACCCCAAATGTAATTATGGGCATTAAAATCACCTAATAAAACAAAGGGGGTTGGTAATTGCTTTATAATATTTTGGATGTCAATCAAATTCCAATTAAATTCTGGCAAGTATAGGTTACATATTGTTACATTTAATGGGGCTGACAGTCTTACAGCTATTACTTGTAAATCAGTGCTTAGATTAACCTGCTTGAAACTAACATCTTTCCTTATGATAACCGCGACACCACCATTCGCTCGAACTTCAGGTAATGAGTCTTTTCTTACTACACTATAGTTCCTCAAAGAGTATGCTTGGCCGGGTTTAAAATGTGTTTCTTGAAGACACGTACATATGGGATCATACTCCGACAGCAACATCCTCAGCTCACAATAATGATAAATACATCCCCTAATATTCCATTGAATGATTTTATTCATACTTACAAATGAATTAATGTAGATTAACTAACTACGCCTTCCTGGGTTTTCCTTTTGGCCAGCCTCTCTTTCTATTCTGTTGTGATGAAAAGTAAACGGGATTTTCTTCATCTTCTTGAGAAAAGGAATTATCGCTTTTCCTCTTTGTTTCCTCCGAAGCAGTTTCAGCCAATGTAGCAGTAGCACTATTACTGCTTGAAATTCCTTTTGGCTCGCTTCTCTCCCTATTCTGTTGAGAAGAATAGTGAACAATTTCTCTTGATGTAGCAGTAGCACTATTACTGCGCGGAATGGATGGTACTGGTTCTGGTTTTCTGAAGTTCGTTTGAGTTTCTGTGACTGGATTTTTCAATACAAATATTGTTTTTAATGCTTGCACAAGCGGGGAAATAATTTCTTTTATTATATTATTATTCATATATTCCTGTCTTGGTGAATTTACAATTTCAGCGTAAGAAATACCGGTCGGAGAAAGAGGAACAATTTTCTTTTTTGCTTCGAAATAAGATATATTTTCTCTTACTCTTAGTTCTTGAATTGCTACTTCTCTTTTATATATAGGACAGTACTTAGCATTAGCCATATGCTCACCGTCACAGTTTACGCATTTTATTTCTTTTTTACATGGTTGTCCATCATGCATTTCTTTGCCACAAACACAAAGCTGTTGGTTGTTGCAACGCACAGCAGTATGGCCGAATTTTTGACATTTAAAACAACGCATGGGTGGAGGCACATATTGTCGAACTTGTAAAGATAAATATGCTATTTTAATTTTTGGTGGTAGCTTTGGATTATTAAAAGTTATTATATGGTTTGGTGTGTTTTTTAGTTCACCATTTATTTTTGATTTAATTCTTTTAACTTCTATTACACCTTGATCTTTTAACTCCTCTATTATTTCTTCGATACTACAATTTAGACGATCCCTACAGAATATTACACCCTTACTCATGTTCAGCGTTCTGTGCGGCGTTACTTCTATCTCCATCTGGCCTAAACGTTTAGCTTGTATTAATTTGCTAGCTTGCGCAGCGGAAACTGTTTCAATTATTAAATTTTCTTTTAATCTTTTTACACTTTTTAAATCTCCCACTAAACCAAATAGCAATTTTTGTAATAAGAATGGACTTAATTTTTCAAAATTTCCATCATTTCTCTTTATGACTAAGAACCGGGGAATAACCACCTTTTCTTTGTTCATAATATTTGACATGTTTTTAGAATATCTCGCTTCATGATCTTTGTTTATTGAAGAGGTTTTCTCCCCGGATGCTTTCGGCATCGGTCCTTTTAAATCATTTTTACCGGCCGAGCGGCCAGGGTGTGGTTCGTTAGAACCAATCCTGTACTCCAGTTGCAAATACAAATGATATGATATTTAAAAACAGACAGCTGTCAACTGTCAGAAATCAATCTACTCTCGTCAGTCAAATTTACTTGTATGTGTTTCTAGTAATATTTACAAGAAATTATTTAATATTTTAACAATGGAATATACCCTTTCAAATCGTAAGTACTCTTTCTTTTAAATATCAACTTATTATTTTGGAAATTAATTTTTAAAATTTCAATTTTTCAGAATTGGCATACCACATCCAGCCAACTTTAATAATAATAATAATAATAATAATAATAATAATAATAATAATAATAATAATAATAATAATAATAATAATAATAATAATAATAATAATAATAATAATAATAATAATAATAATAATAATAATAACAATAATAATAATAATAATAATAATAATAATAATAATAATAATAATAATAATAATAATAATAATAATAATAATAATAATAATAATAATAATAATAATAATAATAATAATAATAATAATAATAATAATAATAATAATAAAAATAATAATAATAATAATAATAATAATAATAATAATAATAATAATAATAGTAATAATAATAGTAATAATAATAGTAATAGTAATAGTAATAATAATAGTAATAGTAATAGTAATAATAATAGTAATAGTAATAATTATAGTAATAGTAATAGTAATAGTAATAGTAATAGTAATAGTAATAGTAATAGTAATAGTAATAGTAATAGTAATAGTAATAGTAATAGTAATAGTAATAGTAATAGTAATAGTAATAGTAATAGTAATAGTAATAGTAATAGTAATAGTAATAGTAATAGTAATAGTAATAGTAATAGTAATAGTAATAGTAATAGTAATAGTAATAGTAATAGTAATAGTAATAGTAATAGTAATAGTAATAGTAATAGTAATAGTAATAGTAATAGTAATAGTAATAGTAATAGTAATAGTAATAGTAATAGTAATAGTAATAGTAATAGTAATAGTAATAGTAATAGTAATAGTAATAGTAATAGTAATAGTAATAGTAATAGTAATAGTAATAGTAATAGTAATAGTAATAGTAATAGTAATAGTAACAGTAACAGTAATAGTAATAGTAATAGTAATAGTAATAGTAATAGTAATAGTAATAGTAACAGTAACAGTAACAGTAACAGTAATAGTAATAGTAATAGTAATAGTAATAGTAATAGTAACAGTAACAGTAACAGTAACAGTAATAGTAATAGTAATAGTAATAGTAATAGTAACAGTAACAGTAACAGTAATAGTAATAGTAATAGTAATAGTAATAGTAATAGTAATAGTAATAGTAATAGTAATAGTAATAGTAATAGTAATAGTAATAGTAATAGTAATAGTAATAGTAATAGTAATAGTAATAGTAATAGTAATAGTAATAGTAATAGTAATAGTAATAGTAATAGTAATAGTAATAGTAATAGTAATAGTAATAGTAATAGTAATAGTAATAGTAATAGTAATAGTAATAGTAATAGTAATAGTAATAGTAATAGTAATAGTAATAGTAATAGTAATAGTAATAGTAATAGTAATAGTAATAGTAATAGTAATAGTAATAGTAATAGTAATAGTAATAGTAATAGTAATAGTAATAGTAATAGTAATAGTAATAGTAATAGTAATAGTAATAGTAATAGTAATAGTAATAGTAATAGTAATAGTAATAGTAATAGTAATAGTAATAGTAATAGTAATAGTAATAGTAATAGTAATAGTAATAGTAATAGTAATAGTAATAGTAATAGTAATAGTAATAGTAATAGTAATAGTAATAGTAATAGTAATAGTAATAGTAATAGTAATAGTAATAGTAATAGTAATAGTAATAGTAATAGTAATAGTAATAGTAATAGTAATAGTAATAGTAATAGTAATAGTAATAGTAATAGTAATAGTAATAGTAATAGTAATAGTAATAGTAATAGTAATAGTAATAGTAATAGTAATAGTAATAGTAATAGTAATAGTAATAGTAATAGTAATAGTAATAGTAATAGTAATAGTAATAGTAATAGTAATAGTAATAGTAATAGTAATAGTAATAGTAATAGTAATAGTAATAGTAATAGTAATAGTAATAGTAATAGTAATAGTAATAGTAATAGTAATAGTAATAGTAATAGTAATAGTAATAGTAATAGTAATAGTAATAGTAATAGTAATAGTAATAGTAATAGTAATAGTAATAGTAATAGTAATAGTAATAGTAATAGTAATAGTAATAGTAATAGTAATAGTAATAGTAATAGTAATAGTAATAGTAATAGTAATAGTAATAGTAATAGTGATAGTAATAGTAATAGTAATAGTAATAGTAATAGTAATAGTAATAGTAATAGTAATAGTAATAGTAATAGTAATAGTAATAGTAATAGTAATAGTAATAGTAATAGTAATAGTAATAGTAATAGTAATAGTAATAGTAATAGTAATAGTAATAGTAATAGTAATAGTAATAGTAATAGTAATAGTAATAGTAATAGTAATAGTAATAGTAATAGTAATAGTAATAGTAATAGTAATAGTAATAGTAATAGTAATAGTAATAGTAATAGTAATAGTAATAGTAATAGTAATAGTAATAGTAATAGTAATAGTAATAGTAATAGTAATAGTAATAGTAATAGTAATAGTAATAGTAATAGTAATAGTAATAGTAATAGTAATAGTAATAGTAATAGTAATAATAATAATAATAGTAATAGTAATAGTAATAATAATAATAATAATAATAATAATAATAATAATAGTAATAGTAATAATAGTAATAGTAATAGTAATAATAATAATAATAATAATAATAATAATAATAATAATAGTAATAGTAATAGTAATAGTAATAGTAATAGTAATATTAATAATAATAATAGTAATAGTAATAGTAATAGTAATAGTAATAGTAATAGTAATAGTAATAGTAATAGTAATAGTAATAGTAATAGTAATAGTAATAGTAATAGTAATAGTAATAGTAATAGTAATAGTAATAGTAATAGTAATAGTAATAGTAATAGTAATAGTAATAGTAATAGTAATAGTAATAGTAATAGTAATAGTAATAGTAATAGTAATAGTAATAGTAATAGTAATAGTAATAGTAATAGTAATAGTAATAGTAATAGTAATAGTAATAGTAATAGTAATAGTAATAGTAATAGTAATAGTAATAGTAATAGTAATAGTAATAATAATAATAATAGTAATAGTAATAGTAATAATAATAATAATAATAATAATAATAATAATAATAATAATAGTAATAGTAATAATAGTAATAGTAATAGTAATAATAATAATAATAATAATAATAATAATAATAATAATAGTAATAGTAATAGTAATAGTAATAGTAATAGTAATATTAATAATAATAATAGTAATAGTAATAGTAATAGTAATAGTAATAGTAATAGTAATAGTAATAGTAATAGTAATAGTAATAGTAATAGTAATAGTAATAGTAATAGTAATAGTAATAGTAATAGTAATAGTAATAGTAATAGTAATAGTAATAGTAATAGTAATAGTAATAGTAATAGTAATAGTAATAGTAATAGTAATAGTAATAGTAATAGTAATAGTAATAGTAATAGTAATAGTAATAGTAATAGTAATAGTAATAGTAATAGTAATAGTAATAGTAATAGTAATAGTAATAATAATAATAATAATAATAATAATAATAATAATAATAATTGGAGTCAGGCGCATCCTAGGAAACCACGACCCTAAAGAATTACAAAAACAAGCAATGTATGGAACAGCCCACATAATAAAGAAGGTACTTTAAACACTTATGTCCTGAACTGTATGGTTTGTAGATGGACTAAGGTGCAAACCAGGACACCCGAAGATCACGCCCTAATAAGCAGGTGAGGCTCCATCTTGCCAAAGCTGATGAAAATTCCCTGCCAGCCCGAAGTTAAGGACTTCACAGCGAGCAGCCCAACACAATGAAAATTAAATGTAATACTAACTATATGAAATGTATATTTATGATGCTCTTTAATGTTCTTGAATGTAGGTGAATAAAGTAAATAATAATAATAATAATAATAATAATAATAATAATAATAATAGTAATAATAATAATAATAATAATAACAATAATAGTAAGTTGGCCTTCTCAATAAAATTAAAATATAAACTATAAAGAATAATATATTCATAACTTATACAATGATAATTCTTAATAAATTTATTATTATATATAGAAGAAAGTTTTGCATTTAAGTAATAAATATAATTTTTTTTAAGTAAACATTTTAAAATGACACTTGTCACTAGTAATAAATTTTAAAAATATTAATTATAATAATTATACAAAGATTTAGTAGAAATTTATATCCTAAATCAAAATTGAATAATAATTAAATAATTTAGAAACATTAATCAAATACAAAGTAAGTTAGGGCCAGCACCCCCGAAGAAGTGTGATAATAAAACAGCGGGGCCAGGGAGCAGGATACCTTCGGTACCGCCGTGAAGCTCATCCTACAACCCCGAGAAAACTTGGCGATGAAGAATTACTCGATGCAAGGGACGTAACTGACAACTCCGGAAATATTCCAACCTCTTGCCGTGCTTCCCCTCCAACTGAGAGGACCATGCTAGAAGCCGGTTCTAGGCATCGGTTTAGATGGACTAATGAGATGAATATATTTCTATACCGCTCCTACTTTAAAATAACAGAAATGGAAACGAATACATACCGTGCAGAATTACGTCAAACACTGCTTACAAAATTTCTTGAACTACGAGACTTCGGCAGTTATGCATTACTTACCAATAATTTTAGAGCAGTTTTAGTATAAAAGAAAATCTTACCAGAAGTAAAAACGTTTGCAAGTATTTGATGATGATTCAAATTCATTTTTCCGATGTCTGAAATTGCTTATCTGTAAAAGTCGACAAACACGGAATCCTCGATCTAATATTTTCTGGTATGAAAATTGCAGTAGATCAAGACGACCCATCCGTAGGATCCATTCGCGTTATAAGTTTTTCACTCTTGGGAAACAAAACATATTCCCTTGTTCCTCGACTGTTCGTAAAATACTTATGATGGACACATTTTAGTTTATGGAAAAAAAATTATATTATTTTTATATAACAAGAAAATACTTATAAACTCATGGTCAAAGCTAAATATGTAATCAAATTTTAATTGTTTATACTTACAGATCTCATCATTTCTCACAGTATATATAATTACCACTAAACCCACTGAATAGAACACAATTTACTATTAGTAAATGCACAACTAAATGGCACAAAATGGTTTGAAAAGCATTGACATAAATCAACAGATTCTAACAATTTTAAAATCAAGTTTAAACATACAAATGAACAGCCCGGATTGCCTGGTTACGATACTATCACAGATACTAGCGCTATTCTGCGGACTTTGCAATGAGAAAACCATAGAGGTGTCAGAAATTTGGCCGGTAGTCTGTGTTTGAAAAGCAATATTGTATACGTTATTGTCAATTGTATTGCAACATCTATTCACGTAATTTACAAAAATTATATATTAATAGTTAATAAAGAATTGATAAAAATAAACTTTCAACTTGTAAGTGACCTGGACAATACAATTCACGCTAACATATACAGTATTATTTTTTAAACCCAGACTACTATCACTACATAAAAACTAACGCGATTACGAGTAAATTGAATTATATCGATGGATATTTAATAAAAATATATTTTATTTATTTCGAGCAGAGCTTTTTACATACAAGAAGTTATTAGAGAACGAACACTTGATCTCATTTTACATGCGTTTATATACTATCTTATGACCAACGCCTTATCAGCTAGTTTTAATGGAAAGTTTTATTATGACACATAAGATGTTATAATTGGGAACAATATTATTGTAAAAGACACGGAGGCACGTACATAATTCCTCTCACCAAGATTTTGCAATATTATTGTTTCTATCACATTATATGATATAATTCTATCTCTTTATTTACAATGTTTGTTTTACATTTAAACATTCCTTTCTTCTTAATTACTATTCTTACTACTATTGTTAATAACATTATTATGATTATAGTATATATGGTATAAGAATGATGATTGGATTGCTGTAGATTAATGTTTTTTATTAATCGGGGTTCTTCTAGTATTTCTTTAAATTGATTGATTTTGTTCAAGCTAATGGTCCCATTAATTTTTATTTGTTCATTTTCCAAATTAATATTATTGAATTGTAATTCTTTATAAGATTGACTTATTGTATTGAATGTATTTCTATTTATTTGATATTCTTTATTTAATTTAAATTTGTAAATTCCTTTTCTTTCTTCTTGTTTATTTTCAAATTTGCGATTTATATGAATTTTTTGTTTTTGAGGACTAATGATTATTAAATCATTTGTATTTTGTATTTGTTTAAAGGTATTGTCTATTTGAAGTTGGTGGTAATCGCATTCATCAATCTTTTGTTTGTTAATTATGTTTTCTTGACAATTACTTATCTTAAAATAGTGGGTATTATACATATACATTTTATTAACGTTTACACAATCATTAAGTAAATAGTGAATATTATTATAAAAATATAGATTTTGTTGTTCATTTAACATGATCAGGTTTTGATTAGAATAGGTTGGTAAATGGGTAAATTGGTATATTGGGTAAGTATTCTGTGTAAAGAATGGTAGTGTCAGAATAATGTGTAGCATTTTGTTTTCTAATTGACAATGAGTTTTTATTAACTCATTTATATTCCAAATGTTTTCATCAGTTTGCTTTATCTTTTAATATTGTTGAAACCGCGTTTAATCTATCTTGTAATATTTTTTCATTATGCTCTATATTTTCTAACTGTTTGTGAAAGTGATTCGTCATGTTTTCACGTAGTGAATATTTTGCTCGTTTTGTTTTTGTAACGTATTTTGGTTGGATTTTACTTGTTCAAATATTTTCATGTATTTTTCGTCATCGGATGCATCAATGTTGCCAGATATGCTTTTTATTATGCTTCCTAGTCCGTTTATAAACCTGTTCTGTTTCTTTTATTGCTAAAGAATACTTTTTGAATTTGTTCATCAAGATCATTATAGTTATATTCTAATATGTGTATTTGATTTTTGAATAGGTTTTCATGAGTTTTAATTTTGTTTAGAATGATTGTTTTGGCTACTGTTAGTTTGTCATATTCTGTAAGAAGGGTGCTAATATTCTTTTATTTTACAGTCTCTTAACTCGATTAAGTGAAATCCATTGTTATGTGACATATCTTGGAGTTGTCCCAATACTCTGTAACAGATTTTATTGTTTTATTTTATCTATTCGTATATTTTTAAATTCATGATTATTCTGGATTTGTACTTTTCCTAATATGGGATCGTATTTCTCTACTTTTATTTTTTTGTATAATGGTTTTTGAAATTTATTTATTCTTCTTAGTCCTTGTTTGATAAATACTTGATATTTAATTTTTAATGGATTGTTATTTTCATGATTTCTTTTTATCTTTTCTTGGTTAATCCTATTAGTTAATAGTTTACTTAAATCTATTTGTTCTCGTCTGTAATTTTGAATTATTTCGTCTTGAATCAAGGGTATTTGATTATTTTTCCCATATAATATTTCATTAGGTGTTAATTTTGTGATACTGTGTTTTGTATTATTATAGGCTAGTATTACTAGTTCAAATTTTTCTAATAAAGATTTTTCTTTGAATTATGTTGAATTATTTATGATTCTTAAGTGTTCTATTAGTGTGGAATGAAGTCTTTGTATGGCGTTACTTTTGGGATTATTTACGCATATTACATGACTGTCAATATTATATAATTTGAATAATTCTTGTATCATATTATTTTTAAATTCTGTTCCATGATCGAATATAATTTTTTCTGGTACTTTAAATGTTTGAAAGTATTTAATTAAATGATTTATAACAGTTCTTGAGTTTTTCTCAGGTAGGTGGCATATTTGTGCCTGTTTAGAAAATTGGTAAAATATTGTTAAGAAATTTTGTTTGTTTAAGGATAATGTATCAATATTTATTATTTCAAATGGTCTTGTGGGTGTTATCTACAGCAATCATAGGTTTTCTGTCGTATTTGTTAAGTTTGCAAGTTTCGCAACGATTGACATATTCAATGATATCTTTTATCATGTTTGGCCATATTTTTCTTTTAGTGCGTTGATTGTTGCTATTATACCTCTATGGTTTGTGAATCCATTGTGAAATTCATGAATAATTTCCAATTGTTCGTCAGTGTTTTCTATGTCGTTTACTAATTTATTGCAAGCTATTATATTTATTGTGTTAAACTCGAAATTTTCTTGGAGTACTTTTGAAAAGGTTAGGCCTAATTTTTCCTCGAATATTGCAAAATATTTTACTTTTGGGACTATGTAATTTTTTACAAAGCTGCTTGTTTGCTATGTTTAATTTATCTTCTACGAATTTAAGGCCGTTGACTAAATTTTCTTGGTCTGAATGAACTGTATTTCTGTTAATATCGGAATTTGAATTTTCGGATTCTAAATTATTGTTTTCTGGTAATGTGTATATTTTAATTTGTATATCTGTGCCTTCGAATATTTTTTTATTTTTTCTTTTACTTTAATCCATTTTGGACTATTGCTAACAATTCTTTTTCTATTGTGCTATAATTTTGTTCCGCGCTATTAAGAATTTTTGAGAAATATGCTATGGGCATTTCTTTTCCTGTTTAATTTTTTTGTAATAGTACTGATCCTAATGCGTAGTCTGAGGCGTCAGTTGTTAATATAAATTCTTTATTGATATTTGCGAATTGTAATATTGGAGATGTGGTTAATATTTCTTTACGTTCTTTGAAACATTTACTGTAATTTTCATTATAAATATCTATAGTGTATAGTGTAAAAGGTTTAGTAACTTTTGCAAAGTTAGGTATAAATTTTCTGTACCATCCTATAGTTCCAAGGAATTGTTTAATTTCTTTTTTTGTTTTCGGAATATTTACATTTCTTATATTTTCTACTTTAGAGGGGTCAGTTTTTAAGCCATCCTGGGTAATTATGTATCCTAAATATTTTGTTAAACTTTGTAAGAATTCTGATTTGTCTATTTGTACTTTTTAGATTGGCTTTTCGTAATTTTTCAAAAACTAATTTGATATTTTCTAAATGTTGTTCTAATGTTTGTCCAAAAATAATTATGTCGTCCAGGATACCGAGTCTTGAAATATGAGAATTTTTTCACAAGGTGACATAAAATTTCATCTCACTCTCATCTCATTTCATATTTTCTCACTTGTTAATTCCCGGAACAAAGTGAGATATATATCACCTATCTAAATGACCATGATTTAGCAAGTGAAAATTTTGACATAAAAGTGTGATTTTTGACATTGACAGTCATACATTGCACTCTTGTTTCATTACCTTTACATATTTACTGTGATATTCTTATTTTCATTTTAGCTGGTATTGATAATGTTGTTTTAGATTTATTGAATTTTGAGTCGGTAGCCTGTGTCCGTAGTGTAGTGGCCTGTGTTAGGCAGCCCGCGGGCTAAATTTTCTCCGCTCCTATGCTTACGAGTTATTAACGTATAGCTAAATTTTCTGTACTAACTATTTATTAATATTGCCATAATCGAACAACTACAAATAAAATGTGTCTTACTACGTATTATCGTATTTGTATTGTATAAGCATATGTAAAATATTTAAATCGGGCTGTAGTTATAATAGCTTAATGTATGTCATTTCCCACACCAAACTGAATTCCCACAAATCAAAAATGTATAGTAGTTAAATTTTTTGTTGGAATGCCTAATGTTGATCTATGACTTGATTGGTTTAAATTGTCACCCAAGCGATCGACTAAATTTTTATTCAGCCGAAATAATATATCAAAAATTTGGTTCGAAAAGTAATTTCTGTACTTTCCAGATGCTTTAAAGCAGCAGCTATTTCTCTTTCGTCAACCATGATATTTGAATTAATTTTATTTATAATATTAGTTAATATAATTTAGTATTAAGCAAATTTCTATTTAACATTAGCGTGTGACATTGATTCTCACAACCAAAAAGGTGGTGAGATAAGTTTCACGTAGTGAGATGAAATGTGAAGTAGTGAGACGACAAAATTATTTCAAGAATTAAAGAAAAAACCTCACTACGTAACATATAAGTCACTTCCCGTGACGTTTTTTCTCACTTCTGTCAAATCTCACTGACATTTCACTTTACAAGAATTGCCCCCTACGTATATTAAACAGATTTTATTTACTAATTCTCCTAACGCAATATTTATCATGCGTTGGAATGTTGCAGGGGCATTTTTAAGTCCGAAAGGCATTCGAGTGAATTCATAATGGCCTGAAGATGTCGAAAGTGCCATTTTTTCTATGTCTGTTTCGTTCATTTTTATTTGGTGAAGTCCTGAGTGTAAGTCAAGTGTAGTAAAGTATTTGGAATGTCCTATGTGGTCCAGTAATGTATCAATATTGGGTATTTGTCGTCTTTAGTTTTTGTGTTTAATTTTCTAAAGTCAATAACTAACCTAGTTTTTTGTTTACCGGAATCATCTTGTTTTTTTGGGACTATCCAAATGGGGGAACTCCAGAGTAAATAACATTTTTGAATTACTTTTTCTTGTAATAAATTTTGTGTGTTCCTCAATACCTTTTTCGTAAATTTGGGGAAGTCTGTAATTTTTTGTGTGAATTGGAGTGTCGTTTTATGTTCAATAATGTTTGTACATGATAGTCGTTCATTTTTGTTTGGAAAAAGATCTGTATAGTTTTTAATTAAATTGTTTAATTTTTGTTTTTCAAGTGTATTCATGTGTTTATTTCTTATTTCAATATTATTTATTTCATTGTTAGAATTTTTATTTATTTTTGTTAACTCTTAGGTTTTATTTTCCATGTTGACTGTATTTTTTGTGAAATCTAAATGTATGTTTAGTGTTTTAAATGCTTCTATTCCGAATAATAGATTATAATTTTAGTGAAAATTATAGACATAATATTTTGTTGGTTTTTTTATTTAAGAATATTGTTGTAAATTTTGTGCATTTTGATTTTCCATTTACTGTTTTGAAAGTTATTATTTCGTCGTATAGTTTGCAATTTTTGTCTTACTAAGTCAGGGTGTATGAAATTTATTGATGAGCCTGTGTCGAATAGTATTGTAAAGGGTCCTTTAGTCAAAGTAAGTAATTCATTTACTATGGATGACATTACGTATCGTTCGTCGTGTTCATTTGATCTATTTCTAAAAAAATTGTCTTCTGATTCGTTATACTCATTTACGACTTCTTGATAAAATTCTTTTTCTGTGTCTAAGTCTATTTCGTCTGGTTCTATTTTGTAATTTTGTTTTATTGTTTGTGTTGACATAGATTGTGTGACTCTAGTTTGTTGTGTCATGGGTTTTGGTGTGAAATTGCGTTTACTTTCGAAAAAGTTTTTCAAGTTTTGACGGGGTGCAAATGGTTTGTATTGACTGTTTCTAGGTTGTAGGTTTATGAGTTTCTGAGGAAATTGTTGAGCAGGGAATTTTATTGGTGGTATGTATGAATTTAGATTTAGATTTTGTATTGCTGGTTTCAGGAGATGTGATTGGTGCTTAAAATTAAATTCGTTACTTAGTAATTGTTTACATTGTTCAAGAGTTTGAGGATTTTTAACAATGAATGCTCCTGTGATTGTTAATGGTAAAAGTGTTATAAATTTAGCTATTATTACATTTTGGTCCTCCGTAATAATGGCGTTTTCCTCAAGTTGGCTATAAGTCGTTAATAATATTTTATTTTTGTATTTTTCTGCGAATAATTTTAGTGTAAATTCACAGCCGTTTTTGAATCTTAGATCCATTATTTCTACAATTAGTGTTTCCGGGGTACTTTTATCAGTAAAGTTGTTTGTGAGATATGTTTTTAAATCTTCCCAACTAGTAAATTTATTTTCTGCAAGGAGTTCTGCAGCTTTTGAAACAAGTTTATTTTTTATTAGTCCAAATAAGTAAAATTTTTGGAGTTATGATCATGCAACTGCATTTAATGACGTTATGACATCGTCGACAGCTGATAGAAAATTATATAAAATTTTTACATTTCCATCGTATCGTGGAATAATGCGGGTTAGATTCTCTATTTCTTGTAGAGTTGTAGTAGCCATTGTATTAATTAATAGTCTATACTAGGTGGAAGTTTAACAGGAATTTTGGGTTTTTGTATAACTGATATATTTAGTGATTCTGTTACTTGTTTTGTCTTCAGAATTACTTGTGTCTGAATTAATCATAAAACTTATATGTGTGTATGAGACTGTGCCGGTCTCTCGATAGATTTATTACTTGTCTTTGGAAGATCTATCCCTTTGTGTGTTTATACAAAAAAAATAAAATAAACTTACAATGGTAATATTAGTATTAAATGCTTTACGGACATTACCGGGTTCCTTAGTTTTCTTCTGGAGACGTGATCCAATGGTTTGGAACAGCAAGTCTTCCTTCTTCTTTAGTTGAATCTTCAGAGAGTAGCAGATGCGTTCAGGTGACGTGAACCAGCAACGGGACAGCAAGTTCTCTCCGTGCAAAGAGGACGTGAACTCGTTTGGAACAGCAAGTTTCCAAATCTGGTTGTCTTCTCTTAAAGATGGGTCGTGGTTAGACCCTGATGGGCTTAGGTTGGAGTCGTTTCACTTTCTGCGTTGTTGTAGACTCAGGTTTCCCTTGTTAGCATAGTGTTCTCTTAGTTGAGTAGCAAGCTGTTGCTTGTAGACGAATTTTGTGGAAAGCGGAGTTTTTTCTTGTTTCGCAGATTTTCTCGGATTTGTCGAATAAAGAATTAAAATTCACCACACAATTTTTACTTATGTTTTTCGACTTATCCTACCGACTGCGCCAATTAAATTATCTCGATGGATATTTAATAAAAATATATTTTATTTATTTCGAGCAGAGCTCTTTACATACAAGAAGTTATTAGAGAACGAACACTTGATCTAATTTTACATGCGTTTATATACTATCTTATGACTAACGCCTTATCGGCTAGTTTTAATGGAAAGTTTTATTATGACATAAGGTGTTATAATTGTGAACAATATTATTGTAAAAGACACGGAGGCACGTACATAATTAGTACGAAAGAAATTACAAACGCTCAAGAATAAGCGCCCATAGTTACAGACTCCTACCCAATAACTGCTATGAAGTACGAAAATAAGTGGCCGGCTCATATATCTGTAAATTTATTTCTTTATAAGCTTTATTTAATTAACTGTGATTTTACAATAAGTGTATTTATTTTGTGTTACAATATTACTTCTTGTTTATTATATATTTTGCGCATATATAAATTTTTCGTTATAGAGACAAAAAATAAAAACGGATATTTACTCCAACATTTTTTATTCTAATAAATACAACGAATCATAAATATTTTACACATTAGTAGCTAATCTGTTCCTTTTCAACATTTCTTGTTGTCTTATATCTATAAATTTTAAGATTCGAAACCGTTTTTTCAAGAGTCCAAATGTTCTTTCTATTACACTTCTTACAGAACTTAGTCACATATTAAAATGTATTTGATCGGGCGTTAAATTAATAATATTATTAAATGGCGTCATTAATTGTGGTGAAATAGGGATATGCTTTGTACCCCGAAAGGTGAGTATCACTTGGAAAAAACTCTTGATTGCTTTCAGTTATATAATTTTATATTTCCTTCTCTTTTTGGTGTATAACACCACTTTCACCAACATATGTATGAAAAGAATTTCGTGATCACATATTCCCTGTAAAGTCAAACAGGGAAACATTTTCTACAAATATAAGCTCTTCCTTCCTCTTTTGGCATAAGAATAGGTATATCCGAGACTTCTATGCAACTAATTGTATTTTTAAAACCTTTGCCTTAAATTCCACTTTTAACTTTAACTATTCACCAGTTGGCCAGCGAATTACTTGTACTTCGGACGATCGATAATCCGGTAGATTTTGCAACATTGAATCGTTGACAAATTGGTCTAACAAACTAAAATAATTGCTTAATGGTAAAAATGAATAACACATTGTTATAATTTTTAAAGATTCAAGTCAGTTTAATATCTATAAGAATCAGGAGTTGCAAAATACCACAATGCGAGTAAAAACTGCTTTCTCGTTGGATAGCATCTCTGCCTACTTGTAAATCAGCAGCTGATACCCTATTTTAATTAATTTCTAAAATAAAATTAAAAGTAACTCGATTCATCTGGAAGTTTTCTCTAAATTCAAAGTCGGAGAAACGATCAACCACTTCTTATACAAATATAAGTAAATTACCTCTTTCATCTTCATCGGAACTACTATCGTCACTTAATATAAATTAATCTAAAAAAAAACAAACTTAGTATCGAACAAAAATATCTTGCGATGTAGGTATACTAAAATGATTATGGCAGCTATTATTAACCATGTATTACCAATGCATTCGATTACTTATCGCGAAAACCGTAACCTTTCAGTTATCGTGTAAAATTACCACGATAACCGCGAATGAATTTTTGAACATACTATTAGTCAAAACAATATGAATTCTTGAAAGACAAGCGTGCTATATTCAGTTTTATTACACACGCTTCTTGTGAGAGAGATAAATATATACGCCAATTTTTTAATTCGATCATGATACAAATGACATCTTTCAGAAATTTTAGATGTGTAGATCTGGATGATATCCTACTACTATCGCACAGAAAATTTTAAAATCTTTATTTCAACACACCACTATAATGAGAACGTATCAGCATTCCGAATATGGCATTTTATCTTAAACAGTATTGAATTACGTTTGCTTTATTATACGATCAAGTTCCATTACATTCGATCTTCCTGTATATTATGCGAGATCAGGGAGGCACGATATACCTAGCAGCGTCTTTTGTTGACTGTGAAGTTCTGTGGGGTATATGTTAAGTTTATGTCTAGGAGATAACATTTTTTTTTTAAATATTTTTAAATCGTGATAAATTTTGACTAATTTTTTACAAGGAATTGACTGAGAACAGGATCGGAATCACTGACGTGAAACACAATTTGTCATGTAAAACTAGGTAACTTTCATATTAATTTAAGCATGTTTCTTTTCGAAAAAATAAAGTAAGGATGCAATAATGAAAAACCTTAGCAACAAAAAACAACCCATAATAATAAACAAACAGAGTCGGTATCGTACCAGCAAGGTTCAGACGTGAATTTAATTTATCCGTTTCATTTTCGTTCTTCAAGTCAAAATTCATTGACCTATTGCATTCTTAGCGATAACTTATTTTTGTAACGCTACTGAATATTAGTTGAGTTGAGTCGAGATGGATCAGCTGGGAAATCGTTGAAAAAAGAGCAAGGCCTTGGTGACCCAGAATGCTTTTTTTACATAATTAAAGAAACGGACGTTTCAAACCCTAGTGGTTGATCATCAGCATATTACAAAATATAACGTAAAAAATCTGATGTGGCCAGCACATTACCTTCCGTCATTTCTATGTATTTTGTATAAATGTCATACAGAAAGTTCCTTGCAAAAGATTCTATTTCTTGTACATTACCTTAAGGCAGTTGTATGTATTTTATACAAATTCCATACAGAAAGCAAAAGATCCTATATTTCCAGTAAAATTATAATACTGTCAACTGCACTTGACATTGACACCTTTCAATCAGAATTTTCTTAATACATCAGCTGTTTCCAGAGTTATAGCATAGCTAGCTAATATTGATATTTAATTTCTTTATAATTTTTTAACTCTATATCCATTTAATATGAAATATAAAATGCATTCAAATCGCATAGAGAATAAAATATTCTTTAATATTTATAATAACATCAAATGTGAAAAAATGATATTTAACATCGTTTTTTCAAGAAAAACTGTTAAAATCTTCAAATGAGGGTACTTCCGGTTGACCAATTCTAACCAAAATCTAATCAGCTCTTCACATGGATGTTACGAAGAGGAATACGAAAGAATTATAATTTTTTTAATTGTAGTATGGAAGTTATCGTAGACGAAAATTTTGTTACACACACACACACACACAGACACACACACACACACACACACACACACACACACACATACATACAGACATCATCGTAAAAATAGTAAAATCGTGTTCTAGGGACCCTAAAACGTGCTTATTCATCAAAAACTCACCACCGAATTTTTTGACCAAAGACAATACCTTCCTTACCTAAAGGTGACGGAAGGTAAAAAAGTAGCTAATATTCAATAAAAATTTGTCAAAAAAAATTTTTTAGTTAAAAATATAAAAATATTTGATCTGCAATACAACTTGATAAAAACCCATCTTTAACTTATGGGTGTACCTGCAGAACTGTCAGAACAGTTAGTCAGTTCTGCAGGTACATCCATAAGTTAAAAATGGGTTTTTATCAAGTTGTATTGCAGTTCAAATATTTTCATATTTTTAACTAAAAATTTTTTTTTTGACAAATTGTTATTGAACAATAAGTACTTTTTTAAATTATATTTTGTAATATGCTGATGATGAACAACTAAGGTTCGAAACGTCCGTTTTTTTAATTATATAAAAAAAACATTCTGGATCACCAAGGCCTTGCTCTTTTTTTCAAGTACTGAATATTAAATACTCCTTTATCTTCGAAAGTTAAATCTTTTTGATGGGTGCTTGGGGAATTCTCTTTCAGAATTAGAATTGTGAAGTTTCAGACGTGAATTTTCTTTCTCCGTTTCATTTTCGTTCTTCAAGTGAAAATTCATTATCGTATTGTATTCTTAATGATCATTCATTGTTCTAACGCTACTGAATACTAAATACTCCTATTTCTTCAAAAGTTTGTCTTTTCAATGGGTGCTTGGGGAATTCTCTTTCAGAATTAGTATTGTAAAGTGTTTAGGGTATTGTGTTGTGTTTTTATCCCTGGGTGAGCCATTTTGGGGCCCATTCCTTTTGCTATTTCTGAATCCATCAGAATATTCTGCCGGCTATACCAATTCGGTACGAATCGTCGTATCCTCTACGAGATGTCCGAGCTACTCCTAGGTGCGCCTAATCGCTTCACGTCAAGTTACCGCCTCTTCAAGGCGTGGCCGCGCCACATCCGCCCGTTCCCGCCTCTCTAAGACGTGGTCGCGCTACACCAATTTGTTCCCGCCATCCAAGAATTGGTCGCAGTCGAGCCCTTTAACCCTCGGAGTACTAAAAGTGGGTCAATCGTGACCCAAAATGTACATTATTTACTGCATTCCTTACAATTACTTTTTACGTTCCTGATTTTTCTCAAGTTCTCCTATTATGTTATCTTCTATTATTTTTGATATTATTTGTATAAATATGAATTTTATTTCTCCTGATATTTCATGAAAAACTTGTTGGGTCACGTCAGACCCGTTTTCGGAATTAGTGTAATTATCGAATACATGTTATTTATTTGTCGAGCTGTGCCAGTTTATACTTGTTCCGCGCGGCGAATCATAATAATATAGTTTGCTGTATTTGTAATTTACTTTTAGCCTTATTATTGACTTTTGAGAATCTACATGAATTTTTTTGTCAAAATGTGGAGCAAACGGAGACCTCTGACTGATTCTGAGTTATTCAAATATACAATGCTCGAGTCTGATGAGGAAGAAAAGGCTGTTGTCAATCAAGAAGTAGGTGAAAATGAATCAAATGAAATGACAATAAATACTCAACTAAATGTGACCATTTTAAAGGTTTGTTTGCAATTTGCACTCAGATCGTAAAGAAATTATTGGAACTATATGTAAATATTATAATAAAGATGAAGATGGTGAACCATTCCAAAAAAACATATCTAGTTTCAACAAAGCAATTATTATTATATTTTATGTTTTGTAAAAATATGTTTGTATTACGGATATATTGTGAACATTTACCTAGAAAATAAAAAATAATTTTTTATTTACTTTTTTCTTATTTGCATCATTATAAACAAAACAATAAATGAAAAATAAATAGTTCATGCTGTTATTTTATTCAAATTAACCACAAAAGCAAAATATATGTTAAAAAAATAATTTAGAATGTGTGGGTTACTATTGACCCGTTTTCGGAAACAAAGTTATCAAATTATTTCCGGACTCCTAGGGTTAAGGACCCAGGCGTCCTCTCTCTGGAACCGCTTCCTGCATCAGTCCAGACATCTTCCGTTTCTTTCATACAGTCCACTTGCTAAATAACTTTTTCGACTACGGCTACTGTAAGTGAGTCATTAGAGAACAGACTACTTACAATGTAAGTTCGTGATTACAAACAGTGTTACGTAATGAAAAGCAAATTAAAGTTGACAGGACTGATTGTCAAACTGTAACAAAATGATTAAAATTTCATAAATAAAATTTAAGATTTATATACAATAGAAGCAAATTTAGCTGACTGATTATATGTATGTAAATACATATTTTGTTGGGTTATTATATTAAGACAAAAATAAATATTTCAATCAAATTTGCAGTTACTATTTTTCATTGTATATCCCTACGCTCAATTTGAGAGTAACCATGGTAACATCATTGCGCAGTCATTTTCATAACATAGGTTAAATCGTCTACTGAGGTAAATATATTCAACTACATAATGTTACTCTTTAGTTATACATATTTATTAATTTTGGCTGCAAAATGTCAAGCGACCGCGATTTGTACACCACTGGATATAGAAGCGAAAGCTAAAAGTGTCTACCAAAAATTCATGGAATGGAAACTATAGATTAAATCGTTATCCAAAAACGTAGTGATAGCGTATTTTGATGAACTGTTAAATGAAGCACTTTGGGCGATGTATTCTATGTTGAAATCAAGTACCTCTAACTCGAACAAGAGACGTCAGTGAACTTGACCCAACCCACAAGCAAACAAACAATATTTCATACATAAATTGGTTTATTTGGATGCGTTTTTAAATGTTTGCTATATATTGTTCTTCTTTCTTTCCTTTATTTAAAAAAAAAATGTGGGTGGAGCTATTTTTACATTAACTCACCATTTAAACAATAATGGGGCCTATTCTGTATTTCAGTGGTTTTTATTTAATCACTGGTTAATTTTTATAACCAATCAAGTATGTTGACATATAACAAAAAAAGAGATTTTTAGTTGTCAAATCAATAACTATTGGATAAAAATTTTAACCACCGAGTACAGAATAGGGCCCAATGTTTGTTTAAATAGGTTAATGTAGTCATTCTCATTTGTTTGTTAATGTTTTAAAATAATTTTATTTGTTTAAACTTTCTACTTCCTTTTTTATTATCTTTAAATTATGGTGCGGCTAAATTCTCATTTTCCGAACCCAATTTACCTACTGTTTGATTAACTGTAAAAATCTGTTTTGAAGTATTAGTTTAGTATCGTTTTAATCTTTTCAGCGATTGTTTGCGTATTTTAACTAATTATTTTTAAAATAATACATATGGATGCGGTTAAGTTCTCATTTTCCGCACCCAATTGACAAACCATTTGTTTAACTGTAAAATTATGTTTTAAAGTATTAGTTTAATATTGTTGAAACCTTTTCATCGATTGTTTGCGTGTTTTAATTTCTATTTTTAAAAATACATATGGGTGCGGTTAAGTTCTCCTTTTCCGCACTCAACTTGCCCACAGTTTATTTAACTTTTATAATCTGTTTTAGAGTATTAGTTTAGTTGAATCATTTTTTTTTTGTTTGTTTGAATGTTTTCTAGAATAGTTAAGTAAAGTTTTAATAAAATTAGGTAATTATATATTTTTTATAGTAAGTATAGGGTTAAGAAAGTAGCCCATAAGTTCCGTCGTTATTTAAGACATTAGTCAACGTCGTGTATTTATTGTGGACGTTTCGGACATTAATTTGTCCATCCTCAGCTTTACAGAGAAAAAACAACACAGTGTTACAAAAAATAAAAATCTGATGTGGCCAGCACATAACCTCTCGCCAGATATTTGACCTGGTTGTACGCATAAAACGAAAAATATTTTTAAATACAAATACATATATTCATGTCTCACTACAAAATAATTATTTTAATATAAATTATGTACAATACATACATTTTCTTTATATTCAATATCCTGATTTTTTTTCTCCTTTCCTTTTCTTTTTCTTTATATTCGTCTTTTTTTCGCAAATTCCTTTTTATATTCTATTTTAGATATATTCTTTTGCGTTGTTGACTTTTTATTTATTTTCATAATCTTCATAATGATGTCCAAATATTTTTGACAGTGACATTTATGTGTGAATTACAAACATTTGAATTTCTTGCCTTGAAGTAGTTTGATCTAAGAATTTTTACATAAAATTATTTTATATGCATTTCTTTATCTCTAAATCTATAGAAGATATAATAATGAATTTATATTTATCGAATGAAGAAATTAACGTTCTTTAATATAAGTATTTACATAAATTTTCGATAAATAATATTTAGATGATTTTTTTCTTGTAACTACTACTTCCGGTTGTCCAATTGTTATCAAAATGACTCGACTCTTCCCGTTATTGTTAGATTGAGGAATGCGTAGTTAAAAATGTCTTAAGTCTTATAGTATTTGAGTTATGGTGAATCCAACACCCACACACACACACATCCACACACACACACACACACACACACACACACACACACACATCATCGTATTAATGTTATAATCGGATTCAAGAGATCTTAAAACGTGCTTATTCACAAAAATCTGGATATGCGATTTTTAGCAAGAATACAATACCTCTCTTAGCGAGAGGTAAAAATACATAAATAAATTTCAACTTACCCAAATATTTTAAATAAAATATAATATAATGCTAGTCAACTTACCGTAATGAACTACATATTTACAAAACAGTGCTCGCCCATAATTCTGTCAAGAATTATTGCAGAATATAAAAACAACAGAAATGTTCATTTGTCTTCAAGACGTGTCGTAGAAGTTGTTTCCAAAATCGAGGTTTTAATTTTCTAGCTAAAAATGTACAATTTTTGAACTCCGGTTTCAGAAGTTTTTTACTGGAAATTAGAACACTTTTAGACCAGAAATATACAAATTAACCCTCTAAAGTTTATAAAAGAAAATTTAATCACTTTTATACCGGATATTGGATTTCCAAAATAAAACGCTACTAGCGGCAGAATTCTGAACTAAATGTTATGTGGATAATTGTTTACGTTTGTAACTTTGTCTTTGTTATTGACATAATACCTTTGTGGATTGAAATAAGTGTCACAGATATTATTTTGCGTAAGATTATTTTTATTAAATTTATTATGTTTTGTCTCTAATTAGCTATTTAGGTACGTAACCGATGCTGTTGGATAAGAGCTACATTTAATGATACTGGTATTCACGTATTTTATTTCAGTTTATTTCTAGATTTCAGTGTGAGAACATCGATATTATAGTGATTCAGGTGAGAGAGTTAATCTAGCATGTGTATGATTGTGAGTGTGCGTGTGAGCAGTACTGGGTACTGTAGTGGCCGCATCGTGTGAACCCGAGGGTCGCCAGCGTAGCAGCAGGGAAGGCTGTAGTGATCCACATCTGTGGTCGCCAACGGTAGCAGCAGTTAGGGATGTAGTGATCTGATCCAGTTGGTTAAGAGGAATGTCTCCGGATCACCACCGAAGAGGCAGTGGTTCCGTAGTGGCCGCTCGTGTGAACCCGAGGGTCGCCAGCGTAGCAGCAGGGAAGGCTGTAGTGACCCACAGAATACAATACCTCTCTTAGCGAGAGGTAAAAATACATAAATAAATTTCAACTTACCCAAATATTTTAAATACAATATAATATAATGCTAGTCAACTTACCATAATGAACTACATATTTACAAAACAGTGCTCGCCCATAATTCTGTCAAGAATTATTGCAGAATATAAAAACAACAGAAATGTTCATTTGTCTTCAAGACGTGTCGTAGAAGTTGTTTCCAAAATCGAGGTTTTAATTTTCTAGCTAAAAATGTACAATTTTTGAACTCCGGTTTCAGAAGTTTTTAACTGGAAATTAGAACACTTTTAGACCAGAAATATACAAATTAACCCTCTAAAGTTTATAAAAGAAAATTTAATCACTTTTATACCGGATATTGGATTTCCAAAATAAAACGCTACTAGCGGCAGAATTCTGAACTAAATGTTATGTGGATAATTGTTTACGTTTGTAACTTTGTCTTTGTTATTGACAAAATACCTTTGTGGATTGAAATAAGTGTCACAGATATTATTTTGCGTAAGATTATTTTTATTAAATTTATTATGTTTTGTCTCTAATTAGCTATTTAGGTATGTAACCGATGCTGTTGGATAAGAGCTACATTTAATGATACTGGTATTCACGTATTTTATTTCAGTTTATTTCTAGATTTCAGTGTGAGAACATCGATATTATAGTGATTCAGGTGAGAGAGTTAATCTAGCATGTGTATGATTGTGAGTGTGCGTGTGAGCAGTACTGGGTACTGTAGTGGCCGCATCGTGTGAACCCGAGGGTCGCCAGCGTAGCAGCAGGGAAGGCTGTAGTGATCCACATCTGTGGTCGCCAACGGTAGCAGCAGTTAGGGCTGTAGTGATCTGATCCAGTTGGTTAAGAGAAATGTCTCCGGATCACCACCGAAGCGGCAGTGGTTCCGTAGTGGCCGCTCGTGTGAACCCGAGGGTCGCCAGCGTAGCAGCAGGGAAGGCTGTAGTGACCCACATCTGGTGTCGCCAACGGCAGCAGCAGTTAGGGCTGTAGTGATCTGATCCAGTTGGTTAAGAGGATTGTCTCCGGATCACCACCGAAGCGGCAGTGGTTCCGTAGTGGCCGCTCGTGTGAACCCGAGGGTCGCCAACGGTAGCAGCAGGGAAGGCTGTAGTGACCCACATTCTGTGGTCGCCAGCGTAGCAGCAGTTAGGGCTGTAGTGATCTGATCCAGTTGGTTAAGAGGATTGTCTCCGGATCACCACCGAAGCGGCAGTGGTTCCGTAGTGGCCGCTCGTGTGAACCCGAGGGTCGCCAACGGTAGCAGCAGGGAAGGCTGTAGTGACCCACATTCTGTGGTCGCCAGCGTAGCAGCAGTTAGGGCTGTAGTGATCTGATCCAGTTGGTTAAGAAGATTGTCTCCGGATCACCACCGAAGCGGCAGAGGTTCCGTAGTAACTAGCGGTACTGCCCGTAGTTGCCAACATGTGTGTACGGTGTGTGAATGCCTGAACCTTTTGTATTTGATTACCTCCTCACTGAGTATTTCTCATGTGTTAATTCTTTTACAGAAATAATCACGGCGTGAAGGAGGAATCCGCGTGACCGGGTTCGGCCAAGCGACGGTCATCTAGATTTGTTATTATTTTTGTATTAATATTGTATATACCGGTTTGGGTGATAAATATGTTTTAATATTCTTATTTTTAGCGCTAACATTTAATCATCATTTATAACATTTCAGAAGTGGGATCAGAACATTTTTAACTTTCAGCTTTTGGGATCACACCAGCACAGCTTTTGGGATCACACCAGCACAGCTTTTGGAACAGTACGGATATTGATTACGTTTATGTTTAGCTGGATTACGAAACTGGAACAACATTACAACATGGCGTTACCTAACAACAGTC
The DNA here is from genome assembly GCA_963082715.1 of Harpalus rubripes. NCBI lineage: Eukaryota > Metazoa > Arthropoda > Insecta > Coleoptera > Carabidae > Harpalus > Harpalus rubripes. The sequence goes on along the minus strand of OY720452.1, from coordinate 32,458,807 downwards.
CTCAATTTCAGTATGTACGTTCACTTTACGCGCTATGCAAAAATGGGACGAAATAACTACCATCATGTATGTGAGATCTCGCTGGAGAGGGTATGTAGAAATATGGTATAAAGCGCTGCAAGGAATAAATCATTCTTGGGAGTCATAGAAGGCTATGTTGTTGAAGGCATTTCCGTCACAGGAAAATTATTTTCAGTTGCTTTAAGAAATGATTGCTCGCAACAAGAAACCGGATGAACCCATGTCGCAATACTATTATGAGAAGCTGGCGCTACTCAACACGCCCTTATCAGAGAATGCAAGAAGCCGCAGTCTCTTTTATTACTTTTGAAGACGATCGAAGATAAATTAGCGACACGAAACCTTTCTACTGCCGTTAAACGCGATTTACATCGTACTTTTCAGAAGAACAAGTGGCCTTACTATACTACGCAGCAGCACGACGATGGAATGGAGAACACTTGTTGTTTTATTTGTGGAAAATTGGGACATACATGCTCACATTATGACAACAAACGGCAACGAGTATCGAATTGTGCAGGACGAAGTGGAGGCAAATTCAGTGCAAGTAGGAACCAGCGACCACAATAACGTCAACATCAGCATGTTCAACGTCAACAAGAGCCACAAACACAACTGCCAGAAAGGAACATCTTAACAACTTCTGCGGAGGTAAGCGGTAATTGTCTAAAGCGTACGTCGATATGGGGCCCACTTGCATAACCATGAAGGAAACGAGCACGTATTCCCGCGAACAATGTAGTAGCAGACAAAGATATGGAATGTGTTCTACCAGTCTTGAACTGATGCGGAATTAACAATTCAGAAGGATAAAATTATAACAAGCTGACTGGATACTCGCCGGACAAATGACAAATTGAAAATTATCAAGAACATTTCAAGTAAACCACCGGAAACTAACTACGAAAGGAATATTTATAAAAATTACTGTTTACGAGACGAACGGGTTTACCGAATTACCGCGTCCTGAATCTAGTGGATTGCACCTAGAGCACAGCGGCTGCAGATAGTACGTTCCTGTCTTGATGAGTTTGGACATTTTGGAATTTACTGGTTTCCTGGAGTGAGAAAATTCGCGAAGTACACGTGAACTGTCGGAAGACAACAGCGCTTCGGATGTTGATGCTGATGCTGCAGGAATTTGGGATTGATTCCTCGAGGACGAGGAACTTTTCAGGATGGCCGAACTGTCACAGATATTATTTTGCGTAAGATTATTTTTATTAAATTTATTATGTTTTGTCTCTAATTAGCTATTTAGGTACGTAACCGATGCTGTTGGATAAGAGCTACATTTAATGATACTGGTATTCACGTATTTTATTTCAGTTTATTTCTAGATTTCAGTGTGAGAACATCGATATTATAGTGATTCAGGTGAGAGAGTTAATCTAGCATGTGTATGATTGTGAATGTGCGTGTGAGCAGTACTGGGTACTGTAGTGGCCGCATTGTGTGAACCCGAGGGTCGCCAGCGTAGCAGCAGGGAAGGCTGTAGTGATCCACATCTGTGGTCGCCAACGGTAGCAGCAGTTAGGGCTGTAGTGATCTGATCCAGTTGGTTAAGAGGAATGTCTCCGGATCACCACCGAAGCGGCAGTGGTTCCGTAGTGGCCGCTCGTGTGAACCCGAGGGTCGCCTGCGTAGCAGCAGGGAAGGCTGTAGTGACCCACATCTGGTGTCGCCAACGGCAGCAGCAATTAGGGCTGTAGTGATCTGATCCAGTTGGTTAAGAGGATTGTCTCCGGATCGCCACCGAAGCGGCAGTGGTTCCGTAGTGGCCGCTCGTGTGAACCCGAGGGTCGCCAACGGTAGCCGCAGGGAAGGCTGTAGTGACCCACATTCTGTGGTCGCCAGCGTAGCAGCAGTTAGGGCTGTAGTGATCTGATCCAGTTGGTTAAGAGGATTGTCTCCGGATCACCACCGAAGCGGCAGTGGTTCCGTAGTGGCCGCTCGTGTGAACCCGAGGGTCGCCAACGGTAGCAGCAGGGAAGGCTGTAGTGACCCACATTCTGTGGTCGCCAGCGTAGCAGCAGTTAGGGCTGTAGTGATCTGATCCAGTTGGTTAAGAGGATTGTCTCCGGATCACCACCGAAGCGGCAGAGGTTCCGTAGTAACTAGCGGTACTGCCCGTAGTTGCCAACATGTGTGTACGGTGTGTGAATGCCTGAACCTTTTGTATTTGATTACCTCCTCACTGAGTATTTCTCATGTGTTAATTCTTTTACAGAAATAATCACGGCGTGAAGGAGGAATCCGCGTGACCGGGTTCGGCCAGGCTACGGTCATCTAGATTTGTTATTATTTTTGTATTAATACTGTATATACCGGTTTGGGTGAAAATGTGTTTTAATATTCTTATTTTTAGCGCTAACATTTAATCATCATTTATAACATAAGTTTTAATATAATTATCTTATTTTAATAATAATGTACAAAATACTGTTAAAATAAAAAATAAGTTTTTATTTCAATTAAAATTAATAAGTAAATTAGAAGAAATTCTAATTATTATAGGTTTGTCATTATAGAATTTCCATCGTAAAAAAATTGCTAACAGTCAAAATTATTGTTTTATTTTAATTAGAACATACAAATAATCGCTAATATAAAAGGTAAGTTTCTGTTTCATTTAAAATTGGTAAGCACAAGAAAACAAGAAATCTAAATAAGAGTCTAGACAGATAGAAATAATAACTTAAATGTACAACAAACTATCGCTATAAACTAAATCTACAAAAACTACAAACTAATAACTCAACTCTATTTAAAATAAAAGTAATTAAAGCAAAATTAATATATAAAAAATCTGATGTGGTCAGCACATTACCTTCCATCAGTTAAATTTTTTCTATGTTATACAAATTCCATACCGACAGTTCTTGCGAAATATTCTATATTTCCAGTACATTACCTTCCCTCAGTTCTATGAATCTTGTACACATTCCATACAGAAAATATCTTAGAATTGATTCTAAATCTGCAGTAAAATTATAACACAAACATACTATGTCAATCGCACTTGATATTGACATCTGTCTATCAGAATTTTTTATTTATATTAGCTGTTTCCAGTGTTATTGGATAGCTGGCTGCATTATGAATTGCAATTTCTTAAAAGAAAATTTAACTCAATATCCATTGAATATGAAGTATGAAATGTAATCAAATCGTATAGAGAATAAAATATTCTATAATATTTATAAGAACATTAAATGTGAAAAAGTGATATTTAACAGCGTTTTTTCAAGAAAAACTTAAAATATTTAAATGAGGGTACTTACGGTTAGTGTTGCCGCCGAGACGAGATTTTTCTTGATCTTGTCTCGTCTTGAGTAAATTTTCGAGATCAATATCCAAATAAATTTCAAGGTCAAATACTCGATCGAGACGAGATTACATACTTCAATTCTTGACGAGATTAGGCGAGATCTTGATCTTGAAAAACTTATTAATTATTCATACACAAGTTTCGACCATTTATTTCATTTACTGTACATAATACTAGGCAGTTTTATTATAAATGGAGTCTCGTGGCCGCGTGCCTAAGTGTCTGGTCGCGAATCTAGGGAACCGGGTTCGATCCCGACCGATGCCAAATATTTCCAATTTTAAATGGCACCAAACTGACCCCTGTGGTGCACTCTCCACGCCAGCAATGAGTGCCCTTGAGGTGACGCCTGGTAAACGACCGCACGGTACAAATATGTCATCATCATACCGATATCTGTGTACAAAGCAGATTGGCACACCCAGCAATGGGTAATATGCCGTGATGATATATTTATTTATTTATTATAAATACATTTATACAATTTTCATTGAGATTGAGACATCTATTACCAATTTTTGAAACTTTAAATAAGTTGTATTTTCTACAAAGCAACCTTAACATGACCTCTGTTGATCTCTCAACTCAACAGTGTCAGCTGTTACCATCCGCAGATAATAAATGCCAAGATACATTTTTGTTTTCATTTGATTTGTTTTTGCACCCCGGGACACAACAATGTATCCCAACCATATTTTTTTTTATTTGGCAATGAGAGATAACAGTATGACATAAATAACTTTGAAGTTAGTTGACCATATCATCAGCATGTAAATAATAATTACAATTGCTGAGTTATCGTGAAGGAATTATCAGACGAGGAATGAAACTTGTCCTATTCTTCACAAAAAGTTTTATTAAAACACATTTTGTGAAGAAAATGACGTAGTTTCATATCTCATCTGACATGTAAATTATTTAACAGGGCAATTCTGACCTCTCACTCTAATCATGCGCACACCACCAATGAAAATGGTCTATTTGCTTGCAATTTTGATAAACTCCAAACGCGTGATGTCAAAATCGAGCGGGAATTACAAAACCTGAAATATTCTTGAAATACGTATCCGATTTGTAAGTGTGGCCGTGATGAAAAATACACATAATCAAACTTAAGTTTGCACCCAGATGATATTTATTTAAATTGCCCGATAATCCGATTTGTTCACCACGGCCACACTTACAAACCGGATATATATTTCAACAATATTTCAGGTATTGTAATTCCCGCTCGATTTTGACGTCATCGCTTTCGAAATGTATAGAAAAAAATTATTATTTTTATCTTCCTAAAATTTTAAGAAAATAATGTATTTTATAAATATAGTATCTATTCGTATTGTGTTTTATTCGTATAGACATATGTATTTATATTTACCATACACTTTTTACTGAGTTTATTAATTCTGGGACATACGTATTAAAAACAAGAAACAAAAAATTGTGAAATCAGAATAAAAAATACAACTTTCGTGTTTGATTATACATTAATTAGTATTGTAGGATGTGTGCAGATTTTATGCGGTTTGAGGATAGATCAAAGATGACTTGACTTAACACGTTTATTAAATCAGAATGGAAGTTACACGGTTACACCTGAAATCGCATGAAATATATTACAGACAGACAAGTCAGGTCTAAACCACAGTATACACAACATATACTGTAGCGAAACTCTGTGTCGGCACCTTTGAACTTTTGATACCAAATTGAGTGACCTTAAATGAAGCCGCCATGTTCCTGTTGCGCGTAGTGGCGCCAATTCAAATGATACCGCAAAGTATAATATCGTATTATACTACAACCAGTTATACAATACAAATAAAAAGTATTTTACATGGTTTTATTATAATAACAGTACACAACAAATGTCTTTTTACAAGTTATACACAAATTTTTGTCTGCGATTTTATTGCCGTTCAAGAATATTATATTCCCGCCTTCTGTCAGAATCATTGAAAATAATGCCATAGGCGGCGATATCAACAGGCAGACACGGATGCATATTTCTTGAGCCTTATTTTATGTACAAAATGTATTGAAATTTAGCTAAATTATTATAAATTTAAAATATATGACTTCCATATATTTTATGTATAAATAAATAATTGTGATAAAAGTTAAACTCTACGCTCATGTTCCTAATTAAAGAGACGCCATATTCTCGTTGCGCTGGTTGACGCATGCGCGCTCTGACAGAGAATCATGAGTTTCGCTACTGTATAATACTTTTTATACTGTGTCTAAACATTACGCATTTACATGTCCAATGCGCTAATGCGCAAATGCAATACGTCCGAGCGAACGAATCTTAACGAATTTGCACGACAATAGCCGAAAAGTCGAGATCATCGAGATCTCGACCTCAAGATCGAGATGGATTTTAATTTTGTTGCTCAAGATCGAGATTGGTTTTAATAATAATAAAAAAAAAATCTCGAGATCGAGATAATGTAACATCTCGACAAATCTTGTCTCGCGGCGACACTACTTACGGTCGGCCAATTATATGCAAAATTTAATCAGCTCTTAATATAGACGTAACGAAGAGGAATGCGAAAAAATTATAATTATTAGAATTGTGGTGTTGGAGTTATCGACGGTGAAAGAAATCGTCACACACACACATACACAAACACACACATATATATATATATATATATATATATATATATATATATATATATATATATATATATATATATATATATATATATATATATATATATATATGTTACAGTTACATCTAGCAACCATGTGTCGATCACACAGTTCGATCAAGACACCTATGAAAATGTTTTAATGTTGTTAGATACGAAATAAATAAAAGTGTTTTCCCGCTTTCGCTCTGATCCAAATTCATTTGTGTTTATTATTTTGCTTTACATGTTATACTAGTTTAACGTTCTTAGTTATATTTTTACACATGTAGAGTAGTTTATAATACAACGTATATCTCCTACTCTACATATTTGGTGACCCCGATTGTCAAACAGAATGGACGACATACCTGTTCCTGTTCCTGTTTCCGATACCCAACCTGCTGACCTTCCGCTTCCTGAAATATCTTCATTAACAAATTCCTTCAAGATCCCCGAATTTTGGCCTGCGGACCCGACATTATGGTTCTCTCAAGTAGAAGCGACATTTATGTCACACCGTATTACATCTGAAACAATTAAGTTCTACAAATTAATTTCATTACTCAATCCTCAGTATGCAGCAGAAGTCAGAGACCTTATTGAGAATCCTCCAACAGTGTTTCCATATACCAAGTTAAAAGAAACGTTAATCCACCGAACTTCGCTATCGAAACAAGAAAGAATTCAACAATTATTCAACATCACAGACATAGGCGATAAAAAACCATCACAACTTTTACGTCAGCTCCAACAGTTGGTTGGCTCTATGCATCTAGACGACTCAATCCTTGAAGAAATATTCTTGCAAAAACTTCCTTCAAATATTCAACTTATCCTTGCTTCAAATAATAATATTTCATTAGCAGATAAAGCCGAAATCGCGGATAGGATTCTAAACGTCACACAACCAACGCTATGTTCCGTGAGCAAAGACGCACAGCAAATCGAGGAGCTAAAACAAGAGGTCTCAGTTAAAGAAGTTGGTGTTAAGTCAGTCAAGAAAGAAAAACCTTCCTTTCCCTACGGTTCCTCCGAACTCGAATTTATGCTGGTATCACCTCAACTTCGGCGGCAAGGCGAGGAAATGTATTCCACCATGTCAACAAAGTTCTTCTACAAACAAATCAGAGGTTTTGTTACATCAAAACAGAAACTTAATAGATAAACTCACTTTACCATCTATTTCTAGCACTAATACTCATCCAACGACAACAAAACTCCTTTATCTGACTGATAGGCTCTCTGGCCACCGCTTTCTGATAGACTCTGGAGCCGAGGTGAGTGTTATCAAAAATTCATTGTGCGAGAAACGACGACAAAATCCTCTTACACTACAGGCTGTCAATAATTCAACCATCAAGACTTTCGGTACTAAAACATTAGAAATAGACCTCGGATTAACAATGCAATTTACATGGAGGTTTATTATCGCGAACGTTAAGCATTCAATTATCGGCGCAGATTTTCTTACATACTTTAACTTGCTGATTGACTTACCTTCAAAGCGCTTGTTACAAGCAAACCGAAACATACAAAACAATTCAAATCGAATATCTAGTATTACTACTCAACATTCCACATGCTTTACCCAACTCTTGTCAAAATTTCCTTCTCTAAATTCACCTTTTACTCCCAAACGTCAAATTATGCACAATGTCAAACACTGTGTCATCACTAACAATTCACCTGTTTTTGCACGGCCGCGCCGTCTAGCTCCGGATAAATTATCCACCGCTAAAAACGAATTCGATAAAATGTTGAAAATGGGGATCATTCGTCCGTCTTGTAGCAACTGGGCTTCTCCATTGCATATGGTTAAAAAGAAAGAGATTGGCGAATGGCGACCTTGCGGGGACTATAGGGCTCTCAATGCCATCACCGTCCCCGACCGTTATCCAATTCCCCATATTCAAGATTTTACAACTAATTTATACAATTCGAAAATATTTTCAAAATTAGACCTCGTTAAAGCCTACCACCAAATACCAATGGACGAAGAATCCATTTCCAAAACAGCAATAACCACACCTTTTGGTCTTTTCGAATACTTGGTCATGCCATTTGGATTGAGGAATAGCGCCCAAACTTTTCAACGGTTCATTGACAATGTTGTCAGAGGTTTAGATTTTTGCTTCGCATATATTGACGACCTCCTTATTGCTAGTAGTTCTTTCGAACAACATTTAAAGCACTTAGAATTAGTTTTCCAAAGACTTGAAAAACATGGTATACTTATCAATCAAAACAAATGCCAATTCGGAGTCCAGAAGATCGAATTCTTAGGACACAGTATTTCAACAAATGGCATTCAACCGGTAAAATCAAAAATTGACACAATCAACAAATTTCCCTTACCTACAACTCAACAAAAACTAAGGGAATTCCTTGGCCTCATAAACTTTTACCATCGTTTTATCCCTAACTGTGCAACAACGTTAAAACCCATTAATTGTCTCATAACAAATAAACCAAACAGCTCAAAAGAGATTGCATGGTCTCCGGAAGCAAACAAAGCTTTCAAAGACATTAAAAAACAATTAACATATTTAACAACACTCACATTTCCCGCACACAATGCCCCTATATCTATCATGGTAGATGCTTCAGACACGGGAGTAGGTGCAGTTCTGCAACAACAGATAAAAGAAGACTGGAAACCTATAGCCTTCTTTTCCGCCACATTCACACCTACACAAAAACGTTATAGCACATTTGGCCGTGAATTACTAGCTATGTACCTAGCAGTAAAGAAATTTAGATATTTCATAGAAGGAAGAAATTTCTCCATTCTAACAGATCATAAACCTCTGACTTTCATGGCTAACAAAATTTCCCACAACTACACCTCCAGAGAAATAAGACACATGGACTTCATTTTACAACTAACAAGCGACATCAGACACGTATCGGGCAAAAACAACGCCGTAGCCGACGCGCTGTCCAGAATCCAAATAAACTCCATCCTCACAGACAACACCATCGACTACGTCAAAATCGCAGCAGCTCAAAAAACCGATAAAGAACTACAGACACTACAGACAAATAAAACGAACAATTTACAATTCAAAAACATTAAGCTTCCAAATTCTACCTGTACCTTAGTTTGCGACATATCCACTGGTAAATACCGACCATATATACCAAAAGAATTCCGAATTAACATTTTCGACCATTTTCACTCGCTATCCCATCCAGGAATAAAAACAACAACAAAATTAATAAACTCTAAATTTGTTTGGTATAAAATGAACAAAGACATACAATCCTGGACCAAACAATGCGTACACTGCCAACGTTCAAAAATAACAAAAAACACCCAAGCTCCACTCAAACCATTTTCCGAACCAAACAGTCGCTTCGACAACATTCATATCGACTTAATCCATTTACCCAATTCCCAAGGATTTTCTCATGTACTCACGTGCATAGATCGGGTCACACGATGGCCAGAAGCAATTCCAATCAAAGATTGTAACACACAAACTATAACTGAAGCATTAGTAAACAATTGGATATCTAGATTTGGAGTTCCTTCTGTTATTACAACAGACAGGGGAAAACAATTCGAATCGTCATTATTCAAAAATTTACTTAAAATGTTGGGCACACACCACATAAAAACCACGGCATACCATCCACAATCAAATGGCATGATTGAGAGGTTCCATAGGCAGCTAAAAACTTCCCTTAAAACATATAATGACCCTATAAACTGGGTAACTAACCTACCAATCGTCTTATTAAGTCTTCGCACAACGTGCAAAGAACCTATTAATTGCAGCCCGGCAGAACTTGTCTACGGCACCACATTACACATTCCAGGCGAATTCTTCACACAATCACCAATAGTTCCAGACCCTAACATGCCCCACTATCTCCAACAGTTAAAACAAATAATCAGCAAATTAAAGTATACAGCCCCAATCTTAAAAAACAAACCATATTTTGTAAACCCCGATCTATTTCGCACATCACATGTCTTCATAAAGCATAATGCAATAAGCCCCACCCTACAACAACCTTACGATGGGCCTTACAAAGTAATCAAACGATACGAAAAGTTTTTCAAAATTTTAATTAAAGATAAATTGGACACCGTATCAATAGACAGACTAAAACCTGCTTACTTACAATAGCCGCACAATTTTGATAACACTCATTCCTCTCCCCAAGTCCCACAAATAAAGTCATTCAATTTATGTCATTTCTTTGTAAAATGACAAGTAATGACTTCCCTTTCATTACCTGTCATTGTTTTCTTCTCTCTAAGGAGGGAGATATGTTACAGTTACATCTAGCAACCATGTGTCGATCACACAGTTTGATCAAGACACCTATGAAAATGTTTTAATGTTGTTAGATACGAAATAAATAAAAGTGTTTTCCCGTTTTCGCTCTGATCCAAATTCATTTGTGTTTATTATTTTGCTTTACATGTTATACTAGTTTAACGTTCTTAGTTATATTTTTACACATGTAGAGTAGTTTATAATACAACGTATATCTCCTACTCTACATATATATATATATATATATATATATATATATATATATATATATATATATATATATATATATATATATATATATATTCACATACAGACATCATCGAAAATAGTTAAATCGTATTCCACGTACTCTAAGAGATGCTTATTCATTAAAAACTCACCACAGATTTTTTTAACCAATACCTTCCTTACCTAAAGATATGACGGAAGGTAAAACCAACAAATTTACTCTAACAGCAATGCTACACTTATGGAGGCCATCGAAAAGTGTACCTTACGTTTTAATTTTGACATTTGTTGTCAGCGCCATCTCTTAATAATTTGGAAGCGCAATATACAAATTCCCTAAAGTTCATTTTTGCAACAGTAAACACTATCGAAATCGTGGTATTGAATAATAGACCAGAAAAGTGTAACGGTCAAACTCACGCGCTAAATTCAAACTCAGTTCATAACTCTGAGAACATAATTTCAATCCCCGTGAATTTCTTACCAAGGAAATTTTTGCTCAACTTTAAAGGCCGAAAAATCTCATAAAAGTAAATTTCTTATGCAAAGCATTATATGTAGCATCTAGACCGATCCTGTATCTCCAGATTCGTACAATAATATTCAAATGAACTTTCCACAGTTTATAATTATTTAAATAATAATATAACGCTACAAAATTCATTGAACGTATGTCTTAGTTTGATCGGGCATGCTTCATCTTCTATTTACTGCTGGGTCAACGACATACGGTAACCTTGCTTGCATCAATCATTTTAATTTCTAATAATTTTCTCACTTTACCTTTTCTACAGGTTTAAACTGTTGCAATCTATGACTGAATAAACAAACCATCGAATTCTTAGCAAGAGCTGCTGAATTTCTTTTTTACTTCCTTGTACGAAGTAAAGAAAGTATTGTAATCGCGAAAAATTTCGGTTTTGAGATTTCAACGGAAATATCCATTTTGACCATCCTTGAATCCATTCTGACTAATTTCGTCGTGACGTCTGTACGTACGTACGTACGTATCTCGCATAACTCAAAAACGGTAAGCCGTAGAAAGTTGAAATTTTGTATTTAGGACTCCTATAACATCTAGTTGTGCACCTCCCTTTTTGGTCATTACATAATTTTCAGAAATGGTATTTTATTTGAAGCCTATAATAGATTTTAATGGAAAACTATATTAAAATATAATCCAAAACGTTTCAAATTTAGTATATAAGACTTTTATATCAAATGGAATAACATAGCAGATTTTGGTTAAAACAGGCTAACCGGAAGTGATATATTACCTGAAGTTGTTAACAGTTTTTCTTGAATAAAATGGTTTTATTTTGATTTTAGAAATAAATGCTTCAAATAAGAGTTTTAGAGAATTAAATTGTGCGTCTAGCACATCAAGTATTATTAAATTAGCCCTTTGTATAAGCGAGATATGTAAATATAAAACTTATATACTTTTTGGTTTTTGTAATGAAGCTTGCTATGGACTATGACAAAAAATAACAAAAAAATAAAAAATACATATTAATGTCAAATTACGTCAAACACGTGCAATTTTATAATTGGGTCTATACTTCATCTTCATATTGGTCTTGCGTACAAGGAAGTCGTGTGGTGTCCACATCAGATTTTTTTAAATATCTTTTTTGTCTGTAAAATTAAACTCCTATATGAAACATATACTAGGGAATTCAAACTATGAACTCGCCTCAAAGGCAAATTCTAACCTAACTTTTCTGGTCTATTTTTGACCTCACATTTTTGGCCGAGACTAAGCATGTAAACATGGATTTTTGGCGGCTCATTATTCCTGATTTGTTGAAATAAGACAATTGAACACGCAAGTAAACATTTTGATGACATGCAATCTACACCGGAGTTATGGAAGGGACACTGCCTCAAAAAGCGGCTATCTTCAGTGACCGCAGCTGATAAAATGTGAAATTCAGTGCATACGTTTACTACAGCTGTGTTCAGCAAACCTATTTCCGCTTCTCCAAAATCCTTTCATTATCTCATTCTGCAACTGCCTAGACTCCCTCAATAGGACACCACGGAAAAAACCAACTCCCAGCAAATAAAGGTACAACTCAACCATTTTACACTATTTTCACAAACAACATTATTAAACGTCACACATAAAAAACGCCAAACATCAATCATAAACACGACTTGAAAATTTTTCTGGCATCTACCTCTTCCCTTTTTCTTCTTTCCTCCTCTCTTGGAATCAAACAGCCCCCGTCGGCAGACTTACTTCCCACGACCGTGAGAAATCTTTCTTTCTGATAGGCATGTTCCTCATGAACATGTCTATGACCCAAAAAGTCCAGATAAATTTACAAGAACACACAATACTTACACTATATCAGCAACAACACCTAGAAAATTATGGTTGAGTCTGTAACCTGTAGCTGCCTTTAATTATATTTTCTGTCTTAGTTATATCGCTTCACTCTATATATATATATATATATATATATATATATATATATATATATATATATATATATATATATATATATATATTTACTTATTTTATTCACATCCACGTTACCACCCCATCCAATGTATGTTTCGTTATAGTTTATTATATTCATTCAGTTGTTATATATATATATATATATATATATATATATATATATATATATATATATAATTTATATTAAAATATTAAATATACATGTCAGTCAGCTTCGTCTTCAAATATATTTACTTATTTTATTCACGTCTGCAACATTAAGCTTTATATCATATTGTAGCGAATATATACTGTAGATCCGCTACAGATTTTTGGGTGCTCATAACTCCTGAACTGTTTGAAATATTTTCAAATTAACACTAAAATCATGTTGAACGGGGTTAAAATATAAATTGGCTTGCGTTTTTTATTTTGTAATTTTATAGGTTAGGACAAGAAACAAAATTCTCTACCGGTTCTAAATTCCAACACAAGTCGAGACGATTCTAGATACAAGTTCACGCATGGATTATAAGCAGTTCTGAATCACAAAGACTGGTTTTTTTCAACCCTGCAACTGTAAGAAAGCAATTTGTGTTTATGAAGTAAATGTAAATAAGCAAAATACCCCAAAATTACGTCAATGGTCAATTTTCGATTCAAGGTAGGGATGAGAAGCAATGGGAATATTTGGTAAAATCTCATTATAGATGGCAACAGTCTTGCGTCCTCCGTGCCACTGCACTCTCTTGAACAAAGGAAAGACAGAAAATTTGAAAACCATGTTTATGTTGACATTCAGTGATAGTCTGATAGTAGGTATATAGGGGTAGTTTTAGGGTTACGCAGAAATGTATAATTTGACTTCTACAAATGCAATATGAAGGCGGCGTTTTATTCATATGAACAAAGCAAATGTCAAAAATCAGACCAGATTTTCTATAATTTATAGAATACGCTGTGCACGAAGATTTTTACAGAATTGTAAAAACAGAATGTAGAACTGGCGCCATTGCACACATCAGGACATAACCTAAAAAATCAAAACTTGCTTCTTTTTGGTGTTTTTTTTTTAAATTTATAGTCTTTTTAATTTCGGTAGGACAATTAAATGAAAATATTATAATTTCCTCTGTAACGCAGAATATAGTTTGTTTTATTTTGAAATCATACACCTGTTTATTCGCCCCCAAAAGCGGGCCCAATTTAGCTTTTATTATCCGAGAGCCTATAAAGTTACCAGGCAATATCTATTCACACAATAAATTTGATAAATCACATTTTTTAACACTGCCACTCGCAAAACTTTCGTGTTCTTTATCTTATCCATCTTTTGACTTCTATTGCACCAACTTGCCTTATGCATCCTCAGATTCATTCGATATTTCTTTGTAATCATGTACATCGTTTGTCACTAAATTAAAATTGTTTATAAGAAACAACATTGCAACACCAGTAAATTACCTAGAAACCACAGTATACTTAAAATTCACAACTTCAGCACAACGATAACTAATTTATAAATATATCTATTGAATCCTTTGTATTTCATGAACCAAAATAAAATAAAACGCTGTATGTACCACGGGCATAATCAAGATTATAGCACTCGGGAAAATTAAAGCTAGACGCGTGCTACAATCTTTTAATTATACCCTTAATATATAAATAACTATTAAATATCATATACATATTATTAGACAAATAAACTTTAACGGAGACAGAAATTTTATTATATTTATATTTAGATATAGTAATCTATTTAATGATATCGGATCTATGAATAGAACCAATTTAAATTAGTAAAATATGTATGTTTTAGAACTCATAATGAAATGCCGCAACGTTGTTTTTTAATAAATATAACACAGAACTAAAAATAACAGTTTTGGAGAAGTGAATTAATGGAGAACCAGTCCTTGAAGAGCAAAATATTTATTGATACATTAACAATAAACAACACCGACGTTTCGGTCACAAATTGACCATCCTCAGGGTTAGTTTAAATTATTTAAAAATTTCAGATTTGTTAAAATAATAAT
>OY720452.1:32433805-32438805 GCA_963082715.1 Harpalus rubripes | reverse complement strand
ATGACAATAGATTACAACAATGGATAAGTAATGCGAGTAAGAAAAATTCGTAAATATAATAACAATTCAATAAAAAAAAAAACAAAAAAACATGTACAGGCTGGAACAAATTCGAGTTCCTTATATGAAAAACTTTCTTATTAAGCATGCAACAGAAAATTGATGCAGGTCTTTATGGACCAACTTTAAATTTATTGAGGAACAAACGAACAAATCAATTACAGACCATCATTTGTTTATTTTGATTCTATATCTATTAATTAAAATGAGTGAAAACTAAGAAAATAACATTCAAAATAAACAAATGATGATCTGTATTTGATTTTTTCATTTGTTTCTTAATAAATTGTATTTTTCCACCTCAAAAATAATGGTTCACGTATTATTAATGTTTGATACATCGTAAAAAAGCATACAAAATAAGGAAAAAATACGAGACTATTGACAACATATGTTCCCATTTAATAGTATATTATGCACCAAGGGAGCAAAATTCGTTTTTGCTCCCGCGGATGAAGTGACAGTACGAGGCTGAACAGAGGGCTGCCGAAGTCTCGTGCAGAGCACTCAACTAAACCTCGGGCTGCCAGAGGCAAGCCGAGGTTTAGTCGAGTGCTGTCAATTCATCCAGAAGCAAAAACATTGCTCCCGAGGTACATACGACATTTTTCGTAACAAGTGCACAGAAAAATACGCCAAAAAGTGCCTGTTTAGAGGGAGCAAAACAGGCACTTTTTGGCATATTTTGCGTGCATGTGTTACGAAAAAAAAAATTATGTTTGTGTTATAACTCAAGAATTATTAAGTTAAAAAAAAATCATTTCACCACGTTATTCTTCGTAAAAGAAAGTTTTACATATAAGGAACACAAATTTGTTCCATACTGTACATACATATCTTTCTTCACAGGAAATGTGTCACTTTTATACCTCGAAAAAGAAAAGTTGAAAAATAGATATCTATGTGAATTACATTTCGAAGAAAATGCCTTCATGAATGCTACAAAGCATAGGTTGGTTAAAACTGCTATTCCTGTACCTTTTCGAAAACCATGTGAATATTCAGCTGTTAGACAAACGAATAATGCTTCTTTCAATTTGAATGAAAATATGTCTACATTTTCACCGAGCACAAGTGGTACAGAAAAATTACCTTCACCGTTCTCTTCCTTAAAACCTTCTTACGCAAACAGTTCTGAGCAAAGCACTATAAATAATAATAAGTCATCAATTTTAAGTCCAGCAAAATCTGATGAAAATTTTTTGGAAGCTATTGTTGATATGCCTACCCCGAAAAAAACGGCAAAAAGAAAATTAAATTTATCCGACGATGATACCCCAAAAAAGAAAAAACTTAAACTTGAATTAGAAGAAAAGAGAAAAGTTATACGTAATAAGAAATCTCAGGTATCCAAATTAAAGCGAAAAATTCAATGTAATGAAAAAATAAATGTTCACAACGTTTTTGATAAAATGATGTTTCCGTCTCTGCATGCAAAAACAATTGCTAAAATGCAATGTAGAAGAAAACAAACACAATGGACACCTGCAGAAAAAAATTTATCTTTATTAATGTTCTACAAATCCCCCGCTATGTACAATTTTCTGAAATCTTTAAAAATTATTTTACCGGCTTGTTCCACCATAAGAAAATGGCTTGGCGCATCTAAATTTAAACCAGGATTTAGTACAAAACTGTTTGAACAAATAGAAAAAAAATTTTCTTCGTTATCTACTAAAGAAAAATCCTGTGTTTTATGCTTTGACGAAATGTCAATAATGCAAAAATTAGATTATTCTCCGGAATCGGATCTAATTGAAGGCCTGCAAGATATGGGATCATTGGGACGAGCACCCGTGCCTGCTAATTATGTGTTAGTATTCATGATTAGGGGTTTATATTCAAATTGGAAACTTCCCATTGCATACTTTTTATCTAAGAGTGGCGCAAAGGCAACAGAACTTCAAGTACTTATAGAACAATGTATAAATAAATTATTTTCTGCTGGTTTAGAACCTAAAATTATAGTTTGCGATCAAGGTACTAGCAATCAAAGTGCTTTTAAAAAATTAGGTATAAATTATGAGAAACCATATTTGACAATTAAGAATAAAATAATTTTTGCCGTATATGACACCCCACATTTAGTTAAAAATTTTAGAAATAATTTTTTAAATGGAGATTTTTTGTTTCTGAACAAAAGAATATCTTTTAAAGATGTTAAACAAACATATATTATAGATAATAAAAACAAAAAAAGTAGAGCATTAACTAAAATAACAAATGCACATATTTATCCCAATACGTTCCAAAAAATGAATGTTAAAATGGCTGTACAAATTTTCAGCAATACAATGACAGCAACAATGAAAACTTGTATTGCAACTAAGGAATTAATATCAGAAACAGCGGAAGATACAGCTGAATTTTTATTATTTATGAACAATGTTTTTGATTGCCTTAACAGCAGAACTAGATTCTCTACCAATCCCTATGCATCCGCTCTTTCTGACAATTTAGTAAAAACAACTTTAATAGATGCAGTAGAGAAATTAAAGTCATTAAGTAAAATTAATTTTAAAACAGGAAAGCATAGTAAGCCTCCATGTTTTAGTGGCCTTATACTCACTATAAACGGTATTTTGCAACTTTTCAACATGGAACAAGAGCATGAGAATATTAATTTCTTACTTACAAACCGCATAAATCAGGACGTCTTGGAGAACCAATTTTCTATATACCGACAAAAAGGGGGTTATAATAAGAATCCCACTGCGAAAATATTTCGTAGTATGTTTCGCAATAACGCCATTAATTCTTTAATGAAACCTGCTAAATCCTCCAATTGCGAAATAGATTCTGACATATTATTAAGTATGACAATTAAACCTTCAACCAGTTCATTGAGAGAAAAATGTGATACGGAAAATAATATAACAATTTCAGAAACTGATTTAAATTCGGATGAAACATTCTCAAATATAGAACCTGATAGAGAAAAAGAAAATACTTTAGAAGAATGTTCAATGACATATTTTGCTGGATATTTGGCAAAGAAATGTCTTTCTAAATACAACTGTGACGTTTGTACTAAAGAGTTAGTAATGAAGTCAAACTTAACAAATGAAAATGAATTATTTTTGTTACATAAATCTTATAAAAATGTTAATAGAATGGAAGGGGGATTAAAAGCACCTACAACGGAATTTAATAATATAGTAGACCTTATGCTCACGTTATTTGAAACAAAATTTTCTGATATATATTTTCAAAGCAACATTAAACAAAAATTAATACATAATTTTGAAAGTAATTCAGAAATCAGTAATTGGTTACATGAGTGTAAAGAACACAGGATGTACATTATAAATGAATTACTGAATACTAAAATTCATTTTAGTTGTAAATTAGTATGCAATAAGATGAAAAATATTAGCAGCAAGCCAAATCTTAAATTAAGAATTCTCACACATAAATAATGCTCCAAATTCTAGAAAATTAAAGCTCATTCACAGCACTGAAATTAAGCGAAATTATAATTAGTAATTATACTTATAAATATAAGTTTATGTCAATGCATTCACATGTCAGCGTTCGAAAGCTCCAAATTAACATTGTAATTAATTTAAAATAACTTAACTTATTTTAAGTTTTTATGCAAACTTCATATGTTTTACTTATAATTTTAATTTATAATTATAAATATAAGTGGGCCAATCAGATTGAACAAAAAAATGACAGAATATGTCACGGATTTCACGTCATGTCAAATTTGTCATAATTTGCTGAATATGAATATAAATAATATAAATTTATTAAAAAGAATTGTACTAAAACAACAATTAATTGCATTACTTGCTTATAAGGCGACAGTAAGTATGTGCTTTTAAGTATGGTATAATACATTAATTATAATTTGTATTTTTAAATGAACATCTATTTAACATGTTTTAAGACGGTCATTTTTAAGTATAATTTTTAATTATAATTTTTAAATATAATTATAATTTCTAAATATAATTTCAGTGCTGTGAATACCTTTATAATTCATAAATATTGATTTCTGTCAGTAAAAATATTGTCTGTCATTCACAGTATCTACATAATATAAAATTAAAAATTATATTTTATTTAATTTTAATAATAAAGAATAATAAATTTAACTTTATTGTAAACTAAATATAGTATTTCAAGTAAATGATATTCACAAATGGACCTTTCCAATTTAAAGAGATAGAAGATATGCGCAATGGGGATCTGCGCATAGTAAGAACTGAGATCCATGACGTTTGATTCTAAAACATTTAGACGTAAAATGTGAGAATATCTCGGATAACTTAAAAAAATCTTATCGAAATAAGTTACAAAAGCTTTTATTGAAGGTAAAATGTCTACGATGCAAATTTTCACTGAGAATACAGGTATTTTAATGACTGCTATATTTTTGACGTTTCGTTTGACAGCCCAACTGGCAGTTGTTCACGCCATTTTCTTACTATTTGCAGCGATAGAAAGAGATAGCCCTTAAATTGGAAAGGTCCATTAATTTATATTTATTTTTTTTTTGTTTTTAACGTTTGATATTTGAAATAGAAATTTTACGAAATAGCGCTATTTGTTTTATTTACATTGTTTTTCTTAAATAAATAAAATTTTGTAGAAAATAGTATATTTTTTATTTCTTCCTTCCAAATTTCGGATTACTAATACTAGTGGTTCTCTATTCTCCTTTTTCTTACTATCCTGTTAATACACGCTACTGTCGACATTTAGTAGAATTGTGAAATAACAGGCTCCGCTATATAGT
The DNA here is from genome assembly GCA_963082715.1 of Harpalus rubripes. Classification (NCBI taxonomy): domain Eukaryota; kingdom Metazoa; phylum Arthropoda; class Insecta; order Coleoptera; family Carabidae; genus Harpalus; species Harpalus rubripes. Next base: position 32,433,998 of record OY720452.1, on the reverse strand, counting down.
AGATTATTCCCGACCGTGAAATGACGGCCTCTCCTCTATAATAGACTCTTCCAATCTTTGAGAATTCAACTCACATGAAATCGCCAGATACATACGGTAGTGACATCTAACGAAAAATATTTGAATTATTACTCAGTTTCCACAGGCGCCATAAGTGGTGTCAATCTGTTTACGTAGTATATATAATCAATGC
>OY720452.1:32348805-32431305 GCA_963082715.1 Harpalus rubripes | reverse complement strand
CCGTTGGCGACACCAGATGTGGGCCACTACAGCCTTCCCTGCTGCTACGCTGGCGACCCTCGGGTTCACACGAGCGGCCACTACGGAACCACTGCCGCTTCGGTGGTGATCCGGAGACATTCCTCTTAACCAACTGGATCAGATCACTACAGCCCTAACTGCTGCTGCCGTTGGCGACACCAGATGTGGGCCACTACAGCCTTCCCTGCTGCTACGCTGGCGACCCTCGGGTTCACACGATGCGGCCACTACAGTACCCAGTACTGCTCACACGCACACCCACAATCATACACATGCTAGATTAACTCTCTCACCTGAATCACTATAATATCGATGTTCTCACACTGAAATCTAGAAATAAACTGAAATAAAATACGTGAATACCAGTATCATTAAATGTAGCTCTTATCCAACAGCATCGGTTACGTACCTAAATAGCTAATTAGAGACAAAACATAATAAATTTAATAAAAATAATCTTACGCAAAATAATATCTGTGACATATATATATATATATATATATATATATATATATATATATATATATATATATATATATATATATATATATATATACATATATATATATATACATATATGTGTTTAGTTAATAATTCTACATAAAAATAATAACTTTGTAATAATTGACTTTTAACTTGAATGTACTATTCATTAATATAAAAACTACGCAGTCTCAAGGAAGAGACTGTATAGTAAAAAATATTAACTTTTTCCTTGGGTAATTCTGTTAGAAATGTATGATAGGTTTCATTGGTAAGAGTATATGGCTCATAAGTTAAAAGATATCTATCTATCTAAAAAGTGATATTCATTTTCTGGTTTTTGCAAATTACAAATTGTGCATAAATTTTCAGCAATGACTTAATATCTAATATTTTTATATGTTTTTAAACCTCTTTTTGATGAGCGCGAATCTGACAGATAATTTGTTGTTTTATTTATGGAATTTCTATATTTAAATATGCTTCTATTTCTAAATTTTGTTTAATACATCTGTAATAGTTAGATAGAAACATCAAATCTATGTTTTTCTTCTCAATTTTTTGATGATCCCATATTTCGTGAAATTCAAGTTCATAAAGAAACGTTTTTAACTGACTTATTCAATTAAGCTCTAATTTATTGTTACTAAATGATTTATCTAGTTCAAATAGGCGATTGTGGATAAGTTTTTGGTATCTGTTATCGGGTAAAGTTAAAAAAATTATCCACAGTCCCACAGTTCTTTTCCAAATATGTGCAGAAATATGTGTTATGCCGACCTCTAATCTAATCATATAATCCGGGGTATGGATCGGGTATCGGAAGATTGATTTTATGAATTTTATTTGACAACGTTCAACTTCATTAGTGTATCTCAGTCTCCATACCTCAGATCCATATAATGCAGTAGCATTTATAACCGAGTGCATTAATTTTATTTTTTCTGCCCAGTTGTTGGACCTACCACGAACTAATATTTTTTTGACATTGTGAGTTGCCATGACAGCTTTTTTTGCTATGCTTCGTTCCTTCAAGAAATTTACCAGAGCTAGTGAATATTACTCCTAGGTACTCAAACCTGTTAACTACTTTAATATCTTGTCTTTTGTACTGAAAATTAAGTCCGGTACTCTTCCTTCCCTTATGACATAAAAGAATTTTGTTTTTTTCAGTATTCACACATAAGTCGTTTTCATTACAATATTGTTCCAATACTATTAACTTCCGTTCCACATCTACTGGTGAATTGGCAAAGATCACTAGGTCATCCGCGTATGCCAGCAATAATATGTCATTAACACCGTCAACATTAAGTCCTGTAAGGTTTTTTTGTCGAAAGTATAATTCTATATGGTTTAAAAATATTGAAAACAAGAGAAGCGATAAAATTTTGCCCTGCAAAACCTCTTCAGTAATGGCAACTGATTCGGTAAGCGTATTTTTTACTTTCACCTGTACAGATGCTTCGGAGTATAAATTTTGTAGTAAATGTATTATTTTTGCACTAATATCGGCACTATATACCGTATGCTATAATTTGCTATAATTGATCGAGTCGAATGCTCTTTTAAAGTCTACAAATATTAAATAAACTTTTTGATTTATAAGCCTAAGGTGCAAATGAATTAAGCCTGTAAATATGAAAATATTGTCCACCGTACCCCTGTTTTTGCGAAAACCCGTTTGGAATTCGTTAATAATGATATTTTCTTTCAAACCATGGTTGGAGCCAGTTATATAAAATTTGTGTAAATATTTTACACGTAGTAGCCATAAGGGCTATGCCTCTATAGTTGTGAAGGTAATTTTTTCACCCTTTTTAAATAGCATACGCATCTGCACTCTTAACCAAGATGTAGGGACATTTTCTGATTGCAAAATTAAATTAAATAAATTTAGTAAATAATGTTCCCAGTTAGGGGTTAACATTTTATAGAATTCATTCGAGATTTCATCTATTCTGGGTGTTTTATTCAGTTTGCATTTACTTATACTTGCTTTTAATTCGCCCAGTAAAAAAATTATATTGGGGTAAAACTTTTTTATTATGTTGCCTAGTATAAAACTCTTTCCATTCATCAGGGCTTATGGTAACTGTTTGTGGTGACCAAGTTTTTAATTGCCGTACTGGTTGCCAAAATTCTTGACTGTTTCTAACATTTGCAAGTTTATGTCTAACATCATGAAGATAGCGAATTTTGAGTTGCAAAATAAGTTTTCTATAGTTTTTCTTTGTTATAATATATTCGTTTAATGAATTTGAGGTTCTTTCTATTTGATAGGTTTTTAATAAAGCTTTGGCTTTTCTTTTATCATTTTTGCATTCTAAATTAAACCAAGGCCTAGATTCTTTTATTAGGTCGTTTTGATTTACTTTAGCTATCTTCAGCATGCCACAATTGCTTGCCGATTCTTTAATTGCAAAAATTAAATTTGAGTTTAACTCATTTACACAATTACTGTTAAAATAGATTCTATCTGATTTTTCTAAATTTTGCATGAAGCTTTTATTTCATTATATTTAAATTTAATTGTATAGTTGCAGTCTGTTTGATTTTTAACTGTAGTATAATTGTCAACGGAATTATCATCAATATGCAAAATGCACATGCTATGATCTGAAGCTTCAAGGATGTCTACTACTTCAAATATTTTTACTAAGGAGAGTAGCTCAACATTTACCCAGGATAGTCTATAGAACTTTTGTCATTTAAAGTGGAATATGTATATTTACTCGGAAAATCGCCGGTTGTACGGCCATTCAATACGTATAAACCGATATTTTCAAAAATTTCAATTAATTTCTTACCCTTCATTTTCGTATACATTGTTGGAGTCCATACGTCTATAGTCTATACGTACATCCAATCTGTCTACGATTTAAACCCAATTTAAAACCAAAGTGTTAACGCGAACAGTCTTGTCAGATATCCAAATTCTCTCAAACGAATTAACTTTATGCATAAAACAAAAGCCAATCAACCTGTCACAAATTTTTACACATGTATCTAACAGTCCTTAACCAGACCTGTCTTTTGATACCAAACACGACATATTTTTATCTTTATGCACAAAACAAAAGCCGACTGAGGTGTCTAATTGTTAATAATTCTATATATCTGACAACTTTATGCGAAAAACAAAAGTCGGTCACGTTGTTGCCTAAATTTTGAAATTTCTATAGTTTAGCCATGCAGAAAACTTTTCATTTAATACCGAACAGGATATATTTCTGACAAATTCATACGAAAACAAGAAATGTTTTGTCAAGGGCTGGCATGGAGAAATGTCAAAAATACGACAGCTCGGTCGGCTATTGTTTTTTTTTGCAAAAATTTGTGTAATATTTCAGAAGTATAATCAAAGAATGCAGTTAAATTTAATTTTTCGACATACCTACATACCGGGTGGCGCTCCAAATTCGTTACATAGGCATTTAACATGGGAAAACAATTTTTTTTTATTCGTTGCGTCCCAAATTATTTTAGATCATGAAATTCTGCATTTGAATCAAGAAACAAAAATAATTGTGCATGCTTTGTGACGGCAGAAATTTGAAATAAAATATCGAAAAACATGCCAATAGTAGTGACAGCCATGGAATTAAAACAAAAAGTATAACAAATGTAATTTTTTTATCTGATTGAAAAAGTCGCAGTATTTTACAGTTAAAATATCAATCATTTGTGTGTCTTTTTGTTTTAATTCCGTGACTAGTGCTATCAAACTAAAATGTTCAAAATTATCATACCTAATTTCTAGAGTTACTAAACATACTAAATGGATTTTGTTGATTAATTTAAACGTAGAATTTTATGCTCTACACCTTTTATTTGAAGAACTTTTTCTATAATAATTGGGGGGGGGGGCAACTCGCTACGAAAAACTGTTTTACCATGTTAAATGCCTAAGTATACAAAGTGGTTGGTAGGAACTGATAAAAACATATAATGAAATTAACAAATGCTGCGCGTTTTATGCGAGCAAACAGGACAAAATGTCCCAATTACAGGATAAATATAAACATAATATTAATATCACGTCTATGAGTACACAATACTAAATTTAAAGGTAAAAATAAATCAAACAAAACTCAAAAATGTGATATTTAATTCTAAAGTAAACAATTAGTTAAAAACTATAGAAAGGAAAGTAGTTATATCACATCTAAAGTTTGGATTGTTACTAAGGGGGAAGAATGCAAGAATCATAGGCATACAAAAATACTTTGGCTAATGCTCTACTATCATAGGCTACCGGTTGAGTGTTTTGCTCGTTTCTAACCAGCATGTCTACTCTGGATCGGCCCCTTTTAATCTTTTGAAACCTGTCATTTCTTCGCGCAGCCCGCCCACTGGCGTCGCATCGCGGGAAGTTCAGTTAAACGTCAAATTTTCAATAGTTGCGTAGAAAAGTTAAGAAAGTCTTTCCCTCTATATGTATTGTAATGATGATTAAACTTTGAATAAATAAATAAAAAATAAGAAATGGGTATCTATGATAAAAGTAGAAAATGTCATTTTATTTAATAGTATAAAAATTCGAACCCTTATAAATTATATTAATTAATATTCTACCGGAAAATCAAGGCATGGATGCGGAAATTTAAATGATATTAAAAATATCTTCAATTTGTATCCAATATTTTCTTTACAACAGTTAAAACATTTTTGGTAAATATTTTTTCCATACCTCTAACACCATTCTACGGTTACAGTGAAAACTACGTGAGATCACGCTTCCGAGCGTCGGAAGATCAACTTTTATGGTCTCAAAAAAAAAAAACATGGAGTGCACCTACTGGTTAAAGCAAATGAAGCGGTCATCTGCTATATTGTGATACGATTATGTAATTTAAAAGATTTATTAGTGCGATACAATAATTGGCAATAAAAGAATTTTAAAATAAATAACTTTAAACGTAATATAAGAAAATGGAATGCAGATTAAAATCTGTACCGTTTTAAGATACGTATCAAATTATGTTTAATCTAAAATAATTTTGAACGTAATGTAAGAAAATGAATTGCAAAAAAGAACAGATTATAACATACCATCTAAAATTATTGAATTGTCTTGTTCTAAACTTTAAGACATGATTTTCATGTAGGATTTTTAGTGACTTCAATGAGTAAAACTTTTCTTGTTGGACACGACAAAATAACTGACTTGGATGAAAACGCGTATCTTTCCAATTTTGTACATGAACTCTGTCGATTGTGATGTTCATTATGTCTTTTTCAGGCTGACAGTTTGTTAAATATATTTACAAAACAAATTTATATAAATTAACTATAAACATGACCAAATAATTATATATACGTACCTGGTTTAATTCTTTTCTTCAATTTTACACACGTAAATATTTTTACAATTTAAAATGATCACACGACGTGCATAATTTGCCAATAACATATCAAATTTGACAGATGACAATGGTTATATTTTTAATTTTGTAACTCTTCGATCTATTGTGATATTATTCCTGTTTTCTCATCCTTATCGTCGTGTTTTCCTTAGACATTTTCTAACTTTCCATTAGCAAAGTAAAATATATAAAATAATAATAAACATGGCTTAAGATCATTACATATACCTACCTCTTCTAATTCATAATCTTTTCATCAACTTTACACATTATTTATTTATATTTAACAGTTAAAAGGTCGACAAGCTATACGACGTTCATAATTTGTCATCATTGATATACCAAAGGTGCCTCATAACAACGTTAATCTTGTTAATTTGGTACATGTACCCTACGATCGATTGTTTTAATTTACGTTTATGAATTTCTTACACAAAAACTATGCATCCTACATAAATTTGGGCTATTACGAGGACACTCGAGACAATCGTGTCGTACAACATGGTGCAAATTCCACGAAACTTGCTCGCACCGTTCAGGCTGTAGAGTTGTTTAAAGCACGGTACTCGTCGTGATTAAAGAAAATATAGTGAGTGAACCTACTCTTTTATTATTAAGGACTAGCGAAATCTCGACTACGCCGAGGTTCTCCTAAGGCTCCGCCGATAGTGTTTTAGAATAGTCTATACGTAGATCTAACCTGTCTAGGTACACTTTCAACCCAAAGTGCTAACGCTAACAGTATTTCAAACTATTTGAATTCTGTCCGGATCACCAACCGGTCCACCCAAACTGCCCACCCAAACTGCCCCGACCGCATGCCCACCCAAATTGCCCATCCAATATGCCCCCCAAACTGCTTACGCAGCATACGCACCTAAATTACCCACGCAGCATACCCACCCAACCTGCCTACACAAAATGCACACCCAAACTGTTGACGCAATATGTCCACCCAAACTTCCCACGCAACGGACCCACCGAAACTGCCCACTCAAAATGTCCACGCAACCAGCCCACCCAAAATGCCCAGGCAACATGCCCTGCAACATACCCACTCAATCTGCCCTCTTCAAACTCTCCACATAACCTGCCCACGCAACATGCTCACCCAAATTGCCCACGCAACATGCCCACTCAAGCTGCCCACGCAACATGCCCACGCAACATACCCACGCAGCATACCCTCCCAAACTGCCCATCCAAAATGCCCACGTAACATGCCCACATAAACTACCTAAACAATCTGCGCGTGCAAATTTTATAAAAACCACTCACAGAAACAATACCTAACGGACAGAACTCGGATTAGGGTTAAAAGTGGTTTAGGTAGACAGAGAAATAGCTAGACTGCCCACACAACATACGCACTCAAACTGTCCACGTAAATTGCCCTCCTTCCCAACTTGCCTACCCGAAAGGTCCATGCAACATGCCCACCCAAACTGCTCACGCAACCTGCCCACCCAACTGCCAGAGAGTGTGTGAGGATTCATATGTGTCAATGCGGAGAAAGTTTTCGCTGATATTTTTTTGTAATTTTTTTTATGCTATACTTATTACACTTTTTTATGTATTTATTAATTATTTGTATATGTATGTCAATTATTTTATTCACATTCTTGTATTTTGCCCTGTAAATGGACTTCAGTTGGGCAATAAATTTATTATTATTATAATAATTATTATTATTAATTATATTAATATTATTAATATTATTAATATTATTAATATTATTAATATTATTAATATTATTAATATTATTAATTTTATTAATATTATTAATATTATTAATATTATTAATATTATTATATTATTAATATTATTAATATTATTAATGTTATTAATGTTATTAATATTATTAATATTATTAATATTATTAATATTATTAATATTATTAATATTATTAATATTATTAATATTATTAATATTATTAATATTATTAATATTATTAATATTATTAATATTATTAATATTATTAATATTATTAATATTATTAATATTATTAATATTATTAATATTATTAATATTATTAATATTATTAATATTATTAATATTATTAATATTATTAATATTATTAATATTATTAATATTATTAATATTATTAATATTATTAATATTATTAATATTATTAATATTATTAATATTATTATTATTAATATTATTAATATTATTAATATCATTAATATTATTAATATTATTAATATCATTAATATTATTAATATAATAAATATATTGTTAATATTATTAATATTATTAATATTTTTAATATTATTATTAATATTATTATTAATATTTTTATGATTAATATTATTATTATTATTAATATTATTAATATTATTATTATTAATATTATTATTATTATTATTAATTATATTATTATTATTATTAATATTATTATTATTATTATTATTATTAATATTATTATTATTATTATTATTATTATTAATATTATTATTATTATTATTATTATTATTATTATTATTATTATTATTATTATTATTATTACTACTATTATTATTATTATTATTATTATTATTATTATTATTATTATTATTATTATTATTATTATTATTATTATTATTATTATTATTATTATTATTATTTATGTAGTTAATGTTGGGAACTAAATTATATTTGAATGAAGGATAATAAAGGCCTTTAAGTTCCGTATTGTTGTTAAAATTTTCTTTTATTCAGACGTTTCGGTCAGTATTTGACCATCTTCAGTGCAAAATTTTACATTTTAAATTACATTGTTACATTGATTGTTGTATTAATATATGTGAAATCATCTTAGATAATAGAATACATGAAAAAAAAATCATGTTTTGTAAAGTACATTTTATGAAATATAAATGAAATCCAAAATTTATTGAGAAAAATCAACTTGAAAGCGATGTAAAAAACATTTTGGATAACTTAACCTCGCTCAATCTGAGCGTGGGCTGGTCAAACGGAATTATTATTATTATTATTACATCATAGATCACGGCTGGCCACCAATAAACGAAGAATTAGTAGTCAGTTGAGTTGTAAACTTTTCGAGAAACTGTTCAATATAATAATTTAAAAGAGAACAGTTATTTGATTTGTTATCATCCTCACCTTTACTAACGTTATTTCTAACATCAGAAGTGGGATCACTCACGTTGGACATAAGTTTGGGGATTTTATTATACGTTATTGTAAAGTGTATTGTCAACTAGATCAAAGTGGAAGAGTCACCAAGTCGCAGACCAGAATAGCCGGATTGATTAAAGTATTAGCAGGCACTGAGGCGGAGCTAGCAGTTTCAAAATCGCAGACTGGTGATGCAACTATTTGGTTTGGTTATTGTGAATTCGTTTGTAATGAGTTTAAGGTAAACGTTCTTCAAATGCTGGTAAGAGATGGACAATTTTTATTGCACGATGCAAGATGCAGTCAGCTTGTTTTTAAAGCAGCTTTGTTCAATTATTTTTCTCATATTTTTCATGTAGATACAAGATTTTTAATATGAACGTTTCTTGGAAGGAAATAAAAGTAGTTAAACTCGTTTTTCTTAATATTATAGAGCCGGGCGTACGTAATATAGCAATATATCGAGATTCTCATTTATTTATTAATGTAACAGCGAGAAAAGAACTAGTACAAACAGAGTTACTCAAATAATCGTATTCATATTTTCTGGTGACCTTTCAGGTTTTACAGGCGTATAGGAGGAGGAAAACTGTTTGAACGTTTTTGATAAAAATCCTAGTTTAGTGTGTTTTAATTTGTTGAGTTTTAGATATTTTCATTATACGAAATGCTTATTTTTTATATATTTTTTTGTTATTGTACTATTTTCTTTTATTTTAGCCCCTGCGTCTGTGTTTATGATGCTACCTAAATAGTAAAAGTCCTCAACGCATTCTAGTGGTTCATTATGTAAAGTTTGGCTGGATTTCTAGTTACAATTTTTTTTATACATTTGGTTTTCTTAACACTGCTTTGTAGATTCCAGTAATTTTAGATGAAAAAGAAACACAGGATACAAATACGAATATGATAGTGGTAGTAATGATAATTAATTTGATTCCGTTGACACGCCTACAATGTGTATGGAATAAGTCAAGAATATTATATAGGTGCATACAAGGTATAGGCAGGGAATATGGACATCAATGTATGAGTTGCAAATTCACATATTCGCCAATACTGTGATGTCTTATTGTAAAAGACAAGATTTTGGCTCTTTTTTGATAATGTTAATGTTTTTGGCAACTTTAACTTATTGGAGAGGTTTTTAAGCCTTTTTTTCTGGACTGTTTTTGGTTACATTTAGGGATTCACCAAGCCAAGCTACTTAGCTTGAAATAAAAAAGCTTGGCTTGGCTTGAAACTTCAAGCTTTTTTTAATGTTAGGCTTGGCTTGGCTTGGGCTTGATGGAAACAGAGCTTGGCTTGGCTTGAAAACTTCAAGCTTTAATTATTTTAGGCTTGGCTTGATTTTCAAGCTTTATCAAGCTTTTTCAAGCCTTTTCAAGCTATTTCAAGCTTTTTCAAGCTTTCAAGCTTTATAAATGCTCATGCGCACAGTAGGTATATAGGTCGTGAAAACCAGTAGTAGTTGTTCGGTACCAAGATTTTAATATAAATATTCGATGTGAATTTAATTAAATATATCGATATATCGATGTATTGGAATATTGATGTATCAATATATCGATGTTATGTCGATGTTTCATTGTATCGTAATAATGTACAAATCACGTTTGTTTTACATAAATTTATTGTGGTACAATTGAAAAATATCTTCTTATGCGTAAAGATAAACAAAACGATAAAATAAAATTTATGAAACTTACACCAAGTGTTTTTTCTTTGTAATTATTAAAATAAACCATTCGGGGCGCTAGGCTAGCAACTTAGTCCCTCAAAATCATCAAATGCTACAGAAACAGCGAGGAAGTCCAGTATAAAATAAATATATATATATATATATATATATATATATATATATATATATATATATATATATATATATATATATATATATATATATATATATATATATATATAAAAATGGCACTGACAACTTGTCAACTTAGACATCAAATTACAGGATTGCATCAAAATCATGTTTATCAATCCTTGAGGCGAGGTTCCGTTCCGGAAGTAAGGGGAACTGCAAAAATTGGAACATGGAATGTGCGAACACTATCAGGCTGGCTGTCTAGCACAACTACTACATGAATTTGACCGTTACCAGCTAGACATATTGGGCATAAGCGAAGTCCGGTGGACTAGAAGTGGGAAAATGATTAGCGAAGGAAAGACTATTATATACTCTGGTCAAAATGAGCGACATATACATGGTGTGGGATTGGTGCTGAGTAGTAGTGTTGCGCAATCTCTAATCGGGTGGCAGCCGGTGAGCGAGCGTATTATTACTGCGCGCTTCTTATCGCGGCAAATTAAAACAACTATAATACAAGTATATGCGCCTACGGAAGAAGCAGATGACCATATTAAAGATGCATTCTATGATCAGTTGCAAGATGTTTTGGATAGCGTACCGCGATTCGATCTAAAGTTACTAATTGGAGACTTTAATGCTCTAATAAATAATCGACGTTATGGTTTAGAACGAGTAATTGGTCCATTTGGTTCTGCACGTCACACAAATGACAACGGTGAGCGGCTATTATTGTTTTGTAGTATAAATGACTTTATCGTTGGAAATACATTCTTTGACCACAAAGCTATTCATAAAAAGACGTGGGTATCCCCAGATGGTGTGACAATGAACGAGATTGATTATGTGTGTGTAAGTAAGCGCTGGCACAGTTCTCTCCAAGATGTTCGAAGTCTTCGTGGTGCTGATGTAGGATCTGATCATCATCTTGTCCGGGCTTTGCTCAAATTACGATTAAAGCGAAAGTGGATTCAGTCATTTGCACGTCCTTACGACTTAGGAAAATTATCTAATAGTATCATAGCAGATCAATATGAATCCCAAGTATCACAAAGATTGCATGCCCTTACTCAAGCAGAGGATGCAGAAAGTCAGTGGTCGCAGATAAAGAAGAGCGTAGTGGAAACTGCTGTAGAGGTGATCGGTCGTAGAAGAGGTACGCAGCGTGAGAAATGGATATGTGAAGCGACATGGAAGCTGATAGATGAAAGACGAAGTGTTAAATGTCAGTTGGGACAGGCGAGATTGGCAGAAGAGCGAGCTGCATTGAACGTCCAGTACAGAGAGCTGGATCGACGAGTTAAAAGTCATTGTCGAGCCGATAGAAAGCGCATGATAGAAGAAACTGCGGCAGAAGTGCAAGAAGCTGCTGATCATGGGGATAGTAGGACATTATATCGTATCGTCCGAGATCTGACAGGTGCAAGAAGTACAGCAAGTTGTCCAATTAAAGACAAACATGGTCAGATACTGCTAACGCAGCGGGAACAGAATACCCGATGGGTTGAACATTTTAAAGAAACTCTGAACCAACCTCATCCGAACATGTTATTTGATTTCACAAATTATCCTATTCCTGAACAGCTTCATGTTGAAATGGATTCTATAACGACAGCGGAGACTAAATCGGCAATTCGAAATCTTAAGAATAGAAAGGCGGCCGGTTTGGACGGTATAGTGCCCGAAATGATAAAATTTGGTGGAGAAGTTCTTGTAGAGAAGTTAACGGATCTCTTTAATGAATGTTGGCGTTCAGAAAGTGTTCCGAATGACTGGAGAACTGGTGCCATTGTTAAGTTGCCAAAGAAGGGTGACTTGACTAACTGTAACAACTGGCGTGGAATCACGCTCCTGTCAGTGCCAGGCAAGATCTTTTGCATTATTTTATTACGCCGACTACAAGATGAGGTTGACAGTATGCTGCGTGTTGAACAAGCAGGATTTCGGCGTGGGCGTTCAACAGTTGAACAGATATTCGCTCTACGTAACATATTGGAACAAAGTATTGAGTTTCGGAGGCCATTAGCAATCAATTTCATAGATTTCAAAAAAGCATTTGATAGTGTTCATAGAGAATCTTTGTGGCACATCTTACGTTTGTATGGTATTCCAGCAAAGTTTATAAGTTTATTCAAGAACCTGTATTTTAACTCACGCTGTTGTATCAGAACTGATGGTGGGAACACTGATTTCTTTAATATTAACACTGGTGTTCGGCAGGGCTGCGTTCTCTCGCCTTTTCTATTTCTTCTTGTTGTGGATTTTATTATGAGACAAGCGACAAGTGAGCAACATCTTGGCATTCCATGGGATCAGCAAACTCATCTCACAGATCTTGACTTCGCTGATGATATCGCTTTACTTTCCCAATCAAGCATTTCATTACAAAATCTAACGGATTCCGTGGGAAATGCAGCGGCGAAAGTTGGATTGCGCATTAGCACTGAAAAAACTAAAACTATGAGGATCAGTGACAGGCGTCTGCATCCGCAGATTATGGTTGATAACTTGCCACTAGAAGAAGTAGAACAGTTTATATATCTCGGCAGCACTCTATCTGCTAATGGGAACGTGGATGCCGATGTCATGATAAAACTGGGCAGAGCGATAGGGGTGTTTCAGCGGCTGAAGTCAATCTGGGCGTCAACCAAAATTCTCACTGCGACGAAGTTACGCCTGTACAAGACCCTTGTCCTCCCAGTGGTCCTATACGCCAGCGAGACATGGAGGATAACGAGAAATGTGGAACGAAAGTTGAATGTATTTCACACGCGTTGTCTTCGTCGCATACTTCATATAAGTTACCGCGACCACCGCACTAATGAAGATGTATACGAAATAAGTGGTTGCCAACCGTTACAGGCCATTGTAGCTCAGCGTCGTATGAGGCTTGCTGGACACATCTTGCGACTACATCAGCAGCGTCCGGCAGCTGTGGCAATGCGCTGGATACCTCCGTACGGCAAGCGGCGTCCCGGTCGGCCAGTGCATACATGGCGTGCAACCTTTCGCCGAGACCTTAAACGTCTAGGAGTCATGTGGCAAGATGCACATGCAGTAGCAGAAGACAGATTATACTGGAGAAGACTCGTTGCCCGGTGTGTCTAGTTACACATATAGGGAATAAGAAGAAGAAGAAGAAGAAGAAGAAGAATTAAAATATAAAAATATTGAAATGTATATTTTATTCATTTATTTTATTTTTAAGAGTAAACAATCACCATAAATTTATTATCTTTTATTAAATATTTACCCTTCAATTTTCATGTTTCTTTTATTATTTTCGTTGACTGCATTTATTCAAGTAGGCATATGCATTAGTTGGACTTCATTGTATTGTATTTTAACTAAAAACTCGAAATGTCCTCCCAACTGTTAAAGTTTGTCATACTATTTAGTTCATACGCACCCTATATAAACAAAAAAAAAAAACCAAAGACACCAAATACGCAATAACAGTGTTCAAATAAATACATAAATATTTTGGAATGTACAATGGGATGGAAATGACCTGAGACTGACCTTTTAAACCTACCAGATGTATTTACATCTGGAAATCATAAAACCCTACAGACGGAAATTTCCCCGAAATTTTGTTTGTTCGTGACGAATACCTACTCGCCTCTTCTTATGAAATTTCTACTGATTTTTGAGTACAGAATCATGTAAGTTAAATACATAAATATAATTAAAGTAATCATGTGCAAATTCAAATAATACAAAAGTTAATATGCTTAACGATACGAATATGTCGTGATTACTGAAATTTGTGAATAAAAGCAAATTAAAAACCTCCAGAACTAGGTAATAAGCCGAGATTATATATTTATTTGCTTATTTATTAACACATATTTTTGGATCAATGAAAACTTGTATCAAGGTAATATTTAAAAGAGAATGCTCTCTTTGTCGGTACATTGTTATTGTCTATTATACCTGTCACGGTTTATTAGGGGTACATTAGGGGTTGAGCTAAAAATAGCATTGAAAATCTTTGAATATAAATATATACATATACACAAACAGAAATTGTCTCGTCTCTATGATTCGGAAATACCAGAATAACAAAACATTGTACAAAATGAAACTTTAAAATGCAATAATTATCATGATTTATGTAGTCTGTCACTCAATTTACCTTACGGTGTAGAGTATATTATTATTTCTTATAATTTTTATTCTGCAGCAAAATGATCTATTTGTAGCATTGCAATAAATACGAGTAATAAATATTATGTGTTGAAGCTTGATCCTTGGTATTTAAAATCAAGTTAGTTAAAATTTAAATGAATATTGATTATATTCTATCTATATCTATTTTGATTGGATAATATTCCGGTATTATCCAATCAAACAAAAAGATCAAACTGCACCTATCTTCCCATCACTCTATAGTTAAAACAGATAGTTGGTTCAGATTGAGAAAATAAGTGGTCTTTGCATAATAAGAATGATGAAGGGTATAGTGTCCTATTTACAAAGTTTTGAAGCATACTGGACTAGCAGGTAATGAAGGCTGGTCCTTTTGGAAACTCCAATTCTTAGAAGTTCGCAAAAATGTGCCGAAGCAGTGAGAAAGTACGTTATCACCATAAAATTACGGTTTTGTGTAGTCAACATTTCTTAAGAAAAGCTTGAAAAAGCTTGTTTTCAACCAAGCTACTTGACAGTCAAAGGCTTGGCTTGGCTTGAAAATTCAAGCTTTTTTAAATGTTAGGCTTGGTTTGGCTTGGGCTTGGTGGAACAGAAGCTTGGCTTGGCTTGAAAAGTCAAGCTTTTTCGAACGGCAGGCTTGGCTTGATTTTTCAAGCTTTTTCAAGCCAAGCCAAGCTTTCAAGCTTCAAGCCAAGCCCGTGAAACCCCAGTTACATTAGGCTTGGTATTCGGCACATGGAGGTTGTCTTTGTGTCTTGTGTTGTAGGTATGTTGGTCGGGAACTGGTCTTGGCGAGCCTTTGTTTTTGTAAACATGGATGCAGGGTTCCAAAGTGGAAGTGTCTATTACCCTTAAAATATTAGATTTTTTGAGAGTTGTGCGGCAAGGTGCATTGAAACTTACTCCAGCCAAACAAAGGACAATTCTCTTATGACAGATAAAAACATTTTGAGTAGCTTGCGAGGAGCCACAGAAGCACACTCAATAACAATTAACGTCCGTATTACACTTATGAGTTATATCACTAGTATCTTTACCTGACACACAATTAAACTATTATCATCTGCATATAGAAACAGAAGACCGTCGTTCGTTGAAGCACTAGATAAATCATTAACATAAAATATGAATAAAATGGATGCTAGGATAGTACCTTACGGTAGACCCACGGTAATGTAGTACTTGAGACTTTATAGTTTGATTCTTAGAGAATTGATCACTATGCTTAAGAGCAACGTATTGGCGTCTATTATTTAAAAAGCTGACAATATGGAGAGAGGAACCCCACGAATATCGAATTGTTCCTGCTTAGATAATAAAAGAGAGTAATCAACACAGTCGAATGCTTTACTCAGATCACAAAAAATATTTTGTGACAAAAAAAATTTTGATAAAAATTGTAATTCGCAAAGCGAGAAAATTATAATAATGGAGGACCTGTAAAAATGAATTGGTACAAGCCAGTATGTAAAAAGTTGACGATTGGGAGGTTTGGCCCAATGGTTCATAAAATTTAAAGAGACTGTAGCAGAGTGAGTTCGTTGCTTAAGTACATTTTGCACTCCTAAGCAGATAATAATGATATTACATTACACTTAAAAATATTATTGCCTCGTGTTTCAATACACAACCGTTACCGTTAATCGTGGAAATTGGCGAGTATAACGACCTAAGAATTATTTTTTTAAACTAATCAAAACTGAAATTAATGTCAGGATGAACGAGCGGTTTAGATTTTTACAGATAATATAATCAATTTTTATATTTCGTTGTTTTGTGTTTTGGGAAGTGACTGTGAAACATGTTTAATAATCATCTGTAGTCTGAAGGCTAGTCTATGTGTTGGTGACAAGTAGCACAATATGCGAATGTGAGTCGCATCCCGTGGCCGCTGAGGGCCGTCGTCTCCTTTTAGATTATGGTTTAATCAAAAATTCGGTAAGAGAAACCGGTAGAACTTCAACCACATAAGCCTCTCAGGAGCAGATTTTATAAGAGTTAGGAAATGATCATTTTATGGTACCTTATTATAGGAAGTATTAGCGATATGAATCTAAAAATTTATAAGAAGTTAAACCTTTGCTGATAGTTTTGGTTTGAATATTAGAAGCCAATAACGCTTAACATCAAGACATGTTGAAAGCCAGTAACGTTTTGTATCAAGCCTTGTTGTAAGCCTATGGCGCTTTACGCGTAACTGCAGATTGGATGCCATATGTTTTAGAATTGAAAAATAAGGAGTCTGGTGAATTGCATGAGCTCTGTGAAAAAGAAAACAGGAATAAAGATTACAAGTTTGGTTATTGTAATGCTGGATTCAGTTGGTTCAGTATATTAATTAAATTTATGTGCGAATATGGTACTGGGTTGAAGTAGGCCCTGGGTCTGAACAAGTAATTTAATTGAAATATTTATTTAAGTCTTCGCACCGTTGATTTAAATAGAAGTATTTGTTTTAAGCCTTCGCACCGTTGAGCTGAATTGATTTGTTTGTTTTGAGCCTTGGTAACGCCGAGTTAATTTGATTTGTTTGTATTAGGCCTTGGTAGAGCCGAGTTGAATTGATTTGTTTGTTGTGGGCCTTGGTAGCGCCGAGTTGAATTGATTTGTTTTGGGCCTTGGTAGCGCCGAGTTGATTTGAATTGTTTGGTTTAGGCCATGGTAGCGCCGAATTGATTTGATTTGTTTGTTTTGGGCCTTAGTAGCGCCGAGTTAATTGAATTGTTTGTTTTGGGCCTTAGTAGCGCCGAGTTGATTTGGTTTGTTTGTTTTGAGCCTTGGTAGCGCCGAGTTGATTTGACTTGTTTGTTTTGAGACTTGGTAGCGCCGTGTTGAATTGATTTGTTTGTGCTGGACATGGTAGCGTTGAGGTAAATTTATTTTGTTTGTTTTGGGCCTGGTAGCGTCGAGTTGAATTCATTAATTTGTTTTGAGCCTTGAATGGCGATTGTTTGAACCTTAAATGGCCGTGGAGATTAAATAACCATTTTTTGGACCGTAATTGATGGTTGAAGCAACATAGCGCTTAATTTCTGCAGAGTGTGGACAATTATATGGAAGTACTTTAAATAATATTTTTTTTTTGCAATTCTGTTAAAGATAGCTGTGCGAGGGCGCACAGTTTGCAGGATGGCCGTGTTAGGTTATGACTGTTATAATTGCTAATAACTACATTAATTACTGTAGCCCAGGAAAATGCCAACGTAACCACATCGTTACATCATCGATCTCGGTTGGTCGCCAATAAAGGAATAATTAGTAGTCAGTTGAGTTGTAAACCTTTCGAGAAACTGTTCAATATAATAATTTCAAAGAGAATTGTTGGCCATTCACCCACTTCCGTATCAAATTCAAAATCAGCTAATCAAACGGCACAAAAGATACATATATCTGCGCTTTTCTCTCCTGGACGTTTACAGTTAGTTTATAAAGGTTAGTATGTTTCTGCTGAAATCACGCATATGCGAGGCGATTGGTAGTAGCGAAAAGTTATTGTTTGAACTAAATTTCGGAAACGGGTGAGACGCTATCACTGGCTAATGAAAGGTCCCCACCGTTTCAGATATAAACATATAAATAAGTTACGTTAGAAGAAACTCGCGCTAGTCGCTGTCACGTAATACAGCCGCTGTATAATTTAACAATGTAAAACGTCCGGAAAGTGACTTTATATTCAATAACATGCATATATAAATTGTTTGGATGGGTAGTACGAATAAAAACAGTCATACAAGAATAACTCTCCAAAATTACCCGATGAGCGTTGGGTAGGGACACAATTTGACGATGGTAGGCGATGCCAAAGGCTCCAGACTCGAACACTGGATACACGCGTATGGGGACAAGTGTGCTGAAATGTCTTATGAAACGTGTATTTTATACCATTTTTTTCTATTTTGGTCATTTTTTCAAAAAATGTACGTTATTTCATGTCCAGGAATTTCAATTTCGGTTGTTTAATATGTACTTCATGAAACTTATTTGGATGTCATACAGAAGTACTTTATAACAACCAAATGGGTTTCATTAAGTACATATTAAAGAACCAAAATAGAAAAAATCAATTACCATAGTTATAAATGGAGTACTCACCGGCAGAAGCACACCGATGTAAGATACTGTTTTAAAGTTGAAAAAGTTAAACTTAAAATAATTAAAATATACTATTACCCTAGTAATGAACAAGTTGCAGATATAATTACTAAGACGTTAGGACCGATTAAATTTAATAAACATGCTAAATTCATTTTATGTTATGTAGAATTATTTATATTCGTTTTAAATATAAATATCAAATTAAGAGAAAGTGTTAAATAATTAATTTATATTATGCCTAAAAAGAATATAAAAGCAAAATCCAAGCAAGCAATCTTTATAGTTAAAATATTATGTAGTCATTGTATGAAATATGGGATGTGCGAGATGAACCACGCGAGCTATGTCGGCCTCAAACTCCCGAAGGCCATCCTCAGTTCTTCTAGATGTCTTTTTCAACTTCCGCTCCAACATTTGCTACGTAATTCTAGAATTCTCTTCGACTTTTCCAGAACTCTCATCCAATTTCCCCGTTCCAGTGATCTAGAATGTTCCATTACTTCTTCCAGTGCACCGAAATATTCATTCGCTATTCCAGAACTATCCTGCATATCTCTTTCCAATGTTCTAGAATGTTCCATTAATTCTTCCACCGGTGCTCCGGAATTTACTTCCAAACTTCTATATATATATATATATATATATATATATATATATATATATATATATATATATATATATATATTGTGATGACCGATGACCCGTATTACATAAAGATTTTATATATTATATAGTAGGTGTTCTCAGCAATTGTTATAATTTTGATTGACGTGTTGTCAGTGTATTTTTTATGACTAAATATAATATCATCCTTGTCGTTTTTATCGTCTGCGACGTAACAATTTGGTGTCAGAAGTGGGATTATCAGCGATTGCATAAGTTATAAGTGGTGAACGCGGTGGTGAATGTCAATCGTAACTCGAAGTAAATCTAGGATGGAAGATCAAATTAAAGTACTGCTGGAAACGTTGACCGAAATTAGAAATGGTCAAAATTAGTTAGAACAAAGTCAAGAAGAAATAACGAACGAATTGAAAGTATCTGGACGAAAAGTGGAAACTATGATCGAAAATATAAAATCTGAAATAGACACTCATATTACAGATGTAGATAATAGAGTAATAATAATAGAGTAGTCATAGGGGACCGTGTAAATGCAACTGAGGAAAATATGGAACAATGTTTGAAGAGCTGAGACGACCGTATTCAAGAATTAGAAAAAAAAATTGATTCGGCAACTATAATTGCAACAGATAATGTCTCTGACCATGCTTTCGTAAAATTGAAGCCTCCGACTTACGATGGAACAACTTCTTGGGCTATGTATCTTCGTCAGTTTACGGTAGCAGCTGAACAGAATAACTGGAACTCTAAGACGAAAGCGACTTCCTTAATATTAGCATTGCGAGGAGACGCTTTAGAGGTATTACATGTTATACCAGAATCGCAACAGTCTGATTTCAGTATCCTGGTATCTCGCCTTGAAATACGATTTGGAGAAAAGCATCAACATCAAGTTTATCAGACACAATTGAAGAACCGGTGTCAACAAGAAAACGAAATTCTTCAACATTACGAGGCAGAAACTAATCGTCTTGTACGTTTAGCGTACCCTTCAGCTCCACCAGAGTTTGCTGAACAATTGGCTATACAGATGTTTATAGATGGTTTAGTAGATACCGATACTCAACAGTCTTTACGTTTAGCCAGAAATAAAACAATTGGCGATGTTCTTGCCCACGCAATGAAGTTTGAAGCGGCTAAACGAGCATCTAAGAATCGAGTTAAAATGAGACAGCTCTCCGTGGAAGAAGATGATGAAAAGTTAAATGAAACGGTAAACTGACTATTTAGTCGCTTACAGGATCGCTTCGATAAACCAAAGAGAAGCCAAATAAGATGTTGGGATTGCGGAAAAATTGGGCATTACAGAAACGAGTGTTCAGTAGAACCGAAGCGGTATATACAAGGAAGACAGAGGCAGGAAAACTAGTTGAAACCAGTTCTAAGGGGCGAAAACTGGTTGTTTCACAACGTGCCCCTATAAAAATGAAAATCACTACCCTTCAACACAAAGGTGACAGTCTGTTCATACGAGGTGCTATATTCGGGAAATCTGTTCAAATGATTATTGATACTGGTGCGTCAAGGACTATTGTACGTTCAACGATTTTAGGAGAAGGAAGAATTAAACCACTGTCCAAAAAAATTGTCTTGACGACTGCGACAGGAGATACTGCCGTTGTTCTCGGGGAATGTGATGTTGATATTTACATTGGAGCAGTGCAACTTGAAAAACGTGTCCTAGTAGCGGAAATAGTAGATGACGTTATCCTTGGTTTAGA
The DNA here is from genome assembly GCA_963082715.1 of Harpalus rubripes. Taxonomy (NCBI): domain Eukaryota; kingdom Metazoa; phylum Arthropoda; class Insecta; order Coleoptera; family Carabidae; genus Harpalus; species Harpalus rubripes. The sequence goes on along the minus strand of OY720452.1, from coordinate 32,409,895 downwards.
TCTTTTACAAAATTATAAAATGAACTTGAACCTTGAGAATTGGGAACGAAGAAATATTTATGAATACCAAAAAAGAAAAACAAACTGTCTGCCGTGTAATTACAAAAGATGATTATCTAATTCCTGGAAGAACAGAAATAATAGCACCGATAGTCATTGAAGGGAATTTGGCTGATATTACAGTAATGATTGAACCAAATTACGGTAATATAACTAGCAAAAATGTTTTAATTGGAAGAACATTGATTCGCATTGATTACTCTCCATTATTTCTTAGATTAGTTAATTTAGAAGATTATCAACAGAAGATCAAGAAAGGTACCGTTTTGGGAAACTGTGAGCCTGTGGCGTTCGTTGTTTACTGCAATAAAACGGAACATTAATTGCAGGATTCGCGAAATATACCAAAACCTATTTTGGACGTATTCCAAAGAACCACTGAAAATTTAAATGATACACAAACCAAAGAAGTTGAACAATTTTTATCAAAATTTTCGAACGTTTTTGCACTTACAGATCAGGATCTTGGAAGAACAAATTTAACGTATCATAGGATTAATTCAGGATCTGCGCAGATAATTAAACAATCGCCGAGAAGAGTTCCATGGTCGAAACAAGAAGAAGTTAAAAATCTTCTAAAAGACATGGAAAAACAAGGTGTAATCGAACCGTCTACTAGCCCATGGACATCTCCAGTGGTTTTGGTAAAAAAGAAGGATCGTTCAACGAGATTTTGCGTTGATTATTGGCGGTTAAATGAAGTTACACAAAAAGACAGCTATCCTCTACCAAAAATAGATGATACGCTAGACACATTAAATGGTGCAACTTGGTTTCAACGCTTGATTTGAAAAGTGGATATTGGCAGGTAGAGTTACATCCTGAAGATAAAGAAAAGACTGCATTTTCCACAGGTAATGGACTTTGGCAGTTCACCGTAATGCCTTTCGGACTATGCAACGCTCCAGCAACTTTCGAAAGATTGATGGAAACGGCACTACGGGGATTGAACTGGGAAATATGTCTGGTCTATCTGGATGACGTAATTTTATTTAGTAAAACATTTCATGAACATTTAGAAAATTTGTCTAAAGTATTCCACAAACTTCAGTTGGTAAATTTAAAGTTAAATCCAAAGAAATGTAATTTATTTCAGAAGAGATGTCAAATACTTAGGACATTTAATACGTAGTGAAGGTATAGAAACTGATCCTGATAAAACAGAAGCTATAAGAAATTGGCCGGCACAAAAGAATAAGAATGAATTAAGAAGTTTCTTGGGATTATGTACGTATTATAGAAGATTTGTTCGCAATTTTGCTGATATTACAAAACCATTTTATACATTGACCGAAGGTAATGTAACTTTTAAGTGGACAACATTGTGTGAACAAACATTTCAAAATTTAAAGACTGCTCTTTGTTCAAGTCCGATTTTAGCCTACCCAAAATTTAGAGAGCCTTTTATAGTAGATACTGATGCTAGCAATACTGGAGTTGGTGGTGTTCTGTCGCAAATCCACGATAAGGAAGAAAAAGTAATCAGCTATTTTAGTAGAGTATTGACAAAATCCGAAAGAAACTACTGTGTGACCCGACAAGAATTGTTAGCGATCACAAAAACTTTAGAAAATTTTCATAAGTACTTGTATGGATCGGAATTTTTATTAAGAACAGATCATGCGTCCCTGCGATGGCTATTAAAATTCAAAAATCCTGAAGATCAAATGGCACGTTGGCGAGAACGTTTACAGAAATTCAAATTCATTATTCAACACCGACCCGGACGTAGTCATGGAAACGCAGACACTTTGTCAAGAAGGCCATGTCCCATACATTGCAAACACTGTACTACAGCAGAAAGTAAAGAAATGTCTAATGGTGAAGTATGTAAACTGACCAGAATTGAATCTGATGAATATTGGGAAAACATTAATTTAGAAGATGACCAGAAAAAAGATGAAGACTTAAAATCAATTGTTTTTTGGAAAATAACAAGTCAATTGCGACCAACCTGGGAAGAAATTAGCAATATGGGTCCGGTTACAAAAAGTTACTGGGCTCAGTGGGATTCTTTAATTTTGGAAAATGGAATTCTAAAAAGGAGATGGGAAAATTCCGATGGTACCCAAGTTAAAATGCAAGTACTTTTGCCAAAATGTCGTATAAATGAAGTTTTACAAAAAGCACATTGTGGTGTCGGTGGCAGTCATATGGGCATAAACAAAACTCTTGCTAAAATACGTGACCGATTTTATTGGTTAAGGTGTAAGGCGGATGTAGAGCACTGGTGTAAACAATGTGAAGTGTGTGAAAAGAGTAAAGGACCGGAAACTAAAAGTAAGGGTTGTATGCGACAATATAATGTTGGCGCTCCCTTTGAAAGAATTGCTGTCGATCTTATGGGACCTTTCCCAGGAACAGATTCAGGATATAAATTCATAATGGTTGTAATCGATTATTTCAGCAAATGGCCGGAGGTATTTCCTATTCCAGATGAAAAGGCCGCTACAGTGGCAGATAAATTAGTTAACGAATGGATATATCGTTATGGTGTACCGATGGGGTTACACTCGGATCAAGGGAGAAGTTTTGAATCGGCTATAATTCAAGAAACTTGTAAGTTATTGGGAATAAAGAAAACAAGAAACACAACCAGTCATCCACAATCAAATGGAATGATAGAAAGGTTTAACTCGACTATAGAAGCGAATCTACGTATGTTTGCAAATAAACATCAAACTAATTGGGACATCTATATTCCTTTATTCCTCTTAGCCTATCGATCTGCAGTACACAACACTACTGGACATACCCCAGCAAATATTATGTTTGGAAAGGAAATACGTTTACCACTGGATGTTATCTGCGGTTTACCACCTAACCAGCCAGAATGCACAGCTGAATATGTCGTCGATTTACAAGAACGAATAAATATGGTTCATGAGGCGGTGAGAAATAAAATTAAAATTGAAAGCAATCGTATGAAGACCAGATACGATGTTCGGGCAAATTCAGCGGGCTTTCAAGAAGGAGATTTAGTTTGGTTATACAACGTAAGAAGAAAAAAAGGTTTGAATCCAAAATTGCAAAAACCTTGATTAATCGAATCAACGATGTAGTATACCGGATACAAAGAAATCCCAGAACAAAAATGAAAGTGGTGCACTTAGATCGTCTTTCCAAATTCTACTGAAATCAAGAAAACTGATCGGGACGTTCAGAATTAAGGAGGGAGCAGTGTGATGACCGATGACCCATATTACATAAAGATTTTATATATTGTATAGTAGGTGTTTTCAGCAATTGTTATAATTTTGATTGACGTGTTGTCAGTGTATTTTTTATGATTAAATATAGTATTATTTGGAAGCTTCATCCTTGTCGTTTTTATCGTCTGCGACGACAATATATATATATATATATATATATATATATATATATATATATATATATATATATATATATATATATATATATATATTTTAATACAAGAGGATAATAAAATTTTTAAAAAATAAGCAAACTTCTCCTACCTGTACGTGTATACTCATAAAATTTGCACCGGCTAGCTGAAAGAGTAAAGCGGCGGCTAGGTCTAGGGTGTGTAATTTATTTCGAGATACAGGTATTCGCGGCAAATGAAATTTAATAAAAAGTTACAACTTAATTTGGAAAAAAAACAAAACGAGCTGGTCTCGAAAAAAATTAGTGGGCGCCAGACTCTATAAATAGAAAAAGGGGTTAGAGTAGAGTCCACTCTAATAAAGTTAAGTGAAGTTTAGTAAAAATAAAGTTACGCTGGAGCTAATTACAACACATAAATTACCCAAACAAAGGAAGGACCGTACGGCCTTTCCAGAGCCCGAATTTAGAAAGACGGGGGTCGGCGCTCTGACTATCGGCCACAGGTAACGTCGAAAAAAAAGGTAGCGGCTTACACCTGCCCTGGAAAAGGCGGGAAAGTCGTCCAGCTGAATCGAGGGGCTGCTCGCAGGCTGGGTGGTAGTAAGACGGAGGGCTTGAAGTAAACTGCTCCTGTCCGGCACTCTTAAAGAAAGCCGTTCGGGCCACTCCACCTATAGGCTTTAAGGCTGGCTAGGGTGCAGCCCCGAATAAACTGGATTTCCTCAGCGGGTGTTGTTAAAATATTACACTGCGCAGGTCTCGGGTGGTCCAACGGCGTAACTGCAGCCAGAGCTAACCTCGCCCAGCCACTTCCAAATTCAGGGCCAAAAAAAACATACGAATCCTGCTGACCTGAAAAAATACTCGCCAGTAGCAAATCTCTAAAGAGATTTACAATTAGCCTGAAGGGCGATACACAGTACAATGAAAATAATTGGCGGTCCCTGAAAGTGCTCCAGACGCGAGTATTCAACAAAAAAATGTTTATAAATAAATTTACAATTACGTGGTGTACACCAAAAAGTTATATAAAACAATAAGTTAATAAACGAACAACGGCCGTGTGACACAAGAAAAAAAAGAGACAGAAAAAGTAGAGAGAGAAAGTGACTAAACTGTAATCTAAAGTGCGCAGCAAATAACCCCGATAAAAATGAAAGCCAAATAGGCTTAAAAAATTGCAGTGCTCAAAAATTAATCACCGGACAAATACTTTGTCGACTCGAGAGCAGCGCACAATGGTAAGATACAATAAAAAAAATTGTAGCTACTACAAAAAAAATATCACGAGAAAGAAATAAATGACTCTAGGAAGTCGACTTTGAACACGGAATCAAATACTGAGCAGAAAATTTGTCTAGTCTAAAAATGTCTAGTCATGTCAAAGCATCACCCTCTACATTCACGCTACATTCAGACTGGGGAAGGGTATGACTAAGTTTAGTCGGTAGGCAAATTTTATAAATTGGAAATACCTAAAAAAAATACCCATTAATAATTTAGCTCCCAAAAATTAATATTTAAACAGTGACAAATTTTTTAAAATTTTGATTCGAAACAGAATTTTTCACGCCTCGTGGTATATAAATCGAAATTCAAAATTTAGATAATCACGAAACTTAGCAGGGCCCATGAAATAAAACAACCGCCTTTTAAATTGAAATATGTCGCAGGAACTAAAGTAAAAGCTTCACTAATCCCACGGACCAAACCGCGCGGGACGGAACCATAGATTTTGTGATTTCATAGAGTAAACTACAGTAATTGCGCACACATCACTCGCGGCATTTTCTTTAAACGAATAACCAATCAGAATATGAACTTGTCACATCGCACGCTGCTGTGTTCAGTCAATTCGGAAGTTTGGTTTGTCTTGTGTTTGTTTGCAAAGAACATATTTTGTTCGTGTTCAAAGTTACTAGTTAGTATGTAAGCTGCTTAATACTTTCTTTGATTTTGACTTTTAAGTGCAATTTAAATAATATTTTGTACATACTTGTAATTAAAGTGAAGAATATGTATTGCCTTGCAGTACTGCAAAAAACGCAGTTAGCGTAGTTTGGCAACCATATCCGCCCATGAGATCACAAAACTAGCATAAGTGTTTAGCAATCTATTTATTTTATATCTGTGGATGGAACATGGCTGCTTTTAACTTGAAAAAAGGCTATTAAAAAGCCGCACATACGATAAATAATCACAAAAAGACAATGCAAAGCTCTTACCTAAATTCCAGTCGCTAGTATCGAATACCAAAACTCGGAACCATACATCAATCAGAAAAAAATACTTTAAACCAAAACTCGCCAAAATAAAAAAAGAAGACTGTATTCTTTCAAAAGTCACTACCAAGAGAGCGAGATGATTCTACGCGCCTCCGGTAAACGAATAAGAAGCAGTGATCCTATCAAAAGATAAAAAAAATCCCTTAATAATTTCGTAGGAATATGAGAAATTTCCAAAACTAATTATAAAGTATTTGGTACAGTGTAGCAAATGAGAAATTTAAACATAGGAACGCTATTAAAATGTTTCCAAATTTAATCAAATTTAAAAATAAATTTAGAGTAAAACAATTACATTTCTAGTTACTTTCTTAAAATAATTCGCGAGAAGGCAGCAGGGCAACAATGGCTGTCACAAATAAACAATTTCCTAACCACAATATGAAATAAATCCAACTTAATGGAATAATATTAAAAAAGGTGATTAGGGAATATAAATAGAAAAATAGGTCGCAAAAGGTAGGCTGTAACTAGATCAGTACTATGAATTTATCTGACAAATAAACTCTCTGGCCACCGCTTCCGGCTAGATTCTGGAGCCGAGGTGAGTGTTATCAAAAATTCATTGTGCGAAAAACGACAGCAAAATCCTCTTACACTACAAGCTGCCAATAATTCAACTATCAAAACTTTCGGTACTAAAACACTAAAAATAGATCTCGGATTAACAAGGCAATTTACATGGAAGTTCATTATCGCGTATGTTAAACATTCAAGTATCGCCGCAGTTTTTCTTACATACTTTAACTTGCTGATTGATTGTAAAACAATTACATTTCTAGTTACTTTCTTAAAATAATTCGCGAGAAAGCAGCAGGGCAACACTGGCTGTCACAAATAAACAATTTCCTAACCACAAAATAAAATAAATCCAACTTAATGAAATAATATTAAAAAAGGTGATTAGGGAATATAAATAGAAAAATAGGTCGCAAAAGGTAGGCTGTAACTAGATTAGTACTATGAATTGATATTCAAATTTTAGGTGTAGTAATGGAAATTTAGAGACAGGAAGAGAACATGAAAATTAAAAAATAAGCGTAACAAACTACGTTTTTGTTACAAGCTACATCTAGCAATCACATATTCCATTTTATGAATGTTCGGTCAAGTGACCGGGCAACAGTTGAATGTTGTTAAGTAAATAAATAAAGTGTTTTTCGAGTTTTGTTTTCCCTTTCAAATTCATTTGTGTTTTTTATTTAGATTATACAAGTTTAAAGTTTTTACGTTTTTTTTTACAAGTATAGAGTATATTAAATATCAAACCAATATTACCTATACTCTACACAATTGGCGACCCCGACTGCCAAGCAAAATGGACGGCATACCAGACACACAACCTGCTGAACTTCCACCTCTTGAAATCTCTTCATTAACCAATTCCTTCAAGATTCCCGAATTTTGGCCTACAGACCCGACATTATGGTTCTCTCAAGTAGAAGCAACGTTTATGTCACATCGTAGAACATCTGAAGTAACAAAATTTTACAAATTAATTTCATTACTCAACCCTCAATATGCAGCAGAAGTCAGAGATCTTATCGAAAATCCTCCAACAGAACTTCCATACACCAAGTTAAAAGAAATATTAATTCATCGAACGTCACTGTCAAAGCAAGAAAGAATCCAACCATTATTCAATAATACCGACTTAGGTGATAAAAAACCATCACAACTTTTACGTCAACTTCAGCAGTTAATTGGTACTCTACATCTAGACGACTCAAATCTTGAAGAAATATTCTTACAAAAACTTCGTCAAAATTTTCAGCTCATTCTTGTTTCAAATAATAGAATCTCTTTGACAGATAAAGCTGAAATTGCAGATAGACTTTTAAACATTACACAACCAGCGCTATCTTCTGTGAGTAAAGACACAACAGATTGAAGAACTGAAACAAGAAATCTCTGAATTAAAGAAATTGGTATTATCTCAACCAAGAAAGAAGATCCTACCTTTCCCCACAGTTCCACCAAGCGCGGATTTATGCTGGTATCACCTCAACTTCGGCGACAAGGCAAGGAAATGTGTTTTATCATGTCAACAAAGTTCTTCTATAGACAAATCAAAGGTTTCGTTACACCAAAACAAGAATACAACAGATGAACTCATCTTACCATCTATTTGTAGCACTAACACCCATCCAACGACAACAAAACTCCTTTATCTGAAAAATAAACTCTCTGGCCACCGCTTCCTGGTAGATTCTGGAGCCGAGGTGAGTATTATCAAAAATTCATTGTGCGAAAAACGACAGCAAAATCCTCTTACACTACAAGCTGCCAATAATTCAACTATCAAAACTTTCGGTACTAAAACACTAAAAATAGATCTCGGATTAACAAGGCAATTTACATGGAAGTTCATTATCGCGGATGTTAAACATTCAAGTATCGCCGCAGATTTTCTTACATACTTTAACTTGCTGATTGATTTATCTTCAAAACGACTATTGCAAACCAACCAAAACATACAGAACAATTCAAATCGAATATCTAATATTACTACTCAACATTTGAGATGATTTACCCAACTCTTATCAAAATTCCCTTCTCTATCTTCACCTTTTAATTCTAAACGTCAAATTATGCACAATGTCAAACATTGTGTCATCACTAACAATTCAACCTGTTTTTGCACGGCCACGCCGTTTAGCTCCGGATAAATTATCCATTGTTAAAAATGAATTCGGTAAAATTTTAAAAATGGGAATCATTCGTCCATCCTCTAGTAACTGGGCTTCGCCATTACATATGGTTAAAAAGAAAGAGATTAGCGAATGGCGACCTTGCGGGGATTATAGAGCTCTCAATGCCATCACTATTCCAGATCGTTATCCGATTCCCCATATTCAAGATTTTACAACAAATTTATACAATTCAAAAATATTTTCAAAATTAGATCTTGTAAAAGCGTATCATCAAATACCAATGAACGAAGAGTCCATTCCCAAAACAGCAATAACCACACCTTTCGGTCTATTCGAATACTTAGTCATGCCATTTGGATTGAGGAATAGCGCTCAAACTTTTCAACGGTTCATTGACAATGTCGTCAGAGGTTTAGATTTTTGCTTTGCATACATTGACGACCTCCTTATTGCTAGTAGTTCTCTCGAACAACATTTGAATTATTGAGAATTAGTTTTCCAAAGACTTGAAAAACATGGCATATTAATCAACCAAAATAAATGTCAATTCGGAATCCAAGATATCGAATTCTTAGGACACAATATTTCAGCAAATGGTATTCAACCTGTTAAATCAAAAATTGACAAAATAAATCAATTTCCCTTACATTCAACTCAACAAAAATTAAGAGAATTCCTCGGCCTCATAAACTTTTATCATCGCTTTATCCCTAACTGTGCAACAATATTAAAACCCATTAATTGTCTCATAACAAATGAACCAAACAGCTCAAAAGAAATCATATGGTCTCCAGAAGCAAACAAAGCTTTCAAGGCCATAAAAAAACAATTAAGAAATTTAGTAACACTCACATTTCTCGCATACAATGCCCTAATATCTATCATGGTAGATACTTCAGACACAGAAGTGGGCGCAGTCTTACAACAAGTAAGGGGAGACTGACCAATAGCTTTCTTTTCCGCCACTTTCACTCCTACACAAAAACGATATAGCACATTCGGCCGTGAGTTACTAGCTATGTATCTGGCAGTGAAAAAGTTTAGATATTTCGTAGAAGGAAGAAACTTCTTCATTCTGACAGATCATAAACCTTTGACGTTCATGGCTCACAAAATTTCCCAAAACTGCACCGCCAGAGAAATTAGACACATAGACTTTATTGTACAGTTAACAAGCGACATCAGACACGTATCAGGCAAAAACAACTCAGTAGCCGACGCATTGTCCAGAATCTAAATAAAGTCAATACATACAGACAAAAACATTGATTACATCAAAATCGCAACAGCTCAGGAATCCGATAAGGAACTACAGACACTAAAGACAAATAAAACAAACAATTTACAATTTAAAAACATAAAACATCCAAATTCTGACTATATTTTAGTTTGCGACATATCTACCGGTAAATACCGACCATATATACCAAAAGAATTCCTAATGAACATTTTCAACCATTTCCACTCACTATATCCAGGAATAAAGCAACAACAAAATTAATAAATTCTAAATTCGTTTGGTATAAAATGAATAAAGACATACAATCTTGGACAAAACAATGCGTACACTGCCAGCGTTCAAAAATAACAAAGAACACCCATGCTCCACTCAAACCATTTTCGAACCAAAGAGCCGTTTCGACAACATTCATATCGACTTAGTTCATTTACCTAATTCATAAGGATTTTCTCATGTACTCACGTGCATAGACCGGGTTACACGATGGCCAGAAGCAATTCTAATCAAAGATTGTAACACAAAAACAATAGCTGAAGCATTAGTAAACAATTGGATATCTAAATTTGGAGTTCCTTCTGTTATTAAAACAGACAAAGGGAAACAATTCGAATCAGCATTATTAAAAAATTCACTCAAATTATTAGGTGCACATCACATAAAAACCACATTATACCATCTACAATCAAATGGCATGATTGAGAGACTCCATAGACAGCTAAAAACTTCCCTAAAAGCATATAGTAATCCAACAGATTGGATAACTAATGTACCAATTATCTTATTGAGTCTTCGCACGACCTGTAAAGAACCTATTAAATGCAGCCCAGCAGAACTAGTCTATGGCACCAAATTATACATTCCAGGCGAAACTTACAAAGTAATTAAACTGTAAGAAAAATTTTTCAAAATTTTAATAAAAGACAAATTAGACACCGTATCAATAGACAGTCTAAAACTTGCATATTTAAAAGAACCGCACAATTTTGATAACACTCATTCTTTCTCCTCAGGTCCCTCAAATAATGTTACTTAATTTATATCATTTCTTTCTAAAATAACTAGTAATGAAATACCTTTCATTAATTTTTCTTCTCTCTAAGGAGGGAGATATGTTACAGCTACATCTAGCAATCACATATTACATTTTGTGAATGTTCGGTCAAGTGACTGGGCAACAGATGTATGTTGTCAAGTAAATAAATAAAGTGTTTTTCGAGTTTCGTTTTCCCTTTCAAATGCATTTGTTTTTTCTTAAGATTATACAAGTTTAAAGTTTTCACGTTTTTTTTTACAAGTATAGAGTATATTAAATATCGAACCAATATTTCCTATACTCTACATATATATATATATATATATATATATATATATATATATATATATATATATATATATACATAAACAGGGTGAGTCTGGGAAGACGTCCCCCCCTTTAACTTTTTTATTATAAGTAATAGAAAAAATGGCTCATATAAAAGTTTTATTATTTCACATATACTATTTGATGGCAGATGTAGATATTTACAAGGTTTACAAGATTTTTGAGAAAAATGAGATAATTTTGAAATAGTTTTTAAACGAATATTATAGGTGGTTATGTGAAAATAAACAAAACGTAACAGTGCTATACAACTTAGCAAACTAAAACAACAAATTTAGTAACAAAAACAACTTAAAACAAATGTTCAAAATTGCGACCATGTTCTGTAATACAAAAATTCAAGCGTTGAACGTGATGTGTTCGAAAATCTGCCAGCATGTTTCGCGAAATATTCTGAATAGTATTTCGAATACGCTCTTTCATGTCTTCTGCATCTGTAGGTATCTTCTGATAGACAAGATCCTTGACGTATCCCCAAAGAAAAAAATCCATAGGCGTAAGATCAGGAGATCTTGCTGGCCATGAAATAAATCCACCTCGTCCTATCCATTATTCCCTCCAATGATTATTTAAATAATTCCGAACATTACCGGCATAATATGGTGGCGCTCCGTCATGTTGGAATATTAAATTTTGGCGGACATTTAATGGAATATCTTCTCATAATTCCGGGAGGATTATAATTAAAAAAAAAATAATAATCATCTCCATTTAATGGGCCTTCAAAAAAATGTGGACCAACAACAAAATCTCCTATTATGCCACCCCAAACATTCAATGACCATACCCTCTGTCTATCGAGTTTCGCATCCAGTGAGGATTTTCAATTGCGTAATAATGCATGTTATGCCTATTAACCCAACCGTTGGTTTTAAAAGTAGCCTCATCCGTAAATAAAATATTACTTAATAGGGGCGGATTTCTTCCAATATTTTCCATCGCCCACTTGCAAAATCGAATTCTATTATCAAAATCTTCACCGTGCAATTTTTGTGTCAGGTTGATATGATACGGATGAAATTTATTTTTTCTTAAAATCTTGGACGCAGAACTTTGACTAATATCAATTAAATTTGATAAATTCCTAGTACTGATATGAGGATTTTCATATACAGAAGCCAAAACCATAATTTCCGTTTCTTCATTTATTATAACATTAGCTGTATTTCGTTTTGGTTTTTCAACTGAACCTGTTTCTCGAAATCGGGTAAAAATCCTTCTCAGTGTTCTTAAACTCGGTTGCCGACGTCTAGGAAACCAGTCCCGGTAAATTCTCTTTGCTCTCCTTATAATTCTAGTCGATTCACCAATTATTAGAATCATATCAATTAATTCGTTCTTCGTAAACATTTCAAAATGTTTTTTGTTTGTTTACAAAATAAGTTAAATTAAGTAACAAACAAATGTATACTTTTTGGACATTAATTTAATTGTTTTACATTGTTACGTTTTGTTTATTTTCACATAGCCACCTATAATATTTGTTTAAAAATTATTTCTAATATATCTAAATTATCTCATTTTTCAAATACATAATATACCGTTGAAAAGAATAAAAATGGGGGGTTTCTATTTTATTAAAATAATTATAGGTTGTCATTTAAAAAATAAAAGTTGATAGTCGTATCTTGTAAACCTGACTTTATACAAAATATCTGCATCTGCCATCAAATAGTATATGTAAAATAATAAAACTTTTATATGAGCCATTTTTTTCTATTACTTATAATAAAAAAGTTAAAGGGGGGAGGCGTCTTCCCAGACTCGCCCTGTATATATTGTGACACAAATGAAGGCTACTCACCCGTGCCGCACATAAGTTGATTGCCTGTAACTTACGGGTATAGGGCGGGAGCATAGGTCGTAGGTCGAATAATAATTTGGTGGTATACTGTAGCCCAACTAAATACAAAAATGACTCAGGCCAATACCTGTGCAAAAAATTTGAAATACCACCAATTTATTCTGCAGGCGCCAACACCTTGAAAAGGGTAACCTCGAGAGAAGGAACACAGAACAAATAAAATGAAAAATTTAATTTGGTTAAAAATCGATACACAAATAAATATAAAAGAGTTCTAAGCTGGACTACAAAAAAATTTAATAAAAAAAATATTTGTACTACAAAAGACGGCGGCAGCACAGAGAGTCCCCTAGCTATTACTGCTGGAACACTCAGGTGGTGGGAACCGAACCCTTGGCCCAGACGTAGAGCGGGGACCCAGTCGACCTTCTCCGGAACTGGAGTAGCCCGTGGCCGCACAAGCGATACTGGGAGGCAGCCCTCGGTCGCTGGTTCGGTGAAAGTTTCACCCTGCAGTGGTGTAAAACTAGGCGGCTTTCCACGAAGTAAAAATTGATGGCTATGTCTCCGTAGTCCGGCGGATCTGATGTCCTTTACTGGCAAGACTCGTAGATGGAACAAAACTCCGAAATCCGGGACCAAGGGTCAGTCACCATCCACCAGAGCCACTAAGTTCCTAAAAGAAACTCTCTGCAGTAACTTGTACTTGGAGGCACAACGCGGCTTGAAGAGCCTGGGTACTTTATAAAAGGATTACAAAAATTTAAATACTCCAGTGTTCCGTCCGGAAGTTATACAAATAAAAGTTTTGAATTTAAATTTAAACAAAATAATGAATCAATAGACAATACAAAAACAAAACAATTCCAACAAATAAATACAGCACTAGAAGGGAAAGAGGATAAGGGTTGAAGGTAGAAAAATAAACTTTTGTAACCGCGCTCACGGAATAAAACCGCACCTTGTGGGTTGCAAGGCACCGACGAAAAATAGAAAGGACCCTTCCTACAAGCGAACTCTGCGCTCGGTCCACCAGACTAAAGGAAAGGCTTAAATAAAACTTAAACGAAACGGTAAGTCTCTATTGACTGGCTATTCTAGAAGCACTGGCCGCCTGGCTAACAATAGGACTAAAGAAAATAAAACCGCGTGAGCTAAAAGTTCACTACTCGTTAGAGCTAATTTCCCCGCTAGGGCTTTGCTACGAACCAAAGGATAATCTAAAATTATCAAAACAAAAAGGGGCTCGCAAGGGCGAAAAGGTAGAGCGTAGGAAACGGATCCGGCTATAAAAAAGGAAACAAGTCCGAGCCGTGACTCTAACTAAGTATTTAAAGAACTACCCGTTCCAACCCGTTGGTAAACACTCATACAGGATTGGGATAGGATATGGTACGAAAGAAGGGTTTTTAAACTGAACTACGAAATAAAAAATTATAAATTTAAACAAAATGAAGTGTTCCAAGAACACGGTGACCTGAGCCTGACCGGTTATCGGCTCGTAAAATAAAATGAAACAAAAGAAAATAACAAGAAAGTTACATGGCCTACAAAATTTTGACTAGTCAAATAAAGCTACACGTGGCCCAAACAAATACAAAGAAATATAATATAGAGCTCAAAGAGTCGCCATTACTTAAAATTAAATTAACATGCCTAGAGTGAATTAGAATAAAACAAACGAGAAAAAAAATAGATAAAGATGCAACAAAGTAATAAATAGAAAATTTACGCGAAATAGAAATTAATAAAAAAGTTGAGAACCGCTGAGCTCACAGCATGAAGCCATAAGAACTAACAACATTTTTAAACAATAAAATATTGAGATATATAAAATATATACAAAAATGAAATATCAACAATGAAGCTCCACAATGCTACTAAGTGACTCGAAAATAGTCCAACTGTGGTTACACTAACCGGCCAAACCATAAAATACCAAAAAAAAAATAATAATAATAAATCAAAGGATCGAGTCACTTACAAGACACTGCTTCGCTGGAATCCTTAGGAAATTTCGACAAATAAAAGGAAAATTAAACGCAGAACAAAGTACTTCATGCTGCCAACTCGCAACTCCACATGGCGACCAAACTCGAGCTCAAACTCTCTTCGACCTCGAAACGATTTCAAATCTGCCAATCGACTTCGAATCTCGAATCCTCCCTCAGTCTCCCTTGACCAGCAATTTATAACCCGACATAGGTAACCCCTCCAAAGTATGCGCAGGGAAATAACGAATAAAATTTTATATAAAAAATACAGAATAAATTTGAAAAAAAAAAACATTTGGACTATATAATAAAGTGAATAATAAACTGGAGTAATAAATTTTGACAAAAGGCAATAATATTTCGATAGAATACCAAATAAACTCTCTTTAAACAAACTATAGATGGCATGAGAATAGTAAATTTACCATGTGTCCTTCAACGAAAAATTCATACAAAAAATCAGAGGTTCTCAAAATTTTTACAATTGAAATTCTAACAATTTTTTAAACTTAAACTTTTATATAAAACGTGTGACAGCGATGTTGCAAAACGTCACAATATATATATATATATATATATATATATATATATATATATATATATATACCGGGTGTCTTAGGCCGACCGACACATGGGCGATTAACATGTAAAATTAGTTAATTGTGAATAGTATCTCCCCAGTGCAAGATATTAAGATGAAATTTTGCATGCTTATTCTGGGATACTATTTCTATGGATTTCAATTCAAATCAGTCAATTTACAAGTGTAATATTAAAATAAATTAAGAAAAATTGTAGAAGTACCATGAATGTTATTCATATCTTGAAAATAATAGTATCTAAGCAACAGCTCTGATAGAGTAGGGGTAACGTGCGCGCTTCACAATTTAGAAAGTCGGGTTCGAAACCAACCGACAGCAATATTTATTTTTAAATTTTTTCTTTTCAAAATAATTTTTATTATTAATATGTTTTTAATCTTTTATTAATATTTAATTTAATAAAGTGGAATATTTATTATAATTTTTAAATTTTAATGTTGTAATTAGTAGGTACGATTTAATATTTTTTAAATAAATAAATCTTGTTACGTACAATGTATCCACTTTATTAAATTAAATATTAATAAAAGATTAAAAACATATAAATAATAAAAATTATTTTGAAAAGAAAAAATTAGAAATTAAATATTGCTGTCGGTTGGTTTCGAACCCGACTCTCTAAATTGTGAAGCGCGCATTTTACCGCTACTCTATCAGAGCTGTTGCTTCGATACTATTATTTTCAAGATATGAATAACATTCATGGTACTTCTACAATTTTTCTTAATTTATTCTAATATTACACTTGTAAATTGACTGATTTGAATTGAAATCCATAGAAATAGTATCCCCGGATAAGCATGCAAAATTTCATCTTAATATCTTGCACTGGGGAGATACTATTCAAAATTAACTAATTTTACATGTTAATCGCCCATGTGTCGGTCGGCCTAAGACACCCGGTATATATATATATATATATATATATATATATATATATATATATATATATATATATATATATATATATATATTATGTCATTCATTGTATGAAATATATAAAATATAAATATTTAAAAGTACAAGTTTACTTTATTAGCCTCTTCTACTACTGGAATACATCTTTCAACAAGTTCTTCCTAGGTAAAAAGTGTAACAATCCTTTTTATATAAAAAGTGTTGAGCTTTAATTTTGTATTTTTATAAAATTTTGATACGCGCATTTATTTTCGAGAAAATGGCCAAAAACTAAATATACAGCCACTTTTACCAATTTGCTGGAGTGTCCATGGTCCGATTCCCGGAAACTTTTGATGTTGTTCAACACATTTTTCTGAACAGGTTTCCGGTTAAAAAGCTTTTGTTGCAATTTCTTTAAGGCTTCGGGTGTTTTTCAGTAGATATCCTGGACTAAATACCGCCTACAGGTACATGATTTTAGCTGAAGTTCACGGGAGTCTTTTAAATAACAATTTAAATAATCTAAAAATGCAGGAGATAAGTTATTGCTAGTACATAAAACTTTTTATTTATAAATGTAAGTAGCGACGCAACATCCAAACCTATTAATAACTTATTACTTTTTTAATGAAAGAATAATAAAACATTATAAGCTTAAGGCACACTATATTAGTTTACATATGGCATTTTTATAGTATTAGATCCAACAATGTATGTATTGTAACGTCGCAGCCGCACCGACGTCGCCGCAGCAATGAACGCGTGTCTATTTATAGCGATGACGCAATCGCGTTAGCAGCCGGGCGAGATAAACTGACTAGTCGCGACGTGTTTAATTACTTGCGGTCGCGTGAAACTTTTGTGTTCATTGTTATTATGCGGTCGAACGTTCTAGGGCTTTTCTAAAAGATAATGTCAGCTGTATAAAAGGGACGAAGTTGTGCTCGAGAGTTAGTTACATGGAGTAAAGTGTTAGTGAGAAGCACAGCAGTATCGTAGTGAGCGTATGCAGTTGGTGTCGAGTAGGTACTCGGGAAGTTACTGGTATATTGGGATAGCTGTGGATGTGAATACTCGGTAGTGTTGACGAGGATTGGGAAGCTATAGAGTACAAGAACAGTAACGGCGAGTCGGGAAGTTATTGGTATACCGGGATAGCTGTTAAAGAGAATACTCGGTAGTGTTGAAGAGTATTGGAAAGCTAGATATATGGGGACAGTAACGGCAAGTCGAAGTGAATACTCGGCAGTGGTGTTGCAGAATTGTGGCATACGGACAGTCGGTGATACTAAGGCTGTGGAAGATAGACAGAGAGTTATATAAACAGACAGATAGTGAGATGCAAGAGGTGACTTCTGTCCGAGCATTTGAATATACAGACGATGTTGAGTCAGATGAGTATATAGACGCTGTGGAGGTTGGTATGCGGACAGTTGAACGTGATATAAGTATAAAGTGATATAAATATCGCGTAAACAGTCTACAAGGGTCTGCAACAGACCGGTAGTCTAAGATTGGAACGCGTAGTGAAATAAATAATTTGTAATATCGTAGAAATAAATAGTAGTGTTAATTGGTTATATAAATAGTGTTAATGTTATCTAGTTAATTAGTTTTTTATAATTGTTTAATATTAGTAATAGTAACTTTCATTATACTTTAATAAACACTTAATTTTAATTAATAATAATTGTCTAATATTTACACTTTACCTAAATAAATTAAAACGTTACAGTATGTAATGTTTTAAAATAATTTGAGATTAAATATTTCAAAACGAGACTACAGTAACTTTGCTGAAACATGGAAATACGGTGAGCTTGTATAGGAAGTGTATTTTGATTTCTCAAATTTTGCTTATGCAAACATGCACGGTACGATATACAATGTTGTTATGATATGATGTAGTTTCTGTAGTTAAAATACAGTGTCTGAAACAAGCGGATTGTTGGAAATACCTCAATTTCATATTTAACCTACTCGGAATTGAAATTGGAAAGCTAATCAAATCATAGTTTCTTTAAACAAACAGAAATCTAACACATTGTGATAATTTAGCAATGTGTGAAAATTGAAAGTGTAAGTGTAAATGGTTTTCGTTATAAAATGTATACATTTCCAATAATTTTTATCGGGTACAATGTTTGTACAAAAACATTGAATATAATAAAACAAAAATAAAACTTATGAATCAAA
Source organism: Harpalus rubripes (assembly GCA_963082715.1). Classification (NCBI taxonomy): domain Eukaryota; kingdom Metazoa; phylum Arthropoda; class Insecta; order Coleoptera; family Carabidae; genus Harpalus; species Harpalus rubripes. Next base: position 32,391,431 of record OY720452.1, on the reverse strand, counting down.
ATACCACTCAAGCATAGCTTTCACACACCGTTGCTCCCCGTTGCAACTGACAACAATGGATCTGCACGAAATGACACCAGATACATGTAAATTATTTAATATTTTAGTCCCATAAATTTATTATTAAACTTATTCAAATTCTTATTAATATTGGGAGCCATGATGGCATTTGAACAAAAAGACAAACAAATGTTTGATTTTTATGTCAGAATTCTTTATAACCATAACTTGTGTAAATTTTATTATTTAATATTTTTTTTAAGCAATTCATAATCTGTAAAAAAATTAAAAATAAATTAAAACGAAAAAATCATAGCTAACGAATTCTGTCACATAAAATATCAGACATTCGTTTGTCACTTTGTTTAAATGGCATAGCTATCATTACTTTGGATGAAAAATGCGAATTCAACCGTTTTTCCGTTCAAAATTTTACGGCAAAAATTGTATAATACATGTTATGAAAGACCATTTCATGCTGAATTCAAAATTTTAAACAACAGTATCCTTTCTTGAACATCATTAAAGTGGTAGAAGAATAACGGAAAATTTGTAGGAAAGCGTTGACAATACTTTATTAAAAATTAGCGATAATTTACTTCTTTCGATGCCACGATGAAATGTGCTTCCAGTATCAATCAGAAAGATGTTGGGGGTTCACAGACTCGATTTCATACACGTTTTTGTATCTTACTATTACATGGTGTGTATTATGTGTAATTGTTTCGTCTCCTTAATGGTCGAGCATAGCACAAATACAGTTGCAATGCAGTAAAAATAGACATTCAACTTCGGAATAATTTGCATAGAGCTGAAAATCAGTACAGACTTTAAATACACCATTATAAATGAAATTTCTTCATCGTTCTTACTTCTGGTAAAAAAATTATTCATGGTCGAAGGTCAAAAAATCGGTTTTCCGCAAATATCTCGAAAATTATTGCCCGTATCAAAATAAAAAAATCTGATGTGGCCCGCACATTACCTTCCGTCAGTTATATGAGGTATTTACAAAAATTCTACCGGTGAACTGTTACCAGTAAATAGCTGTTTATCAGGTTATAGCTACCGGAATCGTTATTTTAAGAACGCGAGTGGTAAACAGGGTAGATCCATAACCTATGAAAAAAATTAAAAATTTTAAACAGGTTAGAAATTTGACGTAGTTAACAAACTGAACAGAGTCCTACTTTGAACACATTTCCACTTTTACCGCGCACGCTTCGCTTTGCATCACAACCTTTTTTTGAGATTAGAATCTTCATGAATCCGGTAGTGTTTTCGAACACAGTCGGTAGATGCGGTATCTACTGGTAGAATTTTCGTAAATGCGTATGAATTTTCTATAAAATCCATACAGAAAGTTCCTTCCAAAGATTCTAAATTTCTTGTATGTACATTACATTTCGACAGTAGTATGTATTTTATACAAATTTCATATAGAAAATTTCGAGCAAAAAGATCCTAACACAAATATACTACGAATATGTCATTGCACTTGACACTGACATCTTTCAATCAGAATTTTCTTAATATAGTAGCTGTTTCTAGCATAGCTGGCTAATTTATGAAATATAATTTCTTTATAAATTTATAACTCTATATCCATTTAATATGAAGTATAAAATGCAGTCAAATCGTATAGAGAATACAATGTTCTTTCATATTTATAATAACATTAAATGTGAAAAAATGATATTTAACATCGTTTTTTCAAGAAAAACTGTTAAAATCTGCAAATAAGGGTACTTCCGGTTGACCAATTATAACCAAAATCTAATCAGCTCTTCATATGGATGCAACGTAGAGGAATACGAAAGAATTATAATTTTTGGAATTGTAGTATTAGAGTTATCGTAGACGAAAATTTTGTTACACACACACATCCACACACACACACACACACACATACAGACATCATCGTAAAAATAGTAAAATCGTATTCTAGGGACCCTAAAACGTGCTTATTCATCAAAAACTCACCACCGATTTTTTTGACCAAAGACAATACCTTCCTTACCTAAAGGTGACGGAAGGTAAAAAGAATAGGAATTATGCAATAAATAATTCAAATTGACAGATAGAAGTTTTATACATGGCCTACTGAAAAATAACTATAAATTCTAAATTTGCATTGCGCTCTATACCTCTTGTACTAACATTAAAAAATCTGATGTGGCCAGCACATTACCTTCCGTCAGTTCAGTCAGTTCTAGGTATTTTGTACAAATGTCATACAGAAAGTTCCTTGCTAAAGATTATATTTCTTGTACTTTACCTTCCGGCAGTTGCATGTATTTTATGCAAATTCCATGCAGAAAATTTATAGCAAAAGATCCTATATTTCCAGTATTCCAGTAAAATTATAAGACAAACACACTATGTCAATTTCACTTGACACTGACATCTTTCAATCAAAATTTTCTTGATATAGTAGCTGTTTTCATAGCTATGGCTACTTTATGAAATTTAATTTCTTTATAATTTTTTAACTCTATATCCATTTAATATTAAGTATAAAATGCTGTCAAATCGTATAGAGAATAAAATATTCTTTAATATTTATAATAACATTAAATGTGAAAAAATGATATTTAACATAGTATTTTCAAGAAAAACTGTTAAAATCTTCAAATCAGGGTACTTCCGGTTATCCAATTCTAACCAAAATCTAATCAGCTCTTCACATGGATGTAATGAAGAGAAATACGAAAGAATTATAATTTTTAGAATTGTAGTGTTAGCGCTATTTTGAATTATGCAAGTATTATGTTTAATTACTTCTCTCTTTAATTTTTAATTTCAGCTTTAAATTGAATTACATGATCGTATATTTATTAAATGACTGTTCATTTGAATATCGGTCAGTTGTGCTAGTGTTTTCGAAGCGACAACGTCTAGTTGGTGCATTTACTTCTTTGTGTAACGGTGAGTGCTATGGTTTTGTGGTTATTATGTGTGGTTACTCTCACGCTGCGGTGTTGAGAAAGAGTTGTTCTGCGGTTCAACTGTTCCCTCGCTTGCGGGCTGAGGAAGAGTCTACAGTGCGGCTGGGACTATCTCATTCTCTGCGGAGATGAGACTGAGTGCTCTCCACTGCGGTGTTGAGAAAGAGTTGTTCTGCGGTTCAACTGTTCCCTCGCTTGCGGGCTGAGGAAGAGTCTACAGTGCGGCTGGGACTATCTCATTCTCTGCGGAGATGAGACTGAGTGCTCTCCGCTGCGGTGTTGAGAAAGAGCTGTTCTGCGGTTCAGCTGTTCCCTCGCTTACGGGCTGAGGAAGAGTCTACAGTGCGGCTGGGGCTGGTACCTAATCCTATCCTAATCCCAAAAGTTGGGCTCGAGCCTGGAGCATTTACGGGGATCCTAAGTACTCACTGAGAATATACTCACCTATTTTTATCTTTTGCAGACTATTGGCGCTCGTGGGGAGTAGTGCGGACCATCCGGGGATTGAGGATTGGAAGATTTATTTATTTATTTATTTGAGATATTTGTGATCGTTTTCTATTATGTAATTTAGTATTCTTTTCTTTAATAAATTTTAGTATTCTTTACATTTCAGAAGTGGAATCAGAACATTTTTAACTTTCAGCTTTTGGGACCACACCAGCACAACTTTTGGAACAGTGCGGATATTGGTTACGTTTATGTTTAGCTGGATTACGAAACTGGAACAACAATATAACATGGCGTTACCTAACAACAGTCCTCAATTTCAGTATGTACGTTCACTTTACGCGCTATGCATAAATGGGACGAAATAACTACCATCATGTATGAGAGATCTCGCTGGAGAGGGTATGCAGAAATATGGTATAAAGCGCTGCAAGGAATATATCATTCTTGGGAGACATGGAAGGCTATGTTGTTGAAGGCATTTCCGTCACAGGAAAATTATTTTCAGTTGCTTCAAGAAATGATTTCTCGCAACAAGAAACCGGATGAACCCATGTTGCAATACTATTATGAGAAGCTACTCAACACTTGCTCTTATCAGAGAATGCAAGAAGCCGCAGTCTCTTTTATTATTTTTGAAGACGATCGAAGATAAATTAGCGACACGAAACCTTTCTACTCCCGTTAAACGCGATTTACATCGTACTTTTCAGAAGAACAAGTGGCCTTACTATACTACGCAGCAACACAACGATGGAATGGCGAACATTCGTTGTTTTATTTGTGGAAAATTGGGATATACACGCTGACATTATGACAACAAACGTCAACGAGTATCGACTTGTGCAGGACGAAATGGAGGCGAATTCAGATGAAGTAGGAACCAGCGACCACAACAACGTCAATACCAGCATGTTCAACGTCAACAAGAGCCACAACCACAACTGCCAGGAAGGAACATCTTAATAACTTCTGCGGAGCACAACAACTAGAATTACCATTTAACAAAAACAAGACAGTTACTCTGCGTGGTTTCGGTAATGGATGGTTGAGATCTTTAGGCTAAACTGGAGTTCACAAGTTGACAATTGACGAAGTAGAACTGGACGTAGTATTCAACATAGTACCAGACATAGTTCAATCCATACCCATCATTGTTGGACAGCCTTTCACAGAATCACCGGAAGTAGTTGTGTACAAGGATTCAAATCGGCTAAGATTTTTCAGGAAAAAAGACTCACCATCCAGTGGAATCGAAGCGACACCCCGTAAGAAGGTTAACATCTGAGCCAAACATGCAACTGTTATACCACCAGGATATGTAGGACACGTGATCTGCCATGTGGAAGACAAAGGAGAACTTTTTGTGTACTTTAGTGTACGTACAGCTGAAGGACACAAGTACGTATTCCCGCGAACAATTGTAATACCAGACAAGGATATGTAATGTGTTCTACCAGTCTTAAACTGAGCACATGCGGAACTAACAATTCAGAAGGATAAAATTATAACAAGAGGATGGAAGTGTCAAGTTGATAATACAGAAGCGCAGAAAATGAAGGAATTTACTTTACGTAGGATGAACTACACGTGGGAACGGATATAAGGGAGGATCAACGCGAACAACTGGTACGTCTGCTGAAGGAATATAGTGATTGTGTGGCAAAAACTGTGAAGGATATTCGATGCACGAACGCGACCGAAGTGGATATTTTACTCACTGATGATACACCCATTACTTACAGGCCGTATATATTGTCAATTCCAGAGAGAAAACATATTCACAGAATAGTATAAGAGCTTCTTGATGGCGACATTATACGCGAATCCACTACACCCTTTTCAGCACCGATTCTTCTAGTGAAGAAAAAGAACGGTGAAGCGCGAATGTGTATAGACTACAGGCATCTAAACAAAGTAAAAGTAAAAGACTGATACCCCTTTCCAAGAATTGATGACCAACTGAATCAATTGCAAGGAGCGAAGTATTTCACAACTTTAGATATGACGTCAGGATATTACCAGGTGCCTATCGCGCAGAGCTCGAAGTACAAAACTGCATTTGTAACACCGGACGGACATTACGAGTTTAATCGTCTCCCTTTTGTATTATCTAATGGTCCATCAGTTTTTCAGGGGCTGATCAACAAAGTTCTAGGATCATGTCGTACCACCATCGCCATGGCTTACTGAGATGACATCATCTGCCCATCATCATTTGCAGAGGGAATTCAGCGACTGACGACACTATTTGACATTCTTTTGGAGCAAACAACTTTACACTGAATATGAAGAAATATTTCTTTTTCAGAACAGCATTAATTATTAAGGATTTCAGATTGACCGAGATGGAGTTCGACTCGGAAAGGAGAAAATAAAAGCCGTCACCGGATTTCGGGCACCGAGGAATGTGCATCAAGTAAGACAGTTTGCAGGACTTACAAGTTATTTTCGACGCTTCATTAAAGATTACGCTAAGATTTTGCGACCGATTACTAAACGAGAAAGGATACACTGTGGAGTTGGGAGGCGAAAGAACAGAAAGCATTTGAAGTCCTAAAGGAAAAGCTTACAGAACGACCATTTTGTAACTATACAATTCGAATACCGAAACAGAGGTGCACATGAACGCCAGCAAGTTAGGATTAGGAGGAATCCTGCTGCAGAAATTGGACACAGGTAAATTCCACCCAGTTGCTTATTTCACCAACGGAAATGAAGTATCATTCGTGTGAGCTGGAGATAGCAACAGTCGAAACGTTAAAGAAATTTAGAGTATATCTGCTGGAAATACATTTTGAATTAGTAACAGACTGCAGTGCACTACGAACTGCTAGCACTAAACAGAATTTGGTACCTAGGATTGGAAGATGGTGGCTGGAACTGCAGGAATATTCATTCGATATAAAATATCGTCTAGGATTACGAATGGGTCACGTCGATGCGCCAAGTCGAAAACCCGTGTCAGGAGTAGTACTTTCTGCAGAATTTGAAATTTTTCATAACAAGCTAACTGGATGCTCGCCGGACAAATAAAAAATTGAAAATTATCAAAAACATTGTAAGTAAACCGCCGGAAACTAACTACGAAAGGAATATTTATAAAAATTACTGTTTACGAGACGAACGGGTTTACAAAATTACCGCGTCTGTAATCTAGTGGGTTGTACCAAGAGGACAACGGCTGCATATAGTACGTTCCTGTCTTGATAAGTTTGGACATTTTGGAATTTACTTGTTTCCTGAAATGAGAAAATTCGCGAAGTACACTGACACGTGTATTAGATGTTTTTACCATAAACAACAGAGAGGAAATCAGACAAAACTATATAATCCAATTGAGAAACTACCGATTCCATTTCATACCATCCATATGAAGGACTATTCCAAATAAAGAAAGTTCTATCGAACGATAGATTTTCAGTAGAAGATTTGCCTGGTACGAATTGAAGTAGATAAGGAGAATATAGTAACGTAATAGCTGTAGACCGCATGAAACCGTATATAGAACCACAAACAATGTCTGATTCATCCAGTGAATTAAGCGAGTCCGATGATGACTTACACGGTGTCGCGGATTAGTTCGCGGGGACGCGAAGAGAGAGTCAGGATAGCCGAACTGTTAGCGCTATTTTGAATTATGCAAGTATTATGTTTAATTACTTCTCTCTTTAATTTTTAATTTCAGCTTTAAATTGAATTACATGATCGTATATTTATTAAATGACTGTTCATTTGATTATCGGTCAGTTGTGCTAGTGTTTTCGAAGCGACAACGTCTAGTTGGTGCATTTACTTCTTTGTGTAACGGTGAGTGCTATGGTTTTGTGGTTATTATGTGTGGTTACTCTCACGCTGCGGTGTTGAGAAAGAGTTGTTCTGCGGTTCAACTGTTCCCTCGCTTGCGGGCTGAGGAAGAGTCTACAGTGCGGCTGGGACTATCTCATTCTCTGCGGAGATGAGACTGAGTGCTCTCCACTGCGGTGTTGAGAAAGAGTTGTTCTGCGGTTCAACTGTTCCCTCGCTTGCGGGCTGAGGAAGAGTCTACAGTGCGGCTGGGACTATCTCATTCTCTGCGGAGATGAGACTGAGTGCTCTCCGCTGCGGTGTTGAGAAAGAGCTGTTCTGCGGTTCAGCTGTTCCCTCGCTTGCGGGCTGAGCAAGAGTCTACAGTGCGGCTGGGGCTGGTACCTAATCCTATCCTAATCCCAAAAGTTGGGCTCGAGCCTGGAGCATTTACGGGGATCCTAAGTACTCACTGAGAATATACTCACCTATTTTTATCTTTTGCAGACTATTGGCGCTCGTGGGGAGTAGTGCGGACCATCCGGGGATTGAGGATTGGAAGATTTATTTATTTATTTATTTATTTATTTGAGATATTTGTAATCGTTTTCTATTATGTAATTTAGTATTCTTTTCTTTAATAAATTTTAGTATTCTTTACAGTAGTATGGAAGTTATCGTAGACGAAAATTTTGTTACACACACACACACACACACACATACACACAGACACACATACATACATACATACACACACACACACACACACATACATACACACACACACGCACGCACGCACGCACGCACGCACGCACACACACACACACGCACACGCACACGCACACGCACACGCACACGCACACACACACACACACACGCACACGCACACGCACACTCACACACACACACACACACACACACAGACATCATCGTAAAAATAGTAAAAACGTATTCTAGGGACCCCAAAACGTGCTTATTCATCAAAAACTTACCACCGAATTTTTTGACCAAAGACAATACCTTTCTTACCTAAAGGTGACGGAAGGTAAAAATCAATCATATATATATATATATATATATATATATATATATATATATATATATATACCGGGTGTCTTAGGCCGACCGACACATGGGCGATTAACATGTAAAATTAGTTAATTGTGAATAGTATCCCCCCAGTGCAAGATACTAAAATGAAATTTTGCATGCTTATCCGGGGATACTATTTCTATGGATTTCAATTCAAATCAGTCAATTTACAAGTGTAATATTAGAATAAATTAAGAAAAATTGTAGAAGTACCATGAATGTTATTCATATCTTGAAAATAATAGTATCTAAGCAACAGCTCTGATAGAGTAGGGGTAACGTGCGCGCTTCACAATTTAGAGAGTCGGGTTCGAAACCAACCGACAGCAATATTTATTTTTTAATTTTTTCTTTTCAAAATAATTTTTATTATTATGTTTTTAATCTTTTATTAATATTTAATTTAATAAAGTGGATACATTGTACGTAACAAGATTTATTTATTTAAAAAATATTTTATTATTTGCTTTATTGGTTTATTATAAATTAAATTTCTTCAAATTATGACGAAAACAAAAAAACGAGAACATTTGATTTGAATAATCAAACGTCAAATGCAGATTTGTATTGTACTATCTTTATTTGTTGCTAGTGTTATTTAAATAATATGGATTTAACTACAAAAGACAAAATTCGTATTGTGAAATTATTTCACATTGGTAATAGCCTACAGCAAACTGCTGATGTATTTTCTGCCGAAAATCCAGAAAAAGTAGTTAATAAATCCCGTGTAAGGCGTATTATTAACAGATTTGAAGAAACTGGGTGTGTTGCTAATCACACAAAGCAGGAAATACAACCAATTGAAAATGAATTTGAAGAAATAATAATTGCGCGGGTTAAAGTAGAGCCTACTATTAGTTTAAGAAGTTTACTAATGGAATGTGGAATAAGTAGAACAAAAATTGCTAGAATACTTAAGAAAAATGGATTTAGAAGTTACAAAGTAGGTAACCATCAAAAATTTCGAGACGGCGACGAAGAAAGAAGAGCAACTTATTGTGAAACAATTGTGGATAAAGCCAATGAAAACAGAAACTTTTTGTACTCCCTCTGTTATACCGATGAATGCACATTTACTCTTCATAACGAACCGAATGTGCAAAACTTTCGCCACTGGTCAAAAGATAAACCAACTCTTCAAAATTTATCAAGAACCCAATATCCCCAGAAGATTAATGTTTGGGCGGGAATTTTGGGATCACACATTATTGGACCATATTTTATTGAAGGGACATTGAACGGTCCAAAATATTTAGATTTACTGGAAACAGTAGTTGGGCCTAGAGTTACAGAATTAAATATGGAGAGGATATGGTTTCAACAGGATGGGTGTCCAGCGCATAACGTGCAAATTGTCAAAGAATATTTGGACAATTCATTTCCAGATTCTTGGATTGGTTTAAATGGACCAATTAATTGGCCGGCAAGGTCTCCTGATCTAAGCCCCTTAGATTTTTTTCTTTGGGGTCATTTAAAATCAAAAATTTACGGCCATTATGAATTGACCTCTTTAGAAGACCTGAAAGCGGCAATAAGGAATGAATGTAGGCTTATTTCTAATCGACAGCTAAGCAACGTGAGACAGCAATGTTACGATCGTCTCGGATTTTGCTTAGCGCAAAACGGCGGCCATTTTGTATATTTATTATAATTTTTAAATTTTAATGTTGTAATTAGTAGGTACGATTTAATATTTTTTAAATAAATAAATCTTGTTACGTACAATGTATCCACTTTATTAAATTAAATATTAATAAAAGATTAAAAACATATTAATAATAAAAATTATTTTGAAAAGAAAAAATTAAAAAATTAATATTGCTGTCGGTTGGTTTCGAACCCGACTCTCTAAATTGTGAAGCGCGCACGTTACCCCTACTCTATCAGAGCTGTTGCTTAGATACTATTATTTTCAAGATATGAATAACATTCATGGTACTTCTACAATTTTTCTTAATTTATTCTAATATTACACTTGTAAATTGACTGATTTGAATTAAAATCCATAGAAATAGTATCCCCGGATAAGCATGCAAAATTTCATCTTAATATCTTGCACTGGGGAGATACTATTCACAATTAACTAATTTTACATGTTAATCGCCCATGTGTCGGTCGGCCTAAGACACCCGGTATATATCGTTAAGGTATTTTCATTGTTGCATCCATTCTTTTTTTACATGCTGCTAGCTATGATTACAATATATTGATACAGAGTTTTCTTGATTTTAGACAAATAAAAATGATAAATTGTTTTGCCGCAGTAACTCTGATCTTAGCCGGCAACACCTCATATCAAAACGTAACAAATGCCTGTGATTTTGTTGAATAAGAATACAAACAAATATTAGGTTATGCTAATGTGAGGTGTTTATCATTATTTCCAGCCTTAGAAAGGATACTTAAATTTTACATAGCATTAAAGTCGTTTTTTATGTCAGGAAACCAATATCCAAAAGTGTTGAAAGATTTTTTTGGCAGAACCGATACTGAACTATAGATTAGCTTTGATCATTCACAAACTTCTCTCTCTTAAGAGGCTGCTGCTCGAAATGTGACTTTTTCTCCATAGTCCTGTAACTTTATTATAAATAATAAATTATTGAAATTTGGCATGATGAATAATGAAGGTTGAGTTTAGTTCGCGACAGAGGCTTTTTTTAATAATTTAAAATAAATGAGTAATATAGTATTAACATAGGTCAATTGGACGATATTTACTAATTTCATAACAGTGTGGAGACTGTATTATTGTACCTATTTCGTCCTACTTTTGCACACTATGTAAGCAAACCTGTAAAAAGTTCGCTACAGAGCTAAATTTGTATTATTAATTATAAAAAAATAAATTAAGTTTAAAATTTATAATTTTAAACTATACTTTTTTATGGTTTGGATGACGAAATTTTGAGATGTGACTTAATAAGTTATTAATATATGCTGTTTAAATAGATTTCAATTTAGAAAACGATAATTTATTAATGTATTATAATGTTATTACAATTTAAAATTAATTAAATATTAGTGTGTAGTTTCCTTACTAGATGTCTGTCGCAGACAATTCACGGACGGGCACGTCCAACTTTTATCGTCTATTTTGTGATTGGTGTAGCATCCCCTCCTACTTCTTTCCATGCTTCCATCACGGAAAGTAGCAAACGTTTTAGATTCTTCATTTATTTAAATTTGAAATATTTTCCAAAATATACAAGTGTTAACGGTTTTCTTAAAGTCTTACATTGTTATTTTTTTTACTAATAAAATATTACAAACATTGCAAAAATACAAAAAAAAGTTACTCTTGCTACAACTTGATAAAAGCAGTGGTTTTTCAGATTTTTAAATAAAAAAAAAACAGTATCCAATAAAATAAAAAATAGGTAAAAACTAGTTACCAATTAAATTCATATAAATTCATAACTATTACCATTACCGTTACAAATATTCATAACGAAACACCAAATCTGCGTTTTCACCAGCACGAAACTTTTCCATTTTTTTTTTGTTAATGAATAGAGAAATTTACCAATAAGATAAAAAACAGTACTTATAAACAAATTTTGTTATTATATCTTTATGTTCTATTTTCTGAAGCTAAGGTAACTTGATTTTATTTGAATTGTAAAAAGAATGCTGCTCGAAATTAATTTTTTTTAGACTAATACTGTGACATAATTATTAATAATAAAATGTTGATATTTGAAACAATGAATAACGAAGGTTCACTTTAATGCGCTACATAGCCTTTTTTGTTAAAAAGTGTAAAATAAATTAGTAATATGTTATTAAAATAGGTCGATTTATCGACATGAACAAGACGAGCCTGCTTCCCTTGCAGTAGTCAGTCAGTTATCAGTAATAATTAAAAATACAAGAACAAGTATTTGATCGTTTTGCCGGAATCATGTCTAATTTTATAATTGAGCAGCGCATTAATCTGAATTTTTTTGTAAAATTGAAAAATCACCGAGTGATTGTTTGAAACTGTTGACGGATGTGTGCGGACAGATATTAATATAATGACACGTACTCGAGTGTATGCACAAATTATTTGTCGAGGGACAAGAGAACGTTGAAAACAGTTAGAAGTTAGATGGTGCCAAATCCGGCAAGTAAAGTGTATATTCCTATGCAGTAATTTTCTCCTCAGCCAGAAACTGTTTTACAGCGAGAGCATTGTGGGCAGGAGCATTGTCTCGGTATACAATTACGACAGATATTGCATGACCAATTAGGCATGGACGAAGTTTGTGCCAAAATGGTACCAGAAAACTTCAGTCTAGGATAGAATTATGTCCGGAAACAGATTTGCAGTGAGGTTGCCTCAACAGAACCTGACTTTCCGAAAAAGATAATTAGATAAAACATAGATTTTCTAGTACCATCCGGAAAGCAAGAAGCAATCAATGCACTGGAAAACTCCCACGTCACCGAGAATATTATCGCCAGATTGGTATTCTTAGCTACTATGAGAAAGAGAGCGAAGGGACTTGATTTCTCGAAAGTATTTTCATTGAATTAATGACAAACTTACAATGATATATGTCACCTTCAATCAATATGTACACACAGGTACTATAAATTCTGAGAATAATATACTTGACGCATTTAATCTTTATTACAAAATGGTAATTGTAGTCAAAAAAATCAGATTCAATCTTGTGGTTGTATACTGCATGGTATAATGATCAAAAAACATTTCCTGCTATAAGCTACAGACAGCTTTTTATTTAAATTTTAATTTAATTTTAATTAAAAAAAAACATTATAATTATTCTGTTTTAGAGAAAAACGTCTATGATTTCTCTCTTTTAACCTCTGAAATGTATAGCCGGAATGGTAGTTCTCATTTTTAAACCGTTGTTGCGGAGTTATAAGGCTTGGACAGTGAAAGTGCTAGCCTGTAGCCTGTAGCCTGTCTCCCTTCAATATTTCGTAAATAGGGGTGTATACCCTGTAGAAGTGGGAGTACTTGCCGGCCCAACCCACTGCCTTCGTCTCCCACGTCGCGGGCAAGGTTACCTCACCGTAAAAGTAACAGCAGGCTCTTAACATGCTCGAAAGCAAAGATAGTGTGCTACTGAATCGGCATTAGGTATAAAAAAATCTATTATTAAAACTGGAGACAAGACGAGATGAAAATTTTATGCCACACATGGTGAAGAAACAATTAACAGACTTAGTGGATGATAGTAAAATGACAATGAAATCTTATCAAAAGAATTTTATGATACGGCTTTATCTTGTTTAAAAGCCTGGAACACAAACAATGCAGACTTTTTAGAGTTAAGCTGCTTTCTTTTGAATAAAATTCCCCTAAGAGCGAATTTTGATATATGTAACAATAGATCTATTGTCTTTACAGTGTTCGATAATAAATATTAATCGCTATGAACTTTTTGATGAATTTCCTTATTTGCGAACATATTTCTTAGGAAGAGACAAAGAATGGTTCAATTCTACAGTCCTTCCTAACAAATGGTGCCAAACTTTTCTTCATATGAAAGAAAATAATGTACCCCATGCCAACATGAAGAAAGTTGTTAGTCTTGTGCTGAGTCTCCCTGGTACAATGCTTTTGTTGAAGGAGTGTTTTTTTTTGCATGAACTCTATCTGGAGCGATGAAAAATCGCAACTATATGTGGACACAGTACAAGCTATAATAGCTGTCAAAATAAATATGAATATTTCCTGTGAGGCGCTTAGCGAGAAGATTTTAACAAATCTTGATTAAAGAAGATTCATTCATCTGAAAAATATTGTTGTAAACAATGATATTCAAATATATAAAAATAAAATGTTTGTTTTTAAATGAAATTATTGTGTACCTATACCATATGGTCTAACAGGAGTAGAATATAAGCAAAAAACATCCCATGTCCCCGGAAACCTAAAGAAAAAATAATATTTCATAGGAGATAAATAACTGTAGATGGTAGGTCGAAGGACGACAAAAACCGCCATTTAGCCGCCATTTGTTGTTTTTACATTAAAGTGTAAACATCGAAAAGATTTAGTGCAAAATATCATTTATATTCAAAATAAATATTTATTTACTAAAAGAAAAGGAATAATAAAAATAATGTTTTCCCCATTTGCTACATCCACAAATATTTTATCAGATGTCAGCTAATTTAATTGTTTTTCTCCAATTATTATTCGTTATATCTTTTTTTAAGGTTTCATGAAAAGCAATAAAAAATGGTATATGGGCCCATTGCAAGTGTACAGACCATATTACTTTCTCAATACGCATTATCAAAATGCATCAATCATATGCTCCGGAGTACAGCCAAAATACTAGTTGATAATAAATTTCATATACATACTTTTTAAATTTGGATAAATGTATATAAGATGTTCCAATAAATATATTGGTTGCTAAGGTACATATAATTGTGTTAGAAAAATATGTACTGCAGATTCATAAATAGTTTAATTTAAAAGAAATATTGTTTGAAATTTATTTCCTATAATACATTATTAAAATAATCAAGTTATTTAAAAAAAGAATACCGATGGACCATCTTCAATGATTTAAAATATAGGGACTAATAGCTATATTTTATTAATTTTCAACCTGTAGTTTAAATTACAAAATTGCGCGCGAAGTTAATTGCTACTTTTTGGTGTAAAAATACTAGTCCAGTGAACAGAGGTCGAAAAAGGGGGTTACCTTACAAAAGGTCGGGTAGTTCTGAATTGAAGGGGATTTGTGTAAATTTGGATTTTTCATTAACCAACCATGCTATACAACATAT
This sequence comes from Harpalus rubripes, assembly GCA_963082715.1. Taxonomy (NCBI): domain Eukaryota; kingdom Metazoa; phylum Arthropoda; class Insecta; order Coleoptera; family Carabidae; genus Harpalus; species Harpalus rubripes. Next base: position 32,376,390 of record OY720452.1, on the reverse strand, counting down.
CAAAAATTCAGAACTACCCGACCTTTTATAGGGTAAAATCCGTCATTTGCTGGACTATACTTGACAGTGCACCAAAAAATGACACGAGATATCATATATCATGTACACTGATAATAGTCTGAAAGTACATTGCGTAAGCTTGGCTCCAATTTCAGACAATCGTCAGAGAGTTCAAAACTATACCCTATTGGCAATTCAAACTAACTCGTACCGCCGTGACATTTCCCAGTTATGACGTTGCAGTATAAGTAAGTATATGATATTAAACTTATAAATAATCTTAAACAACGCGATGTATTTTATTTAAAGGCAGATAAAGGGAATAAAATTGTCATATTAGATAAATCAGAATATTTTAATAGAGTAAATAATCAATTAAATAACGGACCTTACACGCAAGTAAACAAAAATCCATTACCTTAAATGCTCAGAGAATATAAAAACACCCTTTAAAACTGCCCAAATTTAATCACTAAAGATATAAATTTTAAACTTAACGTCTCAAACCCAGTAGTTCAAAAAATGTACTGTCTTCCAAAAATTCATAAACCAGGTAATTCAGTAACACCTATAGTTTCTGGCATAAATTCACCAACTTATTTGCTTTCAAAGTGGTTAGTCAATGAATTTAGTAGTTTTCCAAATCAACCTCAAACATTTTCCGTACAAAATTCATTACAATTTATCGATAAAGTTAAAGACATTACACTAGATAAAAACGAAATATTGGTTTCTTTTGACGTCAGTTCTTTATTTCCAAGTGTACCTATCCCGGAAACTTTAGAATGTTTGAAAACATTTTTAGAAAATAACGACTTGGAGGATTCAAAAATTAATGAGTATTTAAAACTTACTGAACTTTGTATGAAGCAAAATTACTTTCAAGTAAATAATAAATATTACCAACAAAATGAAGGCACAGTTATGGGAAATAGTTTAACACCATTTTCAGCTAATTTATTTATGAGTAATTTCGAAATTGAATTTAAGAAAAACAATAATTATTTTCCTAGAGTTTGGATTAGATATGTAGATGATATTTTTGCCATAATTAATACCAATAAATGCGATTTGAAAATGTTTCTGGACAGTTTAAATCCAGTTTTCCCATCAATTAAATTTATAATCGAACGTACTGGTTATTAGAAACAAGAACAAATTAGATTTTGATATCTATAGAAAATCCACGAACACTAATAGATTTATAACGGCTGACTCAAATCATTTTTGGCAATATAAATTAGCTTTGTTTAATTTCTTAATAAACAGATTAACTAAATTTCCTTTAAAATAAGAATTCTTGGGAACTACTTGATATTTTTGTTAATAAAATAGTAGGCCATATGTTCCAATGTATATATTCTTGAGTTCGATCACTCACGTTTACAAATTTGGGACGTTTCGGACATTTTTATTTTGTCCATCTTCAGCTGTTTAATAAAAATAAAATGTGATACAATAACAATTTTGTAAATATAATAAACATCGACTTACCAAAAAATACAGTGATAATTTATGATATTAATAACACAGTTTTACATATAATAACTGTCGTAAGTATGATTTAGAGCCATAAATTTTATCAAACATAACATGGTATGAAAACATCTTGTCGACAAGGCGACAAGTTGAGCTCTGAGGCAGAAATAGAAAAGAAAACAGAATATGAACGAAATTGGGGGAGGGGAAAGAGTATGCGCAAAAAATTATAAAGTTTACAAATTAATATTTTTAATATATTGGGAGTTATTATTAAAATCTGTTTTGAAATTAATAGTATCATGTTCATTAGTCAAAATATGGCATGTTTCAAAAAGAAGTCTGTGATATTTGTTTAACTTGTTCTAAAATTTGGATGTTATTAAAATCAGGTATGTGACCTGCTTGACATGCGTGTTTCGTTAATGCGCTGTGGTCTGGGTTATTTCTAACACAATGGTATTGGTGCTGGTATAAACGTTTTTTGAGGGGTTGTGATGTTTCACCGACATATACCTTGTTATAATCCACGCATTTTACTTGGTAAACGACATGTTTTTTTAAATTAGGATCCACAGTATCTTTTAATTGTGTGAATAAAGATCTAGTACACAAGTTACTAGTGTTGGCTATTGCAATAATCGTGTCTTTAAAAGTATGGTTTAATAATTTATTTAATGCGTGATCGTAGGGTATGGTGGCATGAATTGGTTTCTCCAGATTCGACTGCAGTTCACAATCATCCATTTCCTGTGTTTTAGGTAAAAAGTTTAATTTTTTAATCTTGTATTTATATGTGATTTTAAGAATTTATGTGGATAACCATTACATTGTAACATTTTATAAATGTATTCTAGATTTTCTTGATGATAACTGGAATTAGATAATAATATTGCTCTGTCTACTAAAGCATATATGACACTTTTCTTATATTTCTGGTTAGTATTCGAATGAAAATGTAAATATCGACCAGAGGCGGTGGGTTTTCTGAACCAATTAGTAATTATATGAGAATTATGACGTGTTAGAGTAGTGTCAAGAAAATTGATTTTATTATTTGTTTCTTTTTCTATAGTAAACGTTAATCTGGGGTGGAAATCATTAAATTCTTTCAGTATGTCGTCAACAAAATTCAAACGAGCAATGAATAAACAGTCATCCACATATCTTTTATAATACAAAATTTCCCAATTGTGTTTAGGAAAGATAAATTGTTCAAGATGTTGTAAAACTAACTCAGCCAAAGTGCTATTAATACTTGATCCCATAGGGGAACCATCTCGTTGGAAATATATTGTATTGTTAAATGTAAATATTGACGCTTCAAAACAAAGTTTGATAGCTTCAATAAAAAAGTTCTAATGTTAAATCTGTAAATTCTTGTATAATTTCCTATTTTTCAGTTTAATATCTTTAACTAGATCGAAAGAGTTTTTAATGATATACTGGGATTTTGAAGTAACTTGTTTAAGGATATCGTTAAGAAATTTAGAAAGCAAATATGTAGGGGTATCAATAGTGGAAGTAATTTGTCGTAGTGGAACATCAGTTTTATGTATTTTCGGTTGCATGTACATTCTGACCAATGAAGGGTGCTGTACAATTAAAGATGGTTGGTCTATCCTTTTTAAAAACTTTTTACATTTAATGTCTAAATTATTCAAAGGATTTTTATTTAGTTTAGTGTAAATAGTTTCGTCAGCAAGAATATTTTTTGATTTAATATCATAATCTATTTTATTCATAATAACAGTTTTTGATCCTTTATCCGCTTTGGTGATAATCTTATCTTTGTTTTGTTTAATAAATTTTCTAGTAAGATTTATCCATCCTAGAAGTTCTTGTTCTTGGAAAGTGAGCTTAATAGTTTTTAAGTTTTTATATCTAGTATTTAGCAATTTTGAATTTTTTTAATTTTAGCTCGTCTTTATTGGTGGAGTTACTTCTATCAATAGCTATGGATAAGTTAACAAAACTGTTTAATGAAAAAAGGGGAACCCAAGTGTGACGTGGAAGATCAAGGAAAGGGAAGATTTTTTATAAAAAAACCAAAAAAATTCTTAATCACACTGTTCTTTAATAAATAAGTGACCGGTTTCGGCTACTGAGTAGCCATCCTCAGACAACCGGAGAACAATGCTGCAAGAGAGACAAAATATAACGTTTTAATACAAGTTAAAATACATTTACAGGCGATATTACTTACAATCTACAGGAAACACATTACTGCGGAGTAGTGAAATAATAAAAATTGGAACATTAATATTATAAAAATGAAATGATGAAAAGGAAAAAAATTATTTAGCATGTGCTTAAGTCAAAATGTCTACTGAACTAAAGGAAAGGACCTGCAACAATTTGAAACAATCCTTAATCCTGTGGTGACCAGTGTGGAAGGTGTGCGTTACAGCAATATGTCCAGAAGGGTTGAATGTTTCAAATTGGTTTGGTCGTTGAGGCATTCTGATGCGGGGTTTTTTATACACTTTTTTATTTCCAGTGTTTCAAGGAAATCTAGTGTCTTCCCGTGTCTACAATTATGTAGAATTTTAAAATTGTTGTTTAAAATAAGTTTTCGGTTGGAATTATGATCGTAAGATTTGAAACTGAATTTGGGTCCAAGAGCAAGAACTGGTAGGATATGTTCATCAATATTGACATCACTCAAATTAGAAATCCAATTTTTGTAGTTCTGAAGTAAAAGATTACAAATGCTGTTCTCAGAAGCTTGTGTTTTTAGAGAATTAAGTTTTTTATCTATAATTAATCTATTTTGTTTTTTAGTGTTAATGTAAATAGAATTAGACTTAAACACAATGTAATTGAACAGTTCAATGGGCAGCATGTCCATGCAATCCGATACACATTTTGCTTTTTCATCCCTCAAAAAACGTGCATACCTGTGAGCATCGTCAATTTCAAGGTTAAGAATTTTAAATTTGGAAATTAAATCTAAACGGGCACCGAGGAATGTGCATCAAGTAAGACAGTTTGTAGGACTTACAAGTTATTTTCGACGCTTCATTAAAGATTACGCTAAGATTTTGCGACCGATTACTAAACGAGAAAGGATACACTGTGGAGTTGGGAGCCGAAAGAACAGAAAGCATTTGAAGTCCTAAAGGAAAAGCTTACGGAACGACCATTTTGTAACCATACAATTCGAATGCCGAAACAGAGGTGCACATGCACGCCAGCAAGTTAGGATTAGGAGGAATCCTGCTGCAGAAATTGAACACAGGTAAATTCCACCCAGTTGCTTATTTCACCAACGGAAATGAAGTATCATTCGTGTGAGCTGGAGACTTTAGCAACAGTCGAAACGTTAAAGAAATTGAGAGTATATCTGCTGGAAATACATTTTGAATTAGTAACAGACTGCAGTGCACTACGAACTGCTAGCACTAAACAGAATTTGGTACCTAGGATTGGAAGATGGTGGCTGGAACTGCAGGAATATTCATTCGATATAAAATATCGTCCAGGATTACGAATGGGTCACGTTGATGCGCTAAGTCGAAAACCCGTGTCAGGAGTAGTACTTTCTGCAGAATTTGAAATTTTTCATAACAAGCTAACTGGATACTCGCCGGACAAATAATAAATTGAAAATTATCAAAAACATTGTAAGTAAACCGCCGGAAACTAACTACGAAAGGAATATTTATAAAAATTACTGTTTACGAGACGAACGGGTTTACAAAATTACCGCGTCTGGAATCTAGTGGGTTGTACCTAGAGGACAACGGCTGCATATAGTACGTTCCTGTCTTGATAAGTTTGGACATTTTGGAATTTACTGGTTTCCTGAAATGAGAAAATTCGCGAAATACACTGACTCGTGTATTAGATGTTTTTACCATAAACAACAGAGAGGAAATCAGCCAAAACTATTTAATCCAATTGAGAAACTACCGATTCCATTTCATACCATCCATATGAAGGACTATTCCAAAAAAGAAAGTTCAATCGAACGATAGATTTTTAGTAGAAGATTTGCCTGGTACGAATTGAAGTAGAAAAGGAGAAAATTGTAACGTAATAGCTGTAGACCGCATGAAACCGTATATAGAACCACAAACAATGTCTGATTCATCCAGTGAATTAAGCGAGTCCGATGATGACTTACACGGTGTCGCGGATTAGTTCGCGGGAACGCGAAGAGAGAGTCAGGATAGCCGAACTGTTAGCGCCATTTTGAATTATGCAAGTATTATGTTTAATTACTTCTCTCTTAAATTTTTAATTTCAGCTTTAAATTGAATTACATGATCGTATATTTATTAAATGACTGTTCATTTGATTATCGGTCAGTTGTGCTAGTGTTTTCGAAGCGACGACGTCTAGTTGGTGCATTTACTTCTTTCTGAAACGGTGAGTGCTATGGTTTTGTGGTTATTATGTGTGGTTACTCTCACGCTGCGGTGTTGAGAAAGAGTTGTTCTGCGGTTCAACTGTTCCTTCGCTTGCGGGCTAAGGAAGAGTCTACAGTGCGGCTGGGACTATCTCATTCTCTGCGGAGATGAGACTGAGTGCTCTCACGCTGCGGTGTTGAGAAAGAGTTGTTCTGCGGTTCAACTGTTCCCTCGCTTGCGGGCTGAGGAAGAGTCTACAGTGCGGCTGGGACTATCTCATTCTCTGCGGAGATGAGACTGAGTGCTCTCACGCTGCGGTGTTGAGAAAGAGCTGTTCTGCGGTTCAGCTGTTCCCTCGCTTGCGGGCTGAGGAAGAGTCTGCAGTGCGGCTGGGACTGGTACCTAATCCTATCCTAATCCCAAAAGTTGGGCTGAAGCCTGGAGCATTTACGGGGATCCTAAGTACTCACTGAGAATATACTCATCTATTTTTATCTTTTGCAGACTATTGGCGCTCGTGGGGAGCAGTGCGGACCATCCGGGGATTGAGGATTGGAAGATTTATTTATTTGAGATAATTGTAATCGTTTTCTATTATGTAATTTGGTATTCTTTTCTTTAATAAATTTTAGTATTCTTTACAGTAGTCTCCTTATTTTGTGCTTGCTCGTTGAAATATATTAAAGGAACATTTTTGGAAAATTCTTATCATTGTGCTAGTAGTAAAAAAAATAATATACACACCACGGTTATAAAGAGAATTATTGTCCTTGCGAATTATACTCCTCGGTTCCCTCGGGATTATAATCTTTTTGCTCGCCTAATAAACACTCTCTTCATAACCTTGATGTATAATATTCTATTAATAAATCCCAACTTCCTTTTTTTTATCTTCTTAAACCAGGTTACGCCAGGTCCGTTCTCTTTGAAAAGTGTTTCGTCTGTTCTTTTTCCTTCTCGTGCTCCTTGCAAGGTAGTCTCAGCTCTACCAGCGTGTCTTCCAAAAAATTCAATACAATAAAAATAGTAAAATTATATAAATATACAGCACTAAAAACAATCTAAAGAAAGTGAATAAGTATACAATTGTAATACGACGTAATGACGATCTATACAAGGTATTTTTTGCAAGAGATCCTTTATTAAATTATTTAAGTATCAGCTACTTTAGACATCGTATGTAAATTAAATAATTTTGTAATTTAAAAATAAAATAATGTTATTATCAACGAGAATATGTTTGTTGATGTAAGAGAATACAGAAAGAATTAAAAATTTAACTTAGTTCCAGGGGTTTTTATTACAAAGCATGTTATAATAGAAAAGTACTGCATGAAATGCTGGTATACTCGTAGCAATAATTATTATAGAATAGAAATACAACAATATATAATACTACTAATTATTGTGTAATTGAACTTAAATCTAAACTTATATAACAAGACAATATATATATATATATATATATATATATATATATATATATATATATATAGTGGGATTTATCTCCTTAACTAATCGACAGTGACGATTACACTCCACATATATATTATTATTATTATTATTATTATTATTATTGTTATTATTATTATTATTATTATTATTATTATTATTATTATTATTAAAAATAACAGCACAAACAGTGTAGAAATGATGACTTATGGTTTTGCAAATTTAACTTTAATTTGTGGTAACTCTTTACTTGTTATATTTACTTAACTTATTTAATCTAAATTTATTGAAATTAGTTGTTGAAACTAATGTTTGATGCTTGTCTTTCTTCCTCTCTCCATTCCGCTTTCATTTCATGTGTATGTAATTAAAAAACACACAACCTATTCAACCAGTGTCCTAAAACTGTTTCCTTCAAAAACCTCAAAAACAATTTTTGAATTTTGAAAAAATTCTTTTTGTTCCGTAATCAGGACATTAAGAACTATATGCCCTTCTAATATGTACCTGAGTTATGGGACACCCTGCATATATATATATATATATATATATATATATATATATATATATATATATATATCTTCTTCTGCCATGAAAATGCTTGGATTTGTAATCAGAAATACTCGTAATTTTCAAAATATTCAGGCTATATTCACCTTATATTTTTCTCTTGTCAGGTCAAAACTTGATTACTGCTCCTTAATATCGAATCCTATATACGAGTACAATGTTCATAGTAATCTAATAGAGACAGTTCAAAAGAAATTTTTAAAATATGTTTATTTTAAAATAATTGGTTCTTATCCCGATCATCGGGTCTCATACGATTTATTACTAAATATATTCAATTGTTAATCATTATCAGTTATACGTTCAATTTATGCAGTTGTACATCTTTATAAGTTGGTCAATTATCTTATAGATGATCCGAATTGTCTGAGATATATTAATTTCCTTGTTCCTTCATTTCGTACTCGACTGTCAAATATATTTTATCTTCCCTCTGCCCGAACGAACCTGCTTTCCCAGTCACCTATAGTTCGTATGTGTAGCTTCTTCAACAAACTAGATAATAAAGTTGACTTGTTCTCTATTTCACTTAAGAAATTCTATAAAATTATTATTAACTTTACAATTTGATTTAGGTTTGTAAATCTTCACTATGTTTTATAGTTTGCACAATGTAATCTATGTGTAAATTATTGTTTTTCCTACCCTGTCATTGGTTTTTTACTGTTGGGTAGTGTATATATTAAAATAAAATAAAAGACTTACTTTTATATCTCAAGTGGAAAAGTTACTATATGTAGTCTGTAATGATCAAGCCAGTTATAGAGTATGAAAGCCTTGCCTAGTGGCAAAGAACAGAGATACAACACTGCAAAGATACACTACACAAAATCCAATGACTGGTCTGTCTAGGAAACGGTGGAGCTATGTCGACCACACATACCTCCACTACACTTAATAGTAAAGGTGAGGGCAGTTAGCGGAGCGTACAGAATGAGACTTCACTCTAAAAAAGATAAATGGAGAGATGATCGAACCAAAATCATCAAAGACTACATCCTTCGAATGGTGCCAGTCCGGACCACCAAAGAGTATACAATCAATAAAACCTACAGGGTAGAAATCTCCCCAAGGAACGTATAGGAACAAGTAAACAGTCCGTTGAAAACAGATGACATAGTCATGTATACAGACGGGCCCAAAAAACCAAATGGAGCCGGAGCAGGAACAGATGAAGCTAAAGGAATGAGGCACAACCAGTCGATTGGACTCGGGATTTATACGACAGTATTCCATGCAGAATAGGATCCACAACTCTAATTTTTTATTATTTTTAATGAAAGCTCGTTTAATTTTGAAGCAATTTGTGGTATTAAAAAGTCTTAATTGTTTTTAGTTTAACTGCATTTTATTCTTAACGATACCTATAGCTATCTTTCTCGCATCAGTTTCTATAGTCGGCTGAGCGAGAAAGATAGCAATAGTTTTTTTATCTACTTTAAATATAACTAACATTTTACTCAATTTTCTAATATGGTGGAGGACTCTATTGTACGCAATTTTACCCTGCGCTAAATTAGTACTAGAGAGTCATTATAGTAACAGAAAAATCTCTATAATAAGACAACCAAGCCGCACTAAAACACTAGAATCTTGTGGGACAGAATCTGCACATGTTCTGGAGTGCATCTGCAGATTAAACGCATTAGGAGCGAGAAACAAATTGAAATTAATATGGGTACCCGGGCATTCTGAGATCGAAGGAAGTTTTCCCTTCACAGGACCACAAACGGCTTTCGACACCTCGGCGGATAGTTAAGCTGGAAATAACTGCTGACTAAAACGTACAAGACTCATTGGTTGGAGTCAACAGCTCTTACTAAATGAATCATCTAAGAAAAGAACAGAACGTATACTCCTAATAAGCAAACAAGACATTAGATTAATAACAGGACTCTTAACAGTACACTGACTACTAAACAAACACCTGCACACCATGAAAGTATCAACATGCAAGAAATATAATGAAAAGAAGGAAACCCCTCAGCACCTTATATGTCCTGAGGCCTTTAAGTTCAGCAGATGTAATATCCTGGGGGCAGAAAAGATCTAGCACGATATGCTAAAAAAAATTAGATTTGAAAAAACCCTGGAGTTTATTAAACAAACAGGACGCCTAGAGTAGGAGTATATCCGGAGGGTACAACAGATCCACAGGTCGCAGTATAGGGATCCACAGGAGACCACCTCTTGTAATATATTAATAATAATAATAGTAATAATAATAATAATAATAATAATAAAAATAAAAATATAATGGTTTAACACATAGAGTCCGGCCACGACCTCGCGGACAACCAGTACAGTTTTAGAAGACAGTCAACAACAGACCCGACCACTGGAAGGTAATGTACAAGAAATTTTGAATCCTTCGCAAGAAACTTTTTGTATGGAATTTGTACAACATACATAGAAATGACTGAAGGTAACGTGCTGGTCACATCTGACTTATTATATTTATCTTAAATATTTTACAATTTGCATATAACTGTATTATTGCAGATGTTCTTTATTTGAAATTTACATTTGTTTGGTTGACTTTATTAGATGTCGATTTTACATTCCTTGGAAGCCTAGAGTATTATTTTAGGAAACTTTTTTACCAGCTATATTTACAATGGTGCCTGTGTGTGTATGTGTCTCTGTATGTGTATGTGTGTGTGAAAGAGTGGGTGTGTGTGTGAGAGAGTGGGTGTGTGTGTGAATGGGTGTGTGCGTATACTTGAAGCTCATAACGTCATAACAATTTTTAATGAGAAGCTATATTAAAATATAATCTTAAACTTTTAAATTTAGTATTTAAGACTTTTATATAAAGAGGAATAACATTTGATATTGGCTAAAATTGATAAACCGGAAGTGATACTTTACTTGTAACCGAACAGATTATCGTAAAAATATATTATGATACACTCGTATTCCAAAACTTTTCAAATTTGTTAGTTAAAACTTTTATATGAAGAAGAATAACATGCTAGATTTTGGCTAAAATTGATAAATCAGAAGGGATACTTAACTTGAAGCTCTGAACAGATTTTCGTGAAAAATATATTGTGATATAATGCAAAACTTGTCAAATTTTTATATTAATAAGAACAACATATTAGATTTTTTCTAAAATTGATAAACGGAAAGCAGTACGTTACTCAAAGCTATAAACAGGTTGTCTTGAAAATATATATTAAAATACAGAACAATAACTAAAAGGTTTCATTATTTATGTTATATTAAAGTATAACCTAGACTTCTTAAATTTGCTAATTAAAAATTGTATAAAATTTGAAACAACATACTATATTTTGTCTATAACTATAGAATAAACCGGAAGTGATACGTAATTTGAAGCTCTTAAAAGATTTTCGAAAAAAAACAATAAAACATGATCCAAAATTTTGTAATAAAGACTTCTATTTATTGTAACAAAAAATTTTGTTTACAACGAATCAACCGGAATTAATAATGTACTTAAAGCTTATTGCTATTTTAAACATGGGATTGGCGGGAGGTCATGTGTTGGCCACAATAGATTTTTGTTGTCGTTTTCAGGCAACAGTAGAACCACGGCAGGTAACAGATTTGTTTTTCTTCACTCTGTAAAAGCTGGCGTCCGCACACAAAACGTAAAAATAATATCAAATACCAAAAACATAGTATTGTGATTAGAAATTTTGAAGTGAAATCCCTAATATTAAATTGAGACCTCAATGAATCTATATGTGTAGTTTTGAACTGAATACCGAAATATTAATTAACGGGAACTCATATTTTACAGTGCGAGTGCACTACGAGTACTGTAAAAAGAGTTCACGGACGAATGTCGTTATGTATTTTATTTCATCCTGTGTCAAATTCCGTTTTAAAGAAACAGTGAAATTAATTTCAAAATTATTTAACAAATGCTCCAAATCTAGTTACATTGTCGGAACATGATTAGCAACGGCTGTTTGACAATTGTTTAATTTGTTGGTTTCCCTGAAATAACTTGGTGTGTCAAAATGAACTCTATTGCAAATCCTCCGGAAATTGTAAGAAAATCTGAAAAAGCATTTGCTAAATTAATACCTAGCAAGTCTGGTGAAAGGTATCAAAAACAATTCAGACATTTTTGTGAATGGAAAGTAGAAAATAATGTGAAGAAAATTACGGAAGAAGTTATGCTGGCCTATTTTTTAGATTTAGTAAGAAAGTAAATAGTTATATTGATTATTTTATTTGTGAAATAATGTTTTTAGTCTAAGAAAATAGGTGCATCTTCTTTGTGGCCGAAATACTCTATGATTAAATCAACATTAATTGCGAATGAAAGTGTTGACATATCTCGCTTTTCTAAACTGGTAGCATTCCTAAAAAACAATCAATTGGTTATAAATCTAAAAAATCTAAAATATTAACCCGAGAAGAAATATATAGATTTATGAAAGAAGCTTGTACTGACAAATATCTCCTGACAAAAGTAAGAGCATATTTCAAATGAAACAAGAAAATATACGAGTTTTTTGAATTTACAGGTTGTAGCTATGTTTGGAATAGCTGGTGGTTGCAGAAGAGAAGAATTGTATTAAATGTCACTAGACGATATTCAGGAAGCTCAAACGCAGTTATTAATTACAATTTCCTGCACTAAGACAAATCAAAGAAGAACCTTTACTGTAATAAACAAAGTAGACGGAATTAACTGTGTGGAATTATTCAGAAAATATGTGTCACTGAGACCAAAAAATGTTAACCATAGAATGTTATTTTTGGGATACAGAAATTCAAAGTGTACCGTACAAAGAGTAGGAATACACACAATTGGAGGGATGCCAAAACAAATTGCACTGTTTTTGGGTTTTCAAGATTCTCACAAATATATTGGTCATTCATTTCGTAGAACTTCTGCAACGCTTTTGGCCAATGCTGGTGCTGATTTAGCAGTAGTTAAATGACACGGAGCTTGGAAGAGTTCGTCTGTGGCTGAAAAATACATAGAATACTCTTTGGAAAGCAAAAATAAAATTGCCAGGATGATACTGAACGGGGAAAACTTTGTCGAAGTATTACAGCAGCAAAACAAAGAAGTTACTAATAAAACTAGTCTTAGTTATACCATTTATTCTAGCAGTAATTATCCTCCAGTAACTATTGAGGGCAATACAAATTGTACTATTAATCTGAATTTTAATATTTAAGTTTAACTGTTAATTTTTATTGTAAATGTAGTTTTGAATAAAAGATTTCTTAAACCTGAATAATTGTTTCTGCGATGTTTAATTATATGTTTCCAATAGCAACACTTTACCGGACAAGGCCGTTTTTCGTGTATTGAAATTTAACACAGGATGAAATAAACTTAATTCCCAAGTAGTAGTGCCGTAGGTTTTATGAATTTTTATGGGGATAGAAGACACGTCTTCTAAGATAAATGTGGGGGTAGAGGGGTAGGTATGACGTCGTAGTTCTGAAAACAAGCCTAACACAGATGGTCTGAAACATTCTGTGTATATTCTATTATACTTATAATGCTCTTAAATTCACAAGAATTTTATATCTTTAATCTATAGTAGCAGTAACAGAGCTAAATTACTAGAAAACAACTCTACAATATGACGTTCAATAGTAGTCATGTTACAAAATTTTAGTTGAGTAATGCAAATTTAAAAAGTTTCACCGATAGAAAAGAAAGCGTGTTCGGCTGTCGTGGTTTTCGGACTTATGACTTATAAGAATTATAAGTTATGTATAATATACATATATATATATATATATATATATATATATATATATATATATATATATATATATATATATATATATATATATATATATAAGGTTATTACTACATTATGAATATATTTCCTGACGCATATCTCTAAATTTAATTTGAAAACTTAAAATATAAGAGTTAGTATAAATAAGTGCAAAAACGTTTTTTAGGCGATTTCGGGCGACATACCCGCTCACTTGTTGGGATTAGTTACGGTATGATATGGTCAATGTTGGCGCCAAAAATCATTGGTTCACTTGTTGACACCGTGCTTAATGGTTATGTATATTCTGCGACATTTAAAACTGTCAAAAATAGTATCTGACAATTAAAATGCATTAACGGAGAGAGTTTATCCATATTAGTTCGAAAGAGAGTCAACGAAAATAATATCACTCTGTTTGACATAAAGACCAAGACACCGACTTTTGACATTTCAGAAAAAGACATGATAAAAAGAAATGGAAATAGTGAACAGAGAGCTGACCCGACTTGCGAACCCGTTCAGCTGTGAGCACTGATCCAAGCATACTGGGTATGTTGTTCCTAGCGCCCGAATGTGTGAACGCAACATACCGCAACTGAACGGTTGTCGCCCGAAATCGCCTTTTGTAACTGACCGGATGATCGCGTGTTACTTGTCCATGTGCATTGTGTTATTTTGTGTGTCTTTTCTTTATTGTGCTTCAATTTTCGTTTATTTCATATCTACAAAACATACTATTAGTTACTTGGCTTCTATTTATTATCCTATGTTATAATATCATACTTTATACTTACTTTATTTATTTAAATTATTGTTTTTATTCGTTGTTAAATGTGAGGTTAACATTTACGACATTTTTATTGTGTTAGTAACATTTAAACTTTATTTCTTCTTATTTATCTCGATGTTGGTAGTTTTTACGTTTCACATGTGTTGCGCTGTACTGTTCCGTCGTAGTATTCGGCGGCGGTCGTGTGTTCCCGACACACTTTGTTTCGTTCTGCGTTGTCTTTTTCCCTCTTTCTTGTATTTAGCATGTTTCATCTTCTTTCTTTTTCCCTTTTCTATTAATTTTAAATGCATTTTGGCGCATTTTCTTCATTTTCTATCTTTCTTCTTTCATATCTCTTTTTATGCGTAATGTACTTTGTTTAGTTAGCATTTTAAAATTTGCAAAACCTTACCGGGAATAACGAGTTAGATACGGGTGTACCTTTGAAAAAGCAAGTCATAGTTTTTTTGCGTCGGTTTCTTGTAGTCGCGTGAATTAAATTACGAACTTTGTTCGAAATCTTTTTAAAAATTTTATTTAACTCCAAACGTACAAAAGACTTATGTTAGCTCTTGTTATTAAGAAGGTACATCTACTACTAGTTGTTAATTACAATTACACATGTTTTTAACTGATAAGATTAGTCATTGCTGATGACATCAGGCGCGTGATTGATAAAGAATGCCGAATGGCAACTACAAGGCTAGACGTAATATGAAGCCGTACGGCTTGTGATATATTCAAAAAGAAGCTTCATTTGGTAAATGAAGATTCGTCATTGGATTGTTATCAGCAACGTTTTGTTTTTTACAATTTATATATTTATAATATTTAACAATTAATAATATAATGATTAATAATATAATTATTACATATATAGCTATATAATGAGTAATGTTTTGATACTGTATTTGTGTTATAAATTGTATTTTTTTATGAGTAATATTCATAACTTTAATATTTTGCATAAGCAATGTGGAATTAGTAATAATATTCTTTTCAAAATTTTGAATTTTTATGTTTTCAAATAATTCTTGACCAAAATTTAGTTTATTAAAATTTACATTATTTATTTTACAATTATTAACATTATTAAATTTGAATATTCCCTTTATATTTACATTTTGTGTATAGTTTGGGCATTCAATGGATATATATTTTTCATAATGACTTATTATAATAACATATGGTGAATTTTCAATTTGGTACATATGGAACTCCTTATCTAATTCGTGGAAGGAACATTGTTGTAGATTTATTTTATTTGAGAATATATTGACAATACATTCATTGGTTTCTTCTAATTTCGTTTTACAATAATATATTTTATTGAAAATACATTTATTTATATTGTATATTCTTGAATTGTCTTTATAAACTAATTGTTGAGGAACATTAATTGTTACAAATTTATCCCCGTGCATAGTTGGTATGGGTGTCAGTTGATATAATTCGAAATTGTTTTCGTAATACAAAGGAATCATAAATAAATATTTTATTACATTCTTTGTAGTTTTACAATGGCTTTTTATTAATTTTGAAAAGTCCCAAAAAAATTTAAATTCTATATTTGATTCTACAGATATTTGTTCTAATATCTCTTGTATATCATTAGGTTGTATAATACTATTATGTATTAAATTTAGATTGCAAAATGAAAGAGAAGTTTCAATTTCGTTAAGAATTTCTATTAAATTTATACTAAGATTAATTAATTGATTAAATATATCTTTTGTTGAAAAGGTGTATTCCGATTTCATTTCTGTTTTAAAATGATTTCCTAATTGCAACAATTTAGCTGATATTATATTTTCGTTCATTTTAATATTTTATAATTGTTTATTAAATTTCTCTGTAAGTTCTTTATTAAAACGAATATTTTCTAAATTTTGAGTTTGTAGGGATTTTTCATTTTCTCAATTTTTTGAAATATTTTATCATATCTATCGTTCACCGTCTGATGAATCTAGATTGCCAGAGATTTGTTTAATTATTTAACCGAGTGCATTAATTATTCCACGTTTAGGTCTTTTGTTAAAATTATAATTTATTTTATTATCGAGACGAATGAAATTAAAGTTTAAAATGTTATTATGAGTTTCGAATTCTCGTTTATATAGTAATGTTCCATTTTCAAGAGAATTTTGAAGATGTGTTTTTTTTTTGTATTTTAAGGTTTAAGTACTCATTATAAATATTAGTCGTGTTATAATAATAATATATATAATATGAATTAGAATATATTTTAGTTTTACCTAATTTTATAATATTAAGTCCTATATTATTGTTTATATTTTCTGTCTCGTCCGGTGCTCGCTTCTGTCCCTCTGAAACATTACGTGGACGTTTTAGTTTATCAATACGATGTTTCTTATCATGGTCGTCTTTTATTACACCGAGATTTTTATCGTATTCTTTAACATGTAATTTTTTATAAAACTGGTTTCAATTTTATTACATCGACGAGGGCGTTCTTTCAGAAATATGGTTTTAGGGATATGGTCGGGATTTTTACTAGGTTTAAATCTTTTATTCTTTTCTTGTTGAATTTTCTTATGTATTTCGTCGTGTAAAAATTTCATTTTTGCTTTCTGTTGTTCAAGTATATCTTGTGTTGTAATACCAGTGGGTTTTGTTATTTTTGAATAATCTGAGTATCCTAATATTATCTCTTGTGATGTTTTCTTTGTACTTGTAGGTATAGAGTTATTATATGCAACAAGTGCATAATTAATTTTTGTTAATAATTTTTCTTCTTTGAATTCTGGTCTGTCATTAAAAATTCTAAGATGTTCTATGATTGTTGAATGAGATCTTTCAATAGGAGAATTTGATTTTGGGTTATTGACACATGTATTTTTAATTTCTATTTTATGCAGTTTTAATAATTCTTTGACAAGGTTACTTTGAAATTCTGTACCTTGATCATATATAATTTGTTTTGGAATTACATAATTTCTAAAGAAAGTTAAAAAGCCTCTACAACGTCTGAAGCGTTACTATTAGGCATGGGATACATTTGCGCATATTTTAAAAATTGATCGATTATTGTCAAAAATTTATGTTTTTCTAGTGAAAGAATGTCAATATTCATTATTTCAAAAGGTGATCTTGGCGTGGGCGTTAAATAATCATTAGTTTTTATAGGATTCCGTTCGTTCTATTTTTAAGACATAATATTTCACACTTATTTATATAATTTGCGATTTTTTGTGTCATGTTTGGCCAATAGAATAAGTTTTTTAGTTTCTGATAAGTTTCTACAATTCCTCTATGATTTGTTTTGCCTTAATGATAATTCATAATTTGTTCTATTTGTTCATTTTTATTTACTATGTCTTTTACGAATTGATTACATTTTATTAATGATATGGATTCATTTATAAAAGTTTCTTGAATTACAGTATTAAAGTCTTTCCAAATTTCGTTTTCGAAATAACAATAATATTTTTGATGGGGAATTATGTATTCTTTTATAAATTTAATAATTTCTTTATTTACATTTTGTAAATTTAGTTTTAAAATTATTCTTTTCTTAGTATTATTAAACATATTTTTAATTTGTATTGTTGTTGCATTATGATGTCCTTTAATAATAATTTGATTTTTACCAACATTTACGTTTGTTTCTGTGTGTATTATACCATTTACTGGGTTTTCGTCAGAGGAATGTGCTGTGTCATCATCTGATCCTGAATTTGCAATTATACTATCATTTTCAGAATCAAAAAGTTCTCCTATTTTTGGATTATGTGTGTAAATAATAATTTCTATATGTGTATTTGCAAAGATTGTTTTAATTAATGATTCTATTTCATTAAAATCTTTTCTATCTAACCCTGAGCAAATTTTTGGAATATCTAATTTTGTAATATTGTTTTCTTCACAAAATTCTTTTAAATTAATTAAACATGATTCTATATCTTCCATTTTTGGTTCAGATTTATAAATTTGTTTAGTGACTAAATGAAATAAAATTCGATTATTATTGATATGTTGAATTCTAATTTTGCCTACGTCATTTTGTGATGTGTTTAGAAATTTTCTGAATTGAAATTTCGATTCTAGCTGAGCTGCTATGTCTTTTGTTAGTTTATTATCTGCGGAAATACAATGAGCAATATTATTTTTACTGTTAAATGTTGAAAATGATGTTGTCATTTGTTATATTTATAAAAGTTTATCTGAATAAAATAAGATCATGTATGTTAATAGTTTTTTGATTGATATGTAATTTTTCATGATTAAAAATATGTC
The DNA here is from genome assembly GCA_963082715.1 of Harpalus rubripes. Classification (NCBI taxonomy): domain Eukaryota; kingdom Metazoa; phylum Arthropoda; class Insecta; order Coleoptera; family Carabidae; genus Harpalus; species Harpalus rubripes. The sequence goes on along the minus strand of OY720452.1, from coordinate 32,357,773 downwards.
CGATGTCATTTTATGTTTAATAAATATTTTATTGTGTTAAAAGAACTTCTCTTCATTGAATATTATATAATTTAACAGGTTATGGGCCCAGATAACTCTAGCTGTGTATAGTAATTGGTAATTTGTTGGTTTTAGTAAGTTTGTGCATAATTTTTGGTAAAAAGACTCATTGTTTAAAAAAGAAAAAATTCAAAAATGGACGCAACTCGTATTCAGATTGGTTTGTTAGAAGGAAAACTAAATTGGGCTACATGGAAATACAAAATATGTATTCTGCTCAGAAGTATTGTAGGAGCAATGGACGTAGTAGAGGGAAAACTCTTTATGCCAGACACATTCAATGAAGATGCACCCTTAGCTGATAAAACTAAATACGAAACTGCTCTTGAAAGGTACATAAAGGCAGATAGTGCTGTAGTGATAATTTTAACAACCAATATGACGGAAGAAACTCTACAAAAAGTTATGCGTTTTAATACTGCACGAGAAGTTTGGGTTGAGTTACACAATTTGTTTGATGGCATTTCGGAAGATAAGGCATATGACTTATGCATGCAGTTTTTTAGCTATAGAAGAGATACAAACGATGATATTGCAAGTCACACGGCAAAATTAAAGAATCTTTGGAATGAGCTTCAAATTGAAATTACCAAAGATAAGGCGTCTGATTTACCAGAATTATTATTAATATGTAAAATTTTAGAAACGCTGCCTGAAGAATATTTTGCCTTTAGATCAAGTTGGATGTTAATAGCTAAAACAGAGAGAACCATTGACCATTTAACGAATCAATTGTGTGCTTATGAAAAAGCATTAAATTGTAAAGCTGGAAGTACTACTCAAGAAGCTTTAGTTATAGAAAAGAAGAGATTTAATGAACAAAAGTTTAAGAAAAAGGGTAATGTAATATGTCATTATTGTAAACTTCCAGGTCATAAAATTAGACAATGCTTTAAATGGAAAGCAGATGGTAAACCTACTAAACAAGATAATAAGAAAGAGGATATTACAAATAAAGACAGAAATACAAATTTGGTTTCAAGATATACCACTTTAGCTGTTGAAACAAATAATATTTTGTTGTGCGAATTTGACAAGGAGTCATGATATGTAGATAACGGCGCTACAAACCATATTACAAACAGGAAAGATTTGTTTCAAAGTTTTGTGACATTTGGAAAAAGTCATATAGTTATGACTGCAAATGGAAACAAAGTTAAAGCAATTGGCAAAGGAAATATTAATGTTATTGCAAATGTTTATGGACGAGAGGAAATAATAACATTAAGTGATGTGTGGTATGTACCAAATATTCGTAAAAATTTATTTTCTGTTCTTTCTGCTCAAGATAAAAAACCAAAGAGTAATTTCCTATCTAATTCCAGAGAATGTAAATTAATTATTAATGACAAAGTTAAACTTCTAGGACCAAGAAATCGATACGGAGGATTATTTAAGTTGCATATTAAAAATATGATTCCAGAATTTCCTCATCAAATAAATGTACTGACAAATAATACAAATTTATTACAGTTATACCACGAGAGGTTAGGTCACCAGAACAAGAGATATGTAAAGGAGACCGTAGAACATGAATTTGGAATAAAGTTGCATCTGGATAGTGAGGTATGCGAAGGATGTATTTATGGAAAATGCATAGATTAAAATATGGAAGAAGGGAAAGAGCTAAAATTCCAGGAGAACTTATTCACTCGGATGTATGTGGACCATTTGCATATTCCAATTCAGGGTATCGTTATTTCGTTTTGTGCAAAGATGATTACAGTCGATTTCGGTATGTTTATTTTATTAAAGAAAAGTCAGAAGTACTTAATAAGTTAAAAATTATGTTAAATGAAGCAAAAAATGTAGGACATAATATTAAAGAGATTTTAAGTGACAACGGTGGTGAATTTAACAATCATCATATTAGAAAAGTTTTAGAAGAAAATGGATTAAAGCAGAGATTGATTATGCCGTATACTCCTCAACAAAATGGTTGTAGTGAGAGAGTTAATAGAACGATTGTGGAAACAGCTCGTACAATAATGCATGCTCACGAAGACTTACCACAATGTTTATGGACAGAAATGATAAATACTGCATCTTATATTTTAAATAGAACTGGACCATCCAGTGAAGATCACAAATCACCGTATGAATTATGGACGAAAAAGAAACCAAGTTTAAAGCACTTAAGAATTATTGGATGTACATGTTTTGTCCATATACCAAAACAAAAAAGAAGAAAAATGGATGTAAAAGCAATTAAAGGAATATTAATTGGTTAGGACAATAATGATGGTTACCGAATATGGTGCAAAGGAACTAATAAAATGCTGCGATCGAGGGATGTTATATTCCAAGAAGAGCCTTAAATTCAGATAAAAAGTAATAGTACTCCAATACAGTCAGACGAAATAAGAAATACGAATAAATTACAGGAAAAAGAGTCTGAAAGTATTGAAAATGCTTATGAAGAAAATTTAGGTTGCAATGATTCAGTATCCGAGATAGAAGAAGTACAAGGAGAAGAGAATACTTCTAATTTTGACAGAGTTCTTCGTGATCGTTCAAGAATTAAAATACCAGGAAAATTTGAAGATTACGTTATGCCTGTAGAAGTGAATTTATCTGATATTAAGGAACCATACACCTACGAAGAAGCAATTGGGAGTAAAGAATCTGAAGAATGGAAAAATGCGATGAGTAGTGAAATGAAATCACTTATTGATAACAATACATGGACGTTGGGAAAATTACCAAATGGAAAGAAATGTATTCCGTGTAAATGGGTTTATAAGTTGAAGACTAATTCTAATGGAGAAATTGAAAGATTTAAAGCAAGATTGGTAATAAAAGGTTATAATCAGAAGAAAGGAATAAATTATGATCAAACGTTCAGTCCAGTTGCTAAAAGTAGCACAATAAGAACATTACTCAGTGTAGCAGCAAATTAAGATATGTTTTACGACTCTTTGATGTTTCAACCGCATTTCTATACGGAAGACTTGATAAAGAAATTTATATGCGTCAACCGAAGGGATACGAAGACGGAACGGATCAAGTTTGTCGTTTAAGAAAAAGTTTATATGGACTCAAGCAGGCAACTAGATGCTAGAACAAGAGATTCAGCGACTTTCTTGTGCAAATAGGTTTTAAACCAAGTTCTGCAGATCCATGTTTATTTATTAAAAGAAGAGACAAAGAAAAACTGATAGTTGCACTTTACGTGGATGATGGTTTAGTTGCATCTACGAATGAAGAACAGTTAAATAAATTTATGGAAGATATAAAAAGGGAATTTAAAATAACTGAAAAACCTGCATCCTATTATCTTGGAATTGAAATTGAAAAGAGAACAGATGGTTCAATAAAAATATGTCAAGCATCTTATACTAAGAAGATACTTCAAAGATTTGGAATGGAAGATTGTCGCCCTGCATCTACACCTATAATTAGAGAAGATCAACAAACGGGGAAAGTAAGTGAGACAGAGACTTCACAGTTTCCATATAGAGAGGCAGTTGGTGCATTGATGCATTTAATGACGAACACAAGACCTGATATAGCGTATGCTGTAGGAATTGTGTAGAATACTAGAAAATCCTAGCTGGAATGATTGGATGAAAGTTAAACGTATATTCCGATATTTAAAAAACATTGTTAATTTAGGAATTGTATACAAAAGGAACTACAAAAAAGGTATACTTGAGAACTTCTGTGATGCAGATCATGGAGGAGATTTGAACACTGGAAGATCAACATCAGGTGTTATTTGTATGTATTCCGGAGGAACAGTATCATGGTCAAGTCAAAGGCAGACATCAGTAGCTATTTCGACTACAGAAGCAGAGGTAGTAGCTGCAAGTGAAGCGTCAAGAGAAATAGTCTGGCTGAATCGTCTTTTAAGTGACATTACTGATGTCGCTGTGTCTCAACTTCAAGTCGACAATGAAGCCGCTATCAAGTTAGCACAGAATCCAGAGTACCACAAGAGAACGAAACACATAAGAATTCGACATTATTTGTTAGAGAATTAGTAACAAATGGAGAAATTGAAGTAAGAAAAGTGTCAACGGAATTTCAAATGGCTGACTTATTAACCAAGCCTTTATTTAAGTTGAGACACATATTTTTATGTAAAGCGATAAGACTTTTATAAATATTTCCAAATGAGGGAAAGTGTTGAAAATGATGTTTTCATTTGTTATATTTATAAAAGTTTATCTGAATAAAATATGATCATGTATGTTAAAAGTTTTTTGATTGATATGTAATTTTTCATGATTAAAAATATGTCCGATGTCACTTTATGTTTAATAAATATTTTATTGTGTTAAAAGAACTTCTCTTCATTGAATATTATATAATTTAACATTAAAAATGTTGTCGTTAATATATTTAATTTTTAAATTTGGCTTTATTCTCGAAAGTGCATCTGCATTTGTATTTGTAGTTCCTTTTTACCTTACGTCACCTTTAGGTAAGGAAGGTATTGTCTTTGGTCAAAAAATTCGGTGGTGAGTTTTTGATGAATAAGCACGTTTTAGTGTCCCTAGAATACGATTTTACTATTTTTACGATGATGTATGTGTGTGTGTGTGTGTGTGTGTGTGTGTGTGTGTGTGTGAGTGTGTGTGAGTCTGTGTGAGTGTGTGTGTGTGTGTGTTTGTGTGTGTGTGTGTGTGTGTGTGTGTGTGTGTGTGTGTGTAACAAAATTTTCGTCTACGATAACTTCTATACTACAATTCTAAAAATTATAATTCTTTCGTATTTCTCTTCGTTACATCCATGTGAAGAGCTGATTAGATTTTGGTTAGAATTGGATAACCGGAAGTACCTTCATTTGAAGATTTTAACAGTTTTTCTTGAAAAAACTATGTTAAATATCATTTTTTCACATTTAATGTTATTATAAATATTAAAGAATATTTTATTCTCTATACGATTTGACTGCATTTTATACTTAATATTAAATGGATATAGAGTTAAAAAATTATAAAGAAATTAAATTTCATAAAGTAGCCATAGCTGTGGAAACAGCTACTATATTAAGAAAATTCTGATTGAAAGATGTCAGTGTCAAGTGAAATTGACATAGTGTGTATGTCTTATAATTTTACTGGAAATATAGGATTTTTTGCTATAAATTTTCTGTATGGAATATGCATAAACTACATGGAAGGTAATGTACAAGATATAGAATCTTTAGTAAGGAACTTTCTGTATGAAATTTGTACAAATTATATAGAACTGACGGAAGGTAATGTGCTGGCCACATCAGATTTTTTGTATTGAATGTCATAATTAAATTCGTCAAATTTTATTCTCCATCTCATTAATTTAGAATTTGGATCTTTTACAGAGAATAACCAAGTAAGAGGTTTGTGATTTGTACGAACTAGAAATTTTATTCCATATAAATAGTGTCTAAAATATTTTGTACTCCAAACAATTGCCAAAAGTTCTTTTTCTACAGTACTATAATTAATTTCGTGATCGTTTAATGTTATGGCATAAGCGATTGGTAAATATTTTCCGTTTATATTTTGTGAGAGTACAGCTCCAATTGCATAGTAGTTAGAATGAATTGTTTTGAAAGATCAGGGTATTGTAATATGGGTGAATTTGTTAATAATTTTTTACATTGTTCAAAATATTCTATGTAATTTTTATCTTTTATGTTTATCTTATTATTTCTTTTTAAACAATTTGTTAGTGGTTTAGTAATTTTTGAAAAACTTGAAATAAATCTTTGATAATATCCGAGAAGTCCTAAAAATGATTTTATTTCCGTGGTTGTTTTCGGAATAGGGAAATTTTTAATTGCTTCTATTTTATCTGGATTGGGTTTTACTCCGTCTTTTGTCACAATATGGCCTAAATATGCTACTTCTTTTCTAAAAAATTCTGATTTATCAATTTGAATTTTGAGATTAGCTTCCCTTAATTTTCTAAATATTTTCCTAATATTTTCTGCATGTTCTTGCAATGATGTGCCAAATATAATAATATCGTCTAGATATTCAAAACAAATTTACCCAATGTATTCTCTTAAAACGTGATTCATAAGTCGATGAAAGGTAGCAGGGGCATTTTTTAATCCGAATGGCATTCTTAAGAATTCATAATGTCCAAAGTCAGTACAAGATGCTGTTTTGGGGATGTCTTTTTCGTTAACTTGAATTTGGTGAAAACCACTAGTTAATTCCAGTGTTGTGAAGTACTTAAACACTTTTTCCTAATTTGTCTAAAATTTCTGTAATGTTGGGTATAGGGAATTTATCTTCAACAGTTTTTAAATTTAGTTTTCTGTAATAAATTACCATTCTATATTTCTGTTTGCCAGAACCATCTAATTTTTTAGGTACCACCCAAATTGAGGAAGACCATGGAGAATAGCTTTCTCTTATAATTTCATCTTTTAATAAATTATCGATATGTGATTTTACTTAATTTTTATCAATTTCAGAGTATCGATAAGATTTTGCATAAATGGGATTGTCATCGGTGGTTTTTATTTGATGTTTTATTTCACTAGTATGAGTTAATTTTTCTTGTGTATTTGGGAATAAGTCACGATAAGATTTAATGATTTTGTAAAGTTCTCTTTTCTCTTCTTCGTTTAAATGGTCGGATCGAATTTCAGGGAAGGTATTATTATTGTTTTCAGTAAAATTTATTTCATTTGTTATATTAAAGTATTTCAATTTAAATGTTTTACTTGCCAATGTTACTGTTTCATTAGTCATGTTTATTTGTGCTTCTAATTGTTTATGAGCTCCGATGCCAAAAAGTACATTGAATTTCTTATGAAAATTATATAAATAACATTTTATTGGAATATTTTCGATTTGTAAAATAATATATTCGTTGCCTTGCGATTTACCATTTGCTGTGTTTATTTGAAATTTTTCTTCGTAAATTTTAAAACGATTTTTATTTTCGTAAACGAATTTTTTGTTTATTAAGTTCATTGTTGAACCATTATCCAAAAGTATTATATAATCGCGAGTATTTAGGTACGGTAAACTTGTTGTACAGTTAATATTTAATAGTTCTCCTTTATTCCGAGGCTGGTATCGTCTAAAAAATTATTTTCTGAAATTTGTTGTTCTTCTTCGGAATTTTCAAAATTTTCGATATTTTCGTCATTGTTTATTTCGTCGGGATTTTCGAAATCTTGATTGTATAATTATTCTACAAAGTAATTTCCAAAATTGTTAGGATTTTGATTTTGTGCGACGTAACTATTAGCTTGAGGATTATTTCTTGTAAATCTAGTGCTAACACTTATTGATGTGGGTCTCATAAATTGGGCGTTTTTCACTTATTGCCGTGGTGCAAATGTTTTATGTGGTTGTGTAGTGTTAGCGCTATTTTGAATTATGCAAGTATTATGTTTAATTACCTCCCTCTTTAATTTTTAATTTCAGCTTTAAATTGAATTACATGATCGTATATATATTAAATGACTGTTCATTTGATTATCAGCCAGTTGTGCTAGTGTTTTCGAAGCGACGACGTCTAGTTGGTGCATTTACTTCTTTCTGAAACGGTGAGTGCTATGGTTTTGTGGTTATTATGTGTGAGTACTCTCACACTGCGGTGTTGAGAAAGAGCTGTTCTGTGGTTCAGCTGTTCCCTCGCTTGCGGGCTGAGGAAGAGTCTACAGTGCGGCTGGGACTAGAAGAGTCTACAGTGTGGCTGGGACTATCTCATTCTCTGCGGAGATGAGTGCTGCTCTCACACTGCGGTGTTGAGAAAGAGTTGTTCTGCGGTTCAACTGTTCCCTCGCTTGCGGGCTGAGGAAGAGTCTACAGTGCGGCTGGGACTGGTACATAATCCTATCCTAATCCCAAAAGTTGGGCTCGAGCCTGGAGCATTTACGGGGATCCTAAGTACTCACTGAGAATATACTCATCTATTTTTATCTTTTGCAGACTATTGGCGCTCGTGGGGAGAAGTGTGGACCATCCGGGGATTGAGGATTGGAAGATTTATTTATTTATTTATTTGAGATATTTGTAATCGTTTTCTATTATGTAATTTAGTATTCTTTTCTTTAATAAATTTTAGTATTCTTTACAGTAGTAAGCCTTAAATGAATGGGTTGTGAGGGGAAATTAAATTTTGGTTGTGGATTATATTTTAGTTAAGGATTATTGGTTGGTTTGTTATATGTCATTGCAGGGATTTGTTGTATGGGCATAGCCGTATTTTGTTTAACAGGTTTTACATATTCGACTTTAAATTCGTTAGTTAATAGATGGTATGCATCATTTAATGTTGCTGGATTACGTGATCTTATTAATGGGCCAACGGGTTCTTTTAGACCTAATGTGAACACTCGTAAGGCTAGTTTATTCGCGTTTGTTTTTAATGCTTCTTCATTGATTGGATTTTGGTAATGCATTTCAATATATGAAGTATAAAAACCGAGAAGGTGTGAAAGATTATTACAAAATTCAAGATAGGATTTATTTCCTTGTTTTATATTCGCGATTTCGATTAGTAATGTTAATTTATCCCGTTTATCTGCTCAAGCGTTTATTAAAGCATTTTTATATCAAGCCATCTTCTTATAGTTATGCCGGCTAATTGTTCGGCTGCATGTCCGGTTATTTTATTTTTTATACTTAATAAAAGTAATTTATTTTTAAAACATTCAACTTGCGCATTATTATAAAAAGTATTTATTAGCTCTTCGCTAACAGAAACAAAGTTAGATAAAAGTTTTGGATTCCCATTAAATTCTGGGATTAATTTTAAATGAATTTCTCTTAATTCAGGAACTGCCATTATTTTTATATACCGTGTGTCTGACTTAAAGGTGTACATAGGAGATGAACATGGGAAATCAGTTTTCTACAATTTCTTGCTCGCCTAATTATTTTAAGCAAAAACGCGTCTAATAAAAGTTATAGGGCATAAAATTCTGCATCTAAGTCAATAAGTAGAATTA
>OY720452.1:32166738-32341105 GCA_963082715.1 Harpalus rubripes | reverse complement strand
TTGTTATTATTGTTGTTATTGTTGTTATTTTTGTTATTATTATTGTTATTGTTGTTATTATTGTTGTTATTGTTGTTATTATTGTTACTATTATTGTTATTATTGTTATTATTGTTATTATTGTTATTATTGTTATTATTGTTATTATTGTTATTATTGTTATTATTGTTATTATTGTTATTATTGTTATTATTGTTATTATTGTTATTATTGTTATTATTGTTATTATTGTTATTATTGTTATTATTGTTATTATTGTTATTATTGTTATTATTGTTATTATTGTTATTATTGTTATTATTGTTATTATTGTTATTATTGTTATTATTGTTATTATTGTTATTATTGTTATTATTGTTATTATTGTTATTATTGTTATTATTGTTATTATTGTTATTATTGTTATTATTGTTATTATTGTTATTATTGTTATTATTGTTATTATTGTTATTATTGTTGTTATTATTGTTATTATTGTTGTTATTATTGTTATTATTGTTATTATTGCTGTTATTATTGTTACTATTATTGTTATTATTGTTATTATTGTTATTATTGTTATTATTGTTATTATTGTTATTATTGTTATTATTGTTATTATTGTTATTATTGTTATTATTGTTATTATTGTTATTATTGTTATTATTGTTATTATTGTTATTATTGTTATTATTGTTATTATTGTTATTATTGTTATAATTGTTATTATTGTTATTATTGTTATTATTGTTATTATTGTTATTATTGTTATTATTGTTATTATTGTTATTATTGTTATTATTGTTATTATTGTTATTATTGTTTTTATTGTTATTATTGTTATTATTGTTATTATTGTTATTATTGTTATTATTGTTATTATTGTTATTATTGTTATTATTGTTATTATTGTTATTATTGTTATTATTGTTATTATTGTTATTATTGTTATTATTGTTATTATTGTTATTATTGTTATTATTGTTATTATTGTTATTATTGTTATTATTGTTATTATTGTTATTATTGTTATTATTGTTATTATTGTAATTATTGTTATTATTGTTATTATTGTTATTATTGTTATTATTGTTATTATTGTTATTATTGTTATTATTGTTATTATTGTTATTATTGTTATTATTGTTATTATTGTTATTATTGTTATTATTGTTATTATTTGGTATTATTGTTATTATTGTTATTATTGTTATTATTGTTATTATTGTTATTGTTGTTATTATTGTTATTATTGTTATTATTGTTATTATTGTTATTATTATTGTTATTATTGTTATTATTATTATTATTGTTATTATTGTTATTATTGTTATTATTATTGTTATTATTGTTATTATTATTGTTATTATTGTTATTATTGTTATTATTGTTATTATTGTTATTATTGTTATTATTGTTATTATTGTTATTATTGTTATTATTGTTATTATTGTTATTATTGTTATTATTGTTATTATTGTTATTATTGTTATTATTGTTATTATTGTTATTATTGTTATTATTGTTATTATTGTTATTATTGTTATTATTGTTATTATTGTTATTATTGTTATTATTGTTATTATTGTTATTATTGTTATTATTGTTATTATTGTTATTATTGTTATTATTGTTATTATTGTTATTATTGTTATTATTGTTATTATTGTTATTATTGTTATTATTGTTATTATTGTTATTATTGTTATTATTGTTATTATTGTTATTATTGTTATTATTGTTATTATTGTTATTATTGTTATTATTGTTATTATTGTTATTATTGTTATTATTGTTATTATTGTTATTATTGTTATTATTGTTATTATTGTTATTATTGTTATTATTGTTATTATTGTTATTATTGTTATTATTGTTATTATTGTTATTATTGTTATTATTGTTATTATTGTTATTATTGTTATTATTGTTATTATTGTTATTATTGTTATTATTGTTATTATTGTTATTATTGTTATTATTGTTATTATTGTTATTATTGTTATTATTGTTATTATTGTTATTATTGTTATTATTGTTATTATTGTTACTATTGGTACTATTGTTACTATTGTTACTATTGTTACTATTGTTACTATTGTTACTATTGTTATTATTGTTATTATTGTTATTATTGTTAGTATTGTTATTAATGTTATTATTGTTATTATTGTTATTATTGTTATTATTGTTATTATTGTTATTATTGTTATTATTGTTATTATTGTTATTATTGTTATTATTGTTATTATTGTTATTATTGTTATTATTGTTATTATTGTTATTATTGTTATTATTGTTATTATTGTTATTATTGTTACTATTGTTATTATTGTTATTATTGTTATTATTGTTATTATTGTTATTATTGTTATTATTGTTATTATTGTTATTATTGTTATTATTGTTATTATTGTTATTATTGTTATTATTGTTATTATTGTTATTATTGTTATTATTGTTATTATTGTTATTATTGTTATTATTGTTATTATTGTTATTATTGTTATTATTATTGTTATTATTGTTATTATTGTTATTATTGTTATTATTGTTATTATTGTTATTATTGTTATTATTGTTATTATTGTTATTATTGTTATTATTGTTATTATTGTTATTATTGTTATTATTGTTATTATTGTTATTATTGTTATTATTGTTATTATTGTTATTATTGTTATTATTGTTATTATTGTTATTATTGTTATTATTGTTATTATTGTTATTATTGTTATTATTGTTATTATTGTTATTATTGTTATTATTGTTATTATTGTTATTATTGTTATTATTGTTATTATTGTTATTATTGTTATTATTGTTATTATTGTTATTATTGTTATTATTGTTATTATTGTTATTATTGTTATTATTGTTATTATTGTTATTATTGTTATTATTATTGTTATTATTGTTATTATTGTTATTATTGTTATTATTGTTATTATTGTTGTTATTATTGTTATTATTGTTATTATTGTTATTATTGTTATTATTGTTATTATTGTTATTATTGTTATTATTGTTATTATTGTTATTATTATTGTTATTATTGTTATTATTGTTATTATTGTTATTATTGTTATTATTGTTATTATTATTGTTATTATTGTTATTATTGTTATTATTGTTATTATTGTTATTATTGTTATTATTGTTATTATTATTGTTATTATTGTTATTATTGTTATTATTGTTATTATTGTTATTATTGTTATTATTGTTATTATTGTTATTATTGTTATTATTGTTATTATTGTTATTATTGTTATTATTGTTATTATTGTTATTATTGTTATTATTGTTATTATTGTTATTATTGTTATTATTGTTATTATTGTTATTATTGTTATTATTGTTATTATTGTTATTATTGTTATTATTGTTATTATTGTTATTATTGTTATTATTGTTATTATTGTTATTATTGTTATTATTGTTATTATTGTTATTATTGTTATTATTGTTATTATTGTTATTATTGTTATTATTGTTATTATTGTTATTATTGTTATTATTGTTATTATTGTTATTATTGTTATTATTGTTATTATTGTTATTATTGTTATTATTGTTATTATTGTTATTATTGTTATTATTGTTATTATTGTTATTATTGTTATTATTGTTATTATTGTTATTATTGTTATTATTGTTATTATTGTTATTATTGTTATTATTGTTATTATTGTTATTATTGTTATTATTGTTATTATTGTTATTATTGTTATTATTGTTATTATTGTTATTATTGTTATTATTGTTATTATTGTTATTATTGTTATTATTGTTATTATTGTTATTATTGTTATTATTGTTATTATTGTTATTATTGTTATTATTGTTATTATTGTTATTATTGTTATTATTGTTATTATTGTTATTATTGTTATTATTGTTATTATTGTTATTATTGTTATTATTGTTATTATTGTTATTATTGTTATTATTGTTATTATTGTTATTATTGTTATTATTGTTATTATTGTTATTATTGTTATTATTGTTATTATTGTTATTATTGTTATTATTGTTATTATTGTTATTATTGTTATTATTGTTATTATTGTTATTATTGTTATTATTGTTATTATTGTTATTATTGTTATTATTGTTATTATTGTTATTATTGTTATTATTGTTATTATTGTTATTATTGTTATTATTGTTATTATTGTTATTATTGTTATTATTGTTATTATTGTTATTATTGTTATTATTATTGTTATTATTGTTATTATTGTTATTATTGTTATTATTGTTATTATTGTTATTATTGTTATTATTGTTATTATTGTTATTATTATTGTTATTATTGTTATTATTGTTATTATTGTTATTATTGTTATTATTGTTATTATTGTTATTATTGTTATTATTGTTATTATTGTTATTATTGTTATTATTGTTATTATTGTTATTATTGTTATTATTGTTATTATTGTTATTATTGTTATTATTGTTATTATTGTTATTATTGTTATTATTGTTATTATTGTTATTATTGTTATTATTGTTATTATTGTTATTATTGTTATTATTGTTATTATTGTTATTATTGTTATTATTGTTATTATTGTTATTATTGTTATTATTGTTATTATTGTTATTATTGTTATTATTGTTATTATTGTTATTATTGTTATTATTGTTATTATTGTTATTATTGTTATTATTGTTATTATTGTTATTATTGTTATTATTGTTATTATTGTTATTATTGTTATTATTGTTATTATTGTTATTATTGTTATTATTGTTATTATTGTTATTATTGTTATTATTGTTATTATTGTTATTATTGTTATTATTGTTATTATTGTTATTATTGTTATTATTGTTATTATTGTTATTATTGTTATTATTGTTATTATTGTTATTATTCTTATTATTCTTACTATTGGTACTATTGTTACTATTGTTACTATTCTTACTATTCTTACTATTGTTACTATTGTTACTATTGTTACTATTGTTACTATTGTTACTATTGTTATTATTGTTATTATTGTTATTATTGTTATTATTGTTATTATTGTTATTATTGTTATTATTGTTATTATTGTTATTATTGTTATTATTGTTATTATTGTTATTATTGTTATTATTGTTATTGTTGTTATTGTTGTTATTATTGTTATTATTGTTATTATTGTTATTATTGTTATGATTGTTATGATTGTTATGATTGTTATGATTGTTATGATTGTTATGATTGTTATGATTGTTATTATTGTTATTATTGTTATTATTGTTATTATTGTTATTATTGTTATTATTGTTATTATTGTTATTATTGTTATTATTGTTATGATTGTTATGATTGTTATTATTGTTATTATTGTTATTATTGTTATTATTGTTATTATTGTTATTATTGTTATTATTGTTATTATTGTTATTATTGTTATTATTGTTATTATTGTTATTATTGTTATTATTGTTATTATTGTTATTATTGTTATTATTGTTATTATTGTTATTATTGTTATTATTGTTATTATTGTTATTATTGTTATTATTGTTATTATTGTTATTATTGTTATTATTGTTATTATTGTTATTATTGTTATTATTGTTATTATTGTTATTATTGTTATTATTGTTATTATTGTTATTATTGTTATTATTGTTATTATTGTTATTATTGTTATTATTGTTATTATTGTTATTATTGTTATTATTGTTATTATTGTTATTATTGTTATTATTGTTATTATTGTTATTATTGTTATTATTGTTATTATTGTTATTATTGTTATTATTGTTATTATTGTTATTATTGTTATTATTGTTATTATTGTTATTATTGTTATTATTGTTATTATTGTTATTATTGTTATTATTGTTATTATTGTTATTATTGTTATTATTGTTATTATTGTTATTATTGTTATTATTGTTATTATTGTTATTATTGTTATTATTGTTATTATTGTTATTATTGTTATTATTGTTATTATTGTTATGATTGTTATTATTGTTATTATTGTTATTATTGTTATTATTGTTATTATTGTTATTATTGTTATTATTGTTATTATTGTTATTATTGTTATTATTGTTATTATTGTTATTATTGTTATTATTGTTATTATTGTTATTATTGTTATTATTGTTATTATTGTTATTATTGTTATTATTGTTATTATTGTTATTATTGTTATTATTGTTATTATTGTTATTATTGTTATTATTGTTATTATTGTTATTATTGTTATTATTGTTATTATTGTTATTATTGTTATTATTGTTATTATTGTTATTATTGTTATTATTGTTATTATTGTTATTATTGTTATTATTGTTATTATTGTTATTATTGTTATTATTGTTATTATTGTTATTATTGTTATTATTGTTATTATTGTTATTATTGTTATTATTGTTATTATTGTTATTATTGTTATTATTGTTATTATTGTTATTATTGTTATTATTGTTATTATTGTTATTATTGTTATTATTGTTATTATTGTTATTATTGTTATTATTGTTATTATTGTTATTATTGTTATTATTGTTATTATTGTTATTATTGTTATTATTGTTATTATTGTTATTATTGTTATTATTGTTATTATTGTTATTATTGTTATTATTGTTATTATTGTTATTATTGTTATTATTGTTATTATTGTTATTATTGTTATTATTGTTATTATTGTTATTATTGTTATTATTGTTATTATTGTTATTATTGTGATTATTGTTATTATTGTTATTATTGTTATTATTGTTATTATTGTTATTATTGTTATTATTGTTATTATTGTTATTATTGTTATTATTGTTATTATTGTTATTATTGTTATTTTTGTTATTATTGTTATTATTGTTATTATTGTTATTATTGTTATTATTGTTATTATTGTTATTATTGTTATTATTGTTATTATTGTTATTTTTGTTATTATTGTTATTATTGTTATTATTGTTATTATTGTTATTATTGTTATTATT
This sequence comes from Harpalus rubripes, assembly GCA_963082715.1. Classification (NCBI taxonomy): domain Eukaryota; kingdom Metazoa; phylum Arthropoda; class Insecta; order Coleoptera; family Carabidae; genus Harpalus; species Harpalus rubripes. The sequence continues at coordinate 32,334,160 of OY720452.1, read as the reverse complement.
GTTATTATTGTTATTATTGGTATTATTGTTATTATTGTTATTATTGTTATTATTGTTATTATTGTTATTATTGTTATTATTGTTATTATTGTTATTATTGTTATTATTGTTATTATTGTTATTATTGTTATTATTGTTATTATTGTTATTATGTTATTATTGTTATTATTGTTATTATTGTTATTATTGTTATTATTGTTATTATTGTTATTATTGTTATTATTGTTATTATTGTTATTATTGTTATTATTGTTATTATTGTTATTATTGTTATTATTGTTATTATTGTTATTATTGTTATTATTGTTATTATTGTTATTATTGTTATTATTGTTATTATTGTTATTATTGTTATTATTGTTGTTATTGTTGTTATTTTTGTTATTATTATTGTTATTATTGTTATTATTGTTGTTATTGTTGTTATTATTGTTACTATTATTGTTATTATTGTTATTATTGTTATTATTGTTATTATTGTTATTATTGTTATTATTGTTATTATTGTTATTATTGTTATTTTTGTTATTATTGTTATTATTGTTATTATTGTTATTATTGTTATTATTGTTATTATTGTTATTATTGTTATTATTGTTATTATTGTTATTATTGTTATTATTGTTATTATTGTTATTATTGTTATTATTGTTATTATTGTTATTATTGTTATTATTGTTATTATTGTTATTATTGTTATTATTGTTATTATTGTTATTATTGTTATTATTGTTATTATTGTTATCATTGTTATTATTGTTATTATTGTTATTATTGTTATTATTGTTATTATTGTTATTATTGTTATTATTGTTATTATTGTTATTATTGTTATTATTGTTATTATTGTTATTATTGTTATTATTGTTATTATTGTTGTTATTATTGTTATTATTGTTGTTATTATTGTTATTATTGTTATTATTGTTATTATTGTTATTATTGTTGTTATTATTGTTACTATTATTGTTATTATTGTTATTATTGTTATTATTGTTATTATTGTTATTATTGTTATTATTGTTATTATTGTTATTATTGTTATTATTGTTATTATTGTTATTATTGTTATTATTGTTATTATTGTTATTATTGTTATTATTGTTATTATTGTTATTATTGTTATTATTGTTATTATTGTTATTATTGTTATTATTGTTATTATTGTTATTATTGTTATTATTGTTATTATTGTTATTATTGTTATTATTGTTATTATTGTTATTATTGTTATTATTGTTATTATTGTTATTATTGTTATTATTGTTATTATTGTTATTATTGTTATTATTGTTATTATTGTTATTATTGTTATTATTGTTATTATTGTTATTATTGTTATTATTGTTATTATTGTTATTATTGTTATTATTGTTATTATTTGTTATTATTGTTATTATTGTTATTATTGTTATTATTGTTATTATTGTTATTATTGTTATTATTGTTATTATTGTTATTATTGTTATTATTGTTATTATTGTTATTATTGTTATTATTGTTATTATTGTTATTATTGTTATTATTGTTATTATTGTTATTATTGTTATTATTGTTATTATTGTTATTATTGTTATTATTGTTATTATTGTTATTATTGTTATTATTGTTATTATTGTTATTATTGTTATTATTGTTATTATTGTTATTATTGTTATTATTGTTATTATTGTTATTATTGTTATTATTGTTATTATTGTTATTATTGTTATTATTGTTATTATTGTTATTATCGTTATTAGTGTCAGGTATACGCAATGCGATGTTACTTCCGACGTGTATATAGCATTTGGAAGTACTTAGTCACTTCCGAAACTTGGCAACAGTGTATTGTGGTATGTAATTGTAGTTATGTTTTTTCAAAAGGTGAGTGGGACTGGAAACACTGTTTATAAAATATTTTTTATTAACAATATACAAATAAAAATATATATTAATAATGGGTGAAAATATCACAAAAAAAATTAAAACTGTTATCTGTAGTACATACGGAGTATTTCTGTGAATTAATGACACATAATTAAAAATTTTAGCCAATAAGTATTAATAACAATTAAGTTTCTTCTTATATATCAAAATTTTTCTTTTGTACTAATTAATTAAGTTGCTAAATTTTAATCGTGGTAATACTGTTAAGATGATTAATTATTTTTTAACAACTTTTTGAAATTCTCGAGTAATAAGCAATAATATGTCAGGTGATAATTTAATTTTTTTGTCATATGTTATCATTTGCTTATTGGTGAAATTTTTTATGTTACTTAGGTTTGACAACGTATGCCCGCTTTCAAAAAGGTATGTTAGAAAAATAACAACTTGTTATATATTTCAATAAATAGAAATAAATATCACAAGTGACATTTTAATATTTTATAAAGTACAACTTAATTTGATTAAATAAAAACTTTATTAAGTTATTAATTTTTGAAGAAACGGTTATGAAACCGGACATAAGTTGCAAAAGTGCGGATATTAACTAATACACAATAACATCCTGATAAGTAAAACCAATATCGTGAAATATGTGTATATTAATTCTTATCCAGGTTGTTCTCTAATTGACTAGTTCATTTTGCCACATTCTCCGTCACAAATAGGTATATGAGAAATTCCGCCAATCCACCTGCATAAGAAAGCAAGGTAACTTTTTCGGTCTAAAAATTCGATACTGAGTATTCAGCACGAATTAGTGTCCGCACAACAAGTTTTTACAATTTCTACGATGATGTTTTCTGTATGTAACATTTAGTTCTCCTACGATAATCCGGAAGTGGTACTTTACTTAAAGCTTTGAACAAATTTTCGTGAAATAAATATATAAAATTTAATTGAAAACTTTTCATGTTTGGTATTTAAAACTCATTTAAAATTGGAAATATGGTATTAGATGTTGACTATACATAATAACCCGAAAGTGGTATTTCACTTGATACTCGATAAATTTTCGTGAAAAAATATATCAAAATACATCCCACAATTTCGTATTACATACTTTTATATTTATTGGAATAATAAATTAGATTTTATCAACCGGAAGTGATACTTTATTGAAAACTAAAATATGGAATTGACGGGTGATAATGTGCTGGCCACATCAGGTTTTTTTTTGTAATATAAGTTTATTGTAGTTATTGTTGTTTTCAGAAAACACAGTCTAAGGGCCACTTTTACAATTGATGGATAAACTATGGTATAGCTATTGGAGGTATAACTTTATCCTGGCAACTATACCTTCGATAAACAAGACTGTCCTTTACAATGCATTTTTATCTATCAGATAGTTATACCAGGAATTACGATAAATCACTTTAGGTTGGTATTGATAGAATAAAATTATCTTCTTGTTAGACAATTTTTCTTCAATATTGTTATTATTTCTGCCTTCTAATTTGCATTTTTTACAATGTTAAATGATATAAACGATGTTTTTGATTCTGAGAGTAATGACAAAACACTTTATTGACATCTGTCAAACGTATGAATAACAACACATCGTTTGTGTTACGTGGTAACCATAAGAACCAGGGATAAAGATATCTCACGTTTATACGAGCGATTTCCATGGGATAAGAAATACTGGTGTTTATTCTATCTGATGTTTATCCGAGGTTTGTAAAATACAATTTCCAATTTTATACCTGGTATAGCGCTATACGAGGTTTATCTAATGATTGTAAAAGTGGCCCTAAGAGTGATCCCAAAAAAAGTTTAGATTTCTTGTATTTTATTTCACAGTTTTCTCACTTATTTTCTAAAGTAAATTGGTAATTTATGTTTGCAGGTTTGGGTAAATAATAGTAATTTTTAAAAATGTGACAATGATTTTTTCGCGGAAAATTGTGTATATTCTAAACCTGAATCAAAAATTTGAAAATACACGAAAAAACCGCTCTAAACCACTCAAGTTCAATTCTGAGTAGTCAACGAAAATGTATGTATTATGGGCTAATTAAATGCTTTAATATCGAATTTTGGACTATTACATTTATGTTTTTAATTAAAATTTTGCTAACGTAGTGCCAACCTTGTTATAGAGTAAATATATATATATATATATATATATATATATATATATATATATATATATATATATATTTAAATAAGGTCAGAGAATCTAAAATTCTGGTTCACCGATTTTTGATGTCAACGGTTAATTTCATACCCGGCCATAAAGTTTTACGTAATAAATGTAATAGCCCAAAATACTGTATAACACCACTTAATAAGCCCGTAAATCGTACATTATCCCAGGCTACTTAGAGTTGAACTTGAGTGGTTTGGAGCGAATCTGCTGACTTGCAAGCAAACTAGTAATTTTTTATCTAATTCCGTTTTAAAAAGTTGAATTTTACATAACTTTTTGACGTTATGAAATGTCATTTTTTACATAATTGATACGAAATGACTTTTGCAAAATTCTTTTTGTAATTTGCTTCTGTAACAAAGCTGTTACAGCACTCAAAATAGTTCGTTAATAGCTTATTCCAGTGCTGTAATAGACTAGTACAATTTATTTTTATAAGGGTGGTAGATAAGAATGTCAAATAATACCAAATGTCAAATCTCACTAAATGAACGAAGACAAACGTTTGTTAAGAATTTTGTTTTACGTAATTTTGAATATAATACTAAGAATAAGAACAAGAGAAGAAATAGTGTAGTAAAGTTAAAAAGAAATTGAAAATTCGTATATCAACGCTAACCTCATTTTTGTAAAACCATATAATATTTTCTATTTCGCACGCGTCAAAATTGACAAGTGAGAAAGAAAGTCTTATAAAATGTGTTCTTTATACCATTTTTTATATTTTGCGCCTTCTACAATAACATTTACTTTCTCAATTTGTGATTATATTTGTAACCATTTGTACATTTTCATGTAAATAATCTTCCCTAAATAAAAAAAATAAATAATAATAATTTCGACATTATATTATTAAAATGAATTGTCAATTAATTAAAAATGAATTAGGTAAAAATGGGTTAAAGAAACGTCATCTAGTACCAACCGTCTAAAACAAAAAATTGCGTATCGTAATAACTTCATTATGAACGCAAAATATAAAAAATAATAAAATTCATTTATTTTCAAGGCAGCACTTTGGTAAATTGATTTTAAAATACATATTGAGCTGTAATAGAAAAACCTACAATTTTGTGCATTTTTAAAGTTATTTTAGTGGAATTAGATAAAGTTTTGAACATAACACATTACGAAAATGTGATATTGTTGATTCACATAATTTTGCAAAACACGCTTTGCTCGTTTTGGCAAATATTGTGTTCATCAAACAATATCACTCTTTTCATAACGGGTTATGTAAATAAATAATATTAAAAAAATATAATAGATCAAATTCAATAATAAGGTACTTAAATAGCACACAAACCATAATTTTTTTTCATTTATATATAGTTTTATATTAGACGTTTCTCGCATCCGCTCTTCCAGTAGCCCTGGTTTTCCCAATCTCCATCTTTTAGGTTTCTGTCTCTCATGGCTTGTTGAATACCTTTCATCTATGTTGTATGTGATCTCCCTCTCTTTCGACTTTTTGGTATCAAATTTAATATAATTTTTGGCCATGTTTCATCTGTCATTCTACCAATGTGTCCATACCATTTAAGTTGTTTCATTTCTATTATTTCTAACATCGTATACTCCACCTGCATTCTTCTTCTTATTTCTTTATTTCTGACCTTGTATTATTATTATTATCATTATTATTATTATTATTATTATTATTATTATTATTATTATTATTATTATTATTATTATTTTTATTATTATTATTATTTGTTTTAAATGTTTTGTAGGGGAACCATGTAGATAATGTGCATTAATAATTATAAGAACGTCTTCAAGTTCAAGTATTTTTTGTTTTTGTTTGTTAAGTACGTGTTTGTTAAATCCGCTCATCTTCAGCAACTGACATTTTGTGTTTAACAATTACTATGTTGTACAAAATCAAAAGTTTTAGAAATACATTTTACATGTTTTCATTGTAGACAGGTGGAGGATGTGCCCCCACTTCAACAGTACAACATGCCGTTAGCACGGCCTATAAGCATTTGTTTATGTACGTATATGTACTTATATTGCTAAACATTAAATGTTAGTTGCTGAGGATTAGCGGATTTAGCTCGAAACGTCCTTAATAAACAAAAATAAAATTATTATTGGAATTTGAAGGCCTTATAATTATTAATACATATTATTATTTATTGTACGACATAATTTACATATATTATTGTGTGTCGTACAGTAAACACGTGCTGATTGCTGCTCCGCAGTTTTTTTATTTTTCACTAGTTTATTGTTGAAATTAATTTCTGTGCTCTACATAGTGAGATGAAGTCAATAATTTGCTACAGTTATCTAAACATAGATTTGTAAAACTGTGAGTCTGTTCCATATATTTTTAGTTTTTAATTTAGTTTATAAGATTTTTTACTATCTTACTTTTAAATTTATGCCGACAAGTTAAGTCACATCGAGTTTATACTTAACTTGATTCACTTGTCATTGGCGTGGCTGAGGTTTTTTTTACTTCATTTTTTCTTTTAAATTTTAACTTTGTTTATTGTGTAAGGAGTTTATTTAATGTTTATATTTCTATTTTTAGGTATTTCAACTTGTTGTTACACTTTAAATTTATGCTGATATTATTTTTAATTAGGTATTATAGTCTTTATTTATTTATCTATCACTATTCATTATCGCGGGTATTTAATATTTTATTTACAAATATATTTTATATAGGTACTAAGTACTTTTTTTTAAGAACAAACCTTTTATTATACCAACTTTAACTATGTTGTACATTATATATATTCTTTAGTGGATAGGCTTTTTGTCGGTCATCCGTTTCTGCATTATCAGTAACACAAGTTCTCTATTGTTCCGCTTTCCGTGGTTCAACACCTGTATGTTTTTAACCATTAGCCGTGACGGACCGCACTGGTGCTTCCCTATTCTATTCTGTGTCCTGCGTATGTCATTCATAGTCATTGTTTAGATTTTAGGATTTTTTTATTATATTAGTTATTTATATTATTGATCTATTTATTTATAATGAGCAAAAATGTCTAATTGCGGCAAATGTCGTTATAAAAGACCTGATCAGGCAACAATTGATTGTGAGGGATCTTGTGGTAAGTCGTTCCACATCTCATGCGTCAATATTAGTGATAAAGACTTCGAATCGATTTCCAGATATAATAACCTGTTCTTTTTGTGTGATTCCTGTAAAAAACATGCAAGATAGTAAATAATGCTGAATCTCTAGACATCGCTGCTAATATTAAACAGATTAATGAATCTATTTCCAAATTAATGTCATCTAATGCTGTAGACACTATAACAACACTATTTAATTCCTTACAAAGTAATTTTGAACAAAAATTTTCATCATTACAAAATAAATTAGAAAGAAATATTGAAACCGAACTAAACAAAGTATGTGATACTATTACTCATCAACATTCTTCTGAACCTAAATTATATGCTAATAACTTACAAAATAAAAAAATCGAGCCTCCTATAATTGTTCGTCCTAAGTCAGGAAATCAGAAGCCCAGCATTACCAAATCTGACATGCTACAGTCGTTAAACCCGGTTGAGTCTGAAATAAATATCACCAATGTGAAAAATAATCGCGACGGCAGAGTAATAATTTCGTGTGAAGACAATGCCAACGTTACTAAATTAAAACAGTTAGCTAATGAGAGATTATGCGACAAATATGAAGTTAAGCAGCTAAGGTTATTGAATCCTAGACTAAAAATAGTAGGGCTAACCGAGAAACAAGAGCCTACTAACATTTTAAATTTTATGAAAAATAAAAATAAATCTTTATTCTTGCAAGACAGTGTATGTGATGTAATCTCCATAACTTCTCTTAAGAACAATAAAAACGTGTATCAAGCCCTCTTACAAGTTGACCATCATACATATCAATCATTTCTTAATGCAGGGAAAATCTTTGTAGGTTACGATTATTGCTCTGTCTACGATGCAATCGACTTACGTCGATGTTACAATTGCTGTGGTTTCCATCATACTTCTTCCAAATGCACTAAAACAAATCCCACATGTCCCAAATGTGCAGATGCACATAGTCTGAAGGATTGTAAATCTGATGTACTAAAATGTATACACTGTTCACAATTGAAAGCGTACAAACCTAATATTTCAATCGATCATGCTGTTTGGGATCAATCCTGTCATGTATACCAAGAAACATTAAAAAGATTCAAAGCTAATATACTCGGCAATGCATAGCAATTAAAGGACTCTAATGAATCCTTTAATAATCTCTCTATTCACAGAAACACTCTCAATTGTACTAATTCGTCACTTAATAATAGTAATCGTAACTTCAACTGTTTCTATCTAAATGTCACAAGACTAAACCTAAATTGTAAAGATTTGTATAAATTTTCATTATGTGCAACACATTATCATTTATTTGCTCTTACGGAAACTTGGTGCCATGATGGTGTTCACAGTTCTGAGCTTTTTGATAGCTGCCAGTTTACTGTATTCAGAAACGATCGCAAATTTTGTAGTTCGAGTAAATCGCGTGGTGGTGGAGTTCTATTTGCCGTTTCTAACAAGTTTCAGACTTCTAATATCGACATTACGAATTATAGTGATGGGTTCAAAACTATTACACATATTGACATCTTATTGATTAAAATCTTTGTGAATCACACGATCATCTATGCTCTTATTATCTACATACCGCCCTCTTGCCCTGTTACAGATTACGATATCTTATTTGAATCACTGGCCAGTATACAATTATTGCATAACTCTAATATTATAATATTTGGTGATTTTAATATACCTAACTACGCGAAATGCTATAACAGCACTGCATCTTGTCCGTACTTCAATTCCTTAAACAATTTTCTGAATTTCATAAACTTTCAACAGTATAATTTTATAAAGAATGAGTACGGGAAACCGTTAGACTTAATTATTAGCAATATTCTCTGCGAAGTTGCAAGATCGATTGACTCTTTCTGTCGTGAGTACTCTCATCATCCACCATTAACAGTACAATTTGCAACTTTAACCAGACATAATAAATTCCAGTCTGTATTTAGTTCTGGTTTTAATTTTAAGAAAGCAAATTATCCTTCTTTATATTTGAATCTATCTGAAATCCAATGGGATAACCTTGAGAATTGCAATGATGTAAATAGTGCCGTTGAAGTATTTTATACTGCAATAAATAACGTTTTGCATAAAAACATACCGTTGAAACACAAATGTACCAAATCTTATCCCCAGTGGTTTACAGGATCTATTATTCATAAACTGAAATTAAAGCACAAAGCTTGGAAAAAATATAAGAAATCTCAATCCTCACTCATCGCGATGATGAGTTTCTAAAATTGAGAACTGAAATTAAATCTGAAGTTAATGAGGCATTTAAAAGATATTGTACAAAAATCCAAGATGAAATTAATCAAGAACCTAAAAAATTCTGGTCGTTTATAAATAATAAAAGAAAAACATCTCACATACCTTCCGTCATGAACTATAATAATATGTCGATTGAGACTCCCCAAGAAATAGTTAATTGTTTTGCTGATTACTTCTCAAATTCTTTTAACGATAATTCAATAAATAACCGTTCAGAGTTTACCATACCAGACTATTATAATACCTTAGTCATAAATTCAGTTTCTGAAAACGAGGTTATGTCAGCTATATGTAAACTGAAAGCTAACATGACAACTGGGCCTGACTTAATACCTTCCTTTATTATAAAAGATTGCTCATCTGTCTTTGTTAAACCTCTGACTGTTTTATTCAATCTAATTTTAAGTAGGGCAAAATATCCCGAACTATGGAAAGTATCTAGAATAAGACCAATTTATAAAAAAGGTAATAAGAACGATATAATTAATCACAGACCTGTGGCTATTTTATGTAATTTTAGTAAAATATTTGAATCGGTTTAACACAATAAAATTTTTAGTCACGTACATAACTTGATATCCGTTAATCAGCACGGTTTCATGAAAGGCAGATCAACAGTCACTAACCTGATGTGCAAAACACAACTAATATGCGACGCAATGGATAATCAAGGTCAAGTAGATGCTGTTTATTTAGATTTTTCAAAGGCATTTGATAAATTAGACCATGGAATTCTCCTACAAAAACTTAAACTTTATGGCTTTTCGGATTGTCTTTTACAACTCATTTCGTCATATCTAAGCAATAGACTTCAGTTTATCTGTATTAATGGACATCAATCAGAGCATTTTCCTCAGAAATCAGGTGTGCCCCAAGGGTCTGTGTTAGGACCCCTTTTATTTAATATTTTCATTAACGGCATTACTGCCGGTCTCACTGCTATCTATTTACTTTATGCAGATGATTTAAAACTTCTATGCAGTATATCTTCCAGAAATGACTGTTTATTATTACAGAATAATTTAGATATTATACTTCAGTGGTGCAATGACAATAAACTGTTTCTTAATATTGAAGAATGTCAGTGCATGTCTTTTACTAAAAAGCATAATCCAGTAAATTTTGACTACTCCATAAATAATAACATCTTATGTAGACCAGAAATTATTTGCGACCTAGGGGTATATTTCGACCCAAAACTATATTTTACCGCACATATTGAAAATAAAACATCGTCCGCATTGAAGTGTTTAGGATTCGTAATCCGTAATTCCGACATGTTTTCCAGTTTGAGTACTTTACGTCTTTTATTTGTTGCCCTTGTCCGTCCTCACCTAGAGTACTGTTCGGTGATCTGGAATCCGATACAAAATAACCAATTAGAATCATTAGAGCTTATTCAAAGAAAGTTTTTAAAATTTGCTACTTATATTCTTGAAGGAATTTATCCCCAAAGAGGTACGCCGCAATCACAACTTCTAGAAAAATTTGATTTAGCCTCACTCGCACAAAGACGACAAGTTTCTGCAGTAATTATTTTGCATAAAATTATTAACAACGACATTGACTGCATGTATATCAATAATCGACTTTCCATCCAAGTCATCAGATTGTCATTGAGATTTAAAGCCATCTTCTACTTAAAAACAGCTAAATCAAATATTCTGACATCACATGGTAAAATCGTACAGTGTCATTGAAGATGAGATTGATATTTTTTACAATTCAGTCCATGAAATAAAGAAATGTATTACCTTCTATTAATGTATTTTTCTCCTTACCCTAGAATTGGGCATGCGCCTGTTGGGTATTGTATTTTTAATAATAATAATAATTTACAGTACAGAATACGGTTATAAGTATAGGTACATACACACAACGTATATTATAAAAAATATAGATTCCTTAAAATGTCAAGTCGTTTTTGGAACAACCATTTTTGCGTCTCCACATCTTTCTATATTGTACCATACCGTACTTTGAAAATTCACTGACCGGCACAGAAAACTATCATTGACATTCTCTCTGTACACTTTGTCCTTTCTGTCTTTCTCGTCTTTGATGTTCTTTCTGTATTTGTCATATAAAGAGGTCGACAACCGATAATTTTCATAATTTGTCATCATTGACATTGACATGCCAAATGTCACACATGACAGGGTTTATCTTCCAAATTTTTACATGTAGTCTTCCATCCCATTAGAAGGGCCCTGAAGCCAACCATTTCCTACAACTTGGTACAAATGTCAGAAAATCGGTTGCACCGTTTAAGCTGTAGCTTGTCTAATGTTGGGGGATCGTCGTGATTAAAGGAAATATAGTGAGTGAATTTACTTTTTAGTATAAGGACTAACTAAATCTTGGCTAGGCTGAGGTTCCCGTAGGGCTCCGCCGATAGTGTTTTATAGTCTATAGTCTATACGTAGATCTAACCCGTCTAAGCACACTTTAAACCCAAATTGTTAACGCTGTCTTTTAATGTAATTTAATTCTGTCCTGACCACCAAAGCTGCCCACAAAACATGCGAAGTCAAACTGCTCACGCAACATGCCCTCCCAAATTTCTCATCCCATATACCCAACAAAACTGCCAACGCACTATACCCACTCAAACTGCCCACACAACCGGCCTACCCAAACTGCCCACACAACATGCCCACCCGATCTACCCACACAACCAATCCATTCAAACAGCCCACGCAGCATGCTCGCTTAAACTGCCAACGCAACATGCGAACCTAAACTGTCCATGCAATACACCTACCCAAACTGTCCAGCCAAATTGCCCATGCAACTTTCCTACATAAACTGCTCACGTAGCATACCCACCCAAACTGCCCACGAAATATGCCCGCCCAAACTGTCCACGCAACATGCCCACCCAAACAACCACGCAACATACCCACTCGAAATGCCCACGTAACCGGCCCACCCAAACTGCTCACACAAGATGCCCACCCACAAAACCGGCCCACTTAAACAGCCCACGCAGCATGCTTACCCAAACTGCCCACGCAACGGGTCAACCTAAACTGCCCACGCAATATGCTCACGCAACATGCCCACCCAAACTGCCCACTCGAACTGTCCACGCAACATACACACCCTAACTACCCACACAGCATACCCACCCAAACTGCCCACGCAACATGCCTACTCAAACTGCTCACTTAACATTTTTGTGTGGCCTATATTCATTCTCGTGAATATAAGTTGTTCTTTTCGAGTAGTTTTTATTGTGTCTTCTTATCTCAACATGTTCTTGTATTTTTTGCAGTTTGTTATTAGGTTCTTCCAGCGGTTGTTCCAGTCATTAAATATTTTATGTTTGATTATGGCTTTGGCATCATTTGCTTGTATTTATATGTTTTCGTCATTATTACCGTCTACTGTGGCTTCTTTTGCAGCTATATCTGCCAGCTCCTTTCCTGTTATGCCAATATGTGAAGTGTAGGGACCCAAATGTATTTTATGCGGATGTTTTTGGTAGACAATTGGGACAGAAGATATATTTTTTTTATTAAGGGATGTTTGTGGTAAATTGTTTTGATAGATTTGATCGTTTTGAAGGAATCGGAGCATATAGCATATGATATTGTTTGAAAATTTTAATATGTTCATGAGACAGTTGTATAATCCATCGGTTGTAAATATACCGATTTCGGTAAGCAAACGATACTTCTGCACTTGGTCTTACGGATGCTGTACCCACATTTATTTTTGAGGCGTTTGTATATATATATATATATATATATATATATATATATATATATACAGGGTGTTAATTAAAATGCGGGCCATAGGCGTTTAACATGGGAAATCAGTTTTTCCTTGCGCAAAACTTCCCATTTAATTTTAAACAAAAATGTTTCAAATAAATGTTGTAGAGAATAAAATTCTACACCAGCATCACTGAACAGATTTTATTTTGCATGTTTAGTAACCTGTAAAATCCAATTTGAAATTTTATAAATATTGCTCATTTGTAGTGATAGCCATGAAATTTAAACAAAATTACAAAGAAACGCATATCGTTTAAATTGTCAGAATTTCGATTTTGCAGGTTACAAAATAAAAATAAATAAAATCTTAGCAATAATTTAGATATAGATTATAAAAACAAAATGTTTTTAAGGATTTAGGATAGAATAGTAGTAATTATTATTTAAAAATCGAATATCTGACAGTTCAAACGATATGCATTTCTTTGTAATTTTGTTTAAATTCCATGGGTATCACTACAAATGAGCAATATTTATAGAATTTCAATTTGGATTTTACAAGTTACTAAACATGCAAAATAAAATCTGTTTAGAGATGCTGGTGTATAATTTAATGATCTACAACTTTTATTTGAAACACTTTTGTCCAAAATTAAATGGGAACTTTTGCGCAAGGAAAAACTGAATTCCCGTGTTAAACGCCTATGGCCCGCTTTTAAATTAACACCCTGTATATATATATATATATATATATATATATATATATATATATATATATATATATATATATTCTTGAGAAGATGATGTGTGGAAGTAATAAATTAAGACAGGTATCAAATACAAACGAGTTTTCTTGAAACAGAATCGAGAATTATATCTGACAACTACATATATATATATATATATATATATATATATATATATATATATATATATATATATTTATGTGACAACTGAACTGAACTAACTCATCAATACCCACATGAGAATATAAAAATATAATTATGTAAACATAAGAAAATACGACAACAATAAAATTATAACATAACACTTTCCCTGTTGGAGTAGTGTCTTGTAAGAATGATTTACAATATTAAAATAAGAGCGTAACAAAATAAACCTATCTTTAGGAATTGCTTTTGTAAAAATGTCAGCATACTGAGCATCCGTTGGCACATACTTAACGTCAATGATTCTGTCATCATACTTCTCTCGTATGAAATGATATCGGATGTCGATATGTTTGGTGCGCTTATGAAATTCCGCGTTTTTCACTAAACGTGTCGAACTTTAATTGTGAATTTTAATGATAGTTGGACCTACACATTGACGTCCGAGGTCATTTAATAAATGACGAATCCACACTACATCTTTCGTCGCTGTACTAGCCGCTACATACTCAGCTTCCGTAGTGCTCAGCGTGACCATTCTTTGCCGCTGTGAAGACCATGTGATTGGTCCTCCTGCTGGACGCCTGTTTCAAACCATATAAAGATTTGATCAATTTGCAGACGTATCCCGATGAATCTCCGCTTGTTTGGACTCCTTTTGGAATATCCATAAAAATTTCTTCATCCAGTGTCCCATACAAAAAGGCAGTTTTTACATCAAACTGAATTATTTCGTAATTCTTCATAGCAACTATTGACAGCAGTATGCGCATGGAATCGTATCTGGCGAGAAAGTCTCTTGATAATCCAAGCCATGTACTTGAGTAAAACCTCTCGCGCATAGTCTGGCCTTATATCGGGGAACATCACTTGAATGTTTATTAACGAAGACCCATTTAGAGTCTACAGTCTCCTGATTAGTCTTCGGCACAATCATCCATGTAGAATTTTCTTCA
Source organism: Harpalus rubripes (assembly GCA_963082715.1). NCBI lineage: Eukaryota > Metazoa > Arthropoda > Insecta > Coleoptera > Carabidae > Harpalus > Harpalus rubripes. The sequence continues at coordinate 32,319,156 of OY720452.1, read as the reverse complement.
TGTGCTCGCAGCTCTTCTTCTACTGCAACTCTCCATTTCTCTGCTTCAGATCCGTTCAATGCTTCTTTATATGATTTTGGTTCATGAGAATCGGCGACATTTGCGTGAAGAAACCTGACCGGTTTCCTTAGAGAACTTCTATGACGGAGCTGGTAGACTTCATGATCTTCATCACCACGATCTTCTCCTTGAGTGAGTTGATGGTCATCTGGAGAATCATCTTCAAGTACATTTTGGATATCTTCTTGTCCAGCAATGATGTTATCATCATCTTCATTGAAAAATAACTTCATGCTAACATGATCCGAGATTGGAAGTGGACGCTCATTGGACGATTCATTGAAAGATACATCATGTGATTCTGTAATCTTTTTGGTCTTTGGATTGTAAAGTCTATAGTTACAAGATTGTCCCTGATATCCAACCAGAATTAGTTTTGCCGCCTTTGGATCCAACTTCTTCCTGAATTGCTTCGGAATGTGGGCGAATGCCTCTGCTCCGACGACTCTTATGTGGGACAAATTGGGCTTCTTTCCAATCCATTGCTCGTACGGGGTAACATATTTTATCTCGCAGGTGTTCGATTGAGGGTGTAAACTGCCGTATTTACAGCTCGGCCCACAGATTTTGAGGCAAATTTCTTGCAAGAAGCATGGTCCGCGCACTCTCCATAATCGTGCGATTTTCTCGTTTGGACTTACCATTCTGCTGTGGAGTGTACGGCGCGGTCATTTGCAGTTCAATTCCATGAGTCCTCAAGTAGTCCTTCATTTTTTCATTGAGATATTCTGTACCTCGATCTACACGAAGAGCTTTTATGGCTCGATTAAGTTTGGTGCGTATCATAGCCTGAAATTCTTTAAATCGATCAAAAACGTCGGATTTATGACGGAGAAAATAGACATAACGGAATCCAGACATATCGTCCTTAAAAAGTAAAAAATACCTGGCACCTCCAAGTGACTCTACCTGCATTGGTCCGCATATGTCACTGTGAATAAGATCCCCAGGTTGTCATTCTTTTCCTTGCTTTCCACCTCTAAAGGGAAGTCGATGACATTTCCCTAAATGACACGCATCGCAACAGAATGATTCAATGTCTGATATGTTCATTCCGTCAATCAAACCCTTCTTAACCATATCCTTGATGGTTTGCACATTCACATGATCCAAACGCTCATGCCAGATTTTGAGACTAGCTGTGACGTTTACTTGACATTTGGTGACAACTGAGAAAAGCATTCGAAAAATCTCATTTTCTTGTTTAATGCCATGTGCCACTATGCAATCATTCTTCCGGACGTTAACAAAAGCATTTTTCAAACTTACTTTAAAACCCTTTGATGTGCAAGTGCCTACCGAGAACAGATTCTTCCTTATCTTCGGCACGTATAAAACGTCTTCAATGCGACCATCTACCCACTCAACGTTAACAAATTTCTTTATGAGAATGGTACCAATGCCATATGCTTTACATATGTCACCATCTCCGAGCACGAACTCAATATCCTCACACGAACGGAAATCATTAAACCATTCGCGTCGAAAAGAAATATGTTTGGAAGCACCGCTGTCAGTAATCCAGACATCTTCAATACATTTACCAATCACCTCACTGATCACGTCGCGCATAGCACCATCGGTTTTATTTGTAGGGTACAGGAAATCACGTTTGGTCTTTATGTCATCGGTGACAATAAACGCACTCGTGCACTTGTCATCATTTTTGGATTTAAATGACTTGTCTTTGCGACACGTGCGAGCGAAATATCCGACTTTCCCACACGCGTAACATCGTATATTTTTCTTCATTTTACGAGACCCTTTTGGCGTAACGCTGTCCTTCTTGGTTTCATTGGACGACATGGCTGCTAGGGCTCCCGAAATATCATCAACTTTGTGTAAACGCTTTTCTTCAATGATGTAGACGCTGTATTGTCTGCTGATCAGTTGCGACACTGTCCCACGCAGTCACAAAAGCATGAAATTTTGACGGAAGACTGCCAATAATTTTTGCCATGACAGCCAGATCTGACACACTCTCGCCAATATCCTTTAACTGGCTGGCGATGTTTTGTATCTTCGCTATATGATGGACAATTGAATCCGTGGCATTCATGCGATATTCATAAAACTTCTTCATGACAGCTAATTTATTTGTTTCCGCTACTTGCTCATGAATTGTACTTAATTTCGTCCACATTTCATTTGCAAAAATGCATGTAATTAAATATTCCAGTTGTCGATGGCAGAAGAAATTAAAAACATTGCTTTTGCGTTGTCTCTAATCCAACGCTTGCCTTCTGCACTTTCCCGGTCTTCAGGAACATTTCGCGCGCCTGTGACGACGTCGTAATACCATATATATATATATATATATATATATATATATATATATATATATATATATATATATATATATATATATATATATGTTGTCGTTCTGATTTTTTAATTGTTCTAAAGTGAATTTTGATTATTAAATTTGTTTCTTGTTTTTTTAGTATCGACTGAGATCTAAATTAATATTGGGTATTTCAATAGACCATAGGCGGTATTTTGGATTTTTTTTTTGAATATGCTGCGGTTAATATAGTTAAACATTTGAAGAATATGGTTTTGGTGAACTAAATGGTTTTGTATAGATGTTGGGCACAGAGGATCAAAGATATGGTTGAAACATGAGTGATTTGGTTGGCTTGCTATTTTGGTAATATATGTCAGATTTCAAACGTCGCTCGTCAAGTTCACTGTGTTATGTTGCTTGTTTAATAATTGAAATCTAATAAATTTTAATCTACAGTAGATTTCAAAATTACAAAATCAGACTCCAGATGATTTTCATACGAAACATAGTACTTTTTGAAGAAACGGTTTAAATTAAAATTAAACAATTGTTAAGTAATTACAATGTCTGTGTACTCGCTATTTGTAAACGTAAGCATTTTGACAGAATTTTTCCTTATAAACAAGTTTATTACTAATGTTAAAATTTAATTACAACTAACAGGACTGTCAATTGCTAAAACAAAATTTTTCAGAGCTATTGCTACTGCATTCAATTATTAGAAAAATACTTAGAAGGACTCGTCAATTTACGGGGTTGTAAAAATGCTAAAAAAATATGCAATTTCGAGAAAAAGTTATTAAGAAATATTGTTGCTCTCGACGAGTTATATTACTGGTTAAATTTAATGTACTTATTTCATTTACATCCTGTATAATTTTTATTTGGAGGTTAAATCCGGTATTGGCTTTGGGGGATATGATGATGCCAAGTAGTTATATCCACTAAAACCCAAAATATGCCTACTGTTTTTGTCATGAGACATGTTCGGAACAACTGAGTCAGCTCTACCGGAAAATCCTACTCCCACGTCCTCGAAAGCAAGTTTGCTGCGTAACCTCTGGATACCGAGCGGCCAATGGATGGTCGTGAGAGAACTGATGGGAGAGGGTGAAAGGCGAAACTTCGGCGCCTTAAAACAAAAACATCTTGGCTAGGGGAAAAAACCCCAACAGAAAATCCTGGTCCTCCAAGTTGGGGGTTAAATCGACGGGCCAGCAATTCGCCATTTGGAAAAAAATTGAAATGCTAAAAATTTCGATACTTCGCCTCGGAAGGACGGATCAAAATTACGAAGAAAGCAAAGAAAACGGACTAAGAGAATGGCTACCTGGAACATACAGGGACTCAGAAAGAAACAAACAGAAGTCTTCAAAGAATTAAGAACAATGAAAATCGACATATGTGTTCTAACAGAAACAAAAAAGAAGGGAAAAACGAAAAAATAGAAGAATACATTCATATTTACAGTGGTGTTAGTAAGGACTCAAGAGCGAAAAGAGGCGTTTCAATAGCAATTTATAAAGACCTAAGAAACAACATAAGAAGCTGGGAAGAAGTCGATGAACAGATTATAATACTTGAATTGTGCAAAAATGGTCAAAATATCATCATTATTGGAGTATACGGTCCTGTGAAGATGCAGATAAGACGATAAAAGAAGAGTTTTATGAAAAACTGTTTGATATACTCTCAGACATCAAAAACAATAAGGAGGTAATTATTTTAGGAGCCCTGAATGGCAGGGTTGGAGTAGAACAGAATAACCCGGTGGTAGGAAGATATGGCGAGCCGATTTTGAATGAAAACGGAATGTATTTGAGGAATTTGGGCGAAAGCATGAGTCTAAAAATAATGAATGAATTCTTCTAGCACAAAGACAACCGTAAATACACGTGGGTACAGCCAACTAAAAGACTGCGCTCAATAATTGACTACATCATTTAACGACAAAATTCCAAATTAAAGACTACAGACGTAAGGGCATATCGTGGACCAGAGTGTGGAACAGGTCATCATTTAGTAATAGCCAAACTAATAATTATTTACAGAAAAACCGTTACAAAAAAAGAACTAGGTGAACAGTCGGAAGATAAAAATCAACAAGTGATGAAAAAATACAACCTAGGAAGTTTCGAACATGATTCAGTTAAATTCTTATATAAACTGAGACAAATAAGCTAAATGAAATCTGTATAGAAATCGCTAACGCTGAAGAGATATACCAAAAAATTATAGGATGCATAGAAGAAGCAGCAAGAGAATCTGTAGGATACAGTGAAAGGATTCGTGAAAAAGATCCAGAATGGTTATCAGAAAATTTAAAAAATCTAATAGAAATCAAAAAAAGAGCATACTAAAAATGGTTAAAAACACATGAAGCTAAAGATATACAAGATTACACGTATTGTAACAGAACAGTAAAACAAGAAATTATAAAAAACAAAAACAAAATTTGGGAGAAAAGATGTGAAAAATTAGAAAGATGTATGGGTGGTACGAAAGTGACGGAAGCGTGGAAAACTATAAAAAATTTATGAACGGAAGGAAAACAATAAAATAATATTCAACTAATAAACATGAACAAATGGAGAGAATATTATGAGTTGCTACTAAACGAAGATAGAGAAGAGTACAAAACACAAGACATAAATATGGAGATACCGGAAAATAGAAATGTGGAAAAAATAACGAAGAAAGAGATTCAAGAGGCTTTGAGACACTCAAAGAATGGAAAAGCAGCGGGGTCTGGAAACATCCCTATTGAACTAGTAAAATATGGGCCAGACGTTTTACATGAGATTATAGCAACATTGTTTAATAAATGCATGGTAGAAGGAGACGATACACCACAAGACTGGAATTTAGCTTACATCAGCTCAATTTATAAAAAAGGAAACAAAAAATTGTGCAATAATTACAGAGGCATAAGTGTTACTAGTGCATTAGGGAGGTTGTACGGCAGAATTCTAAAGAAAAGAATTGAAGCAGAAATTCAAGATATAGAAGAGCAAAGTGGTTTTCGTGCCGGAAGATCATGTCTTGACAATATCTTTGTACTACAACAAACAATAGAAAAACGAAAAGCTAGAAATCTACTCTCACATCTCATATTTGTAGATTTAGAAAAAGCGTATGACACGGTTTCATTAAAAAAGCTTTTTGCAACATTGACAAAGATTGGCCTTAATAACACGTATATTCGCTCCATATGGAATATTTACCGAAACGCCGAGAGTGCAGTTAAATAGGAAATTCAATTTCGAAACTTTTCTCGATTACAAAAGGTCTTAAACAAGGTTTTAGTTTATCACCTACACTATAATAATAATAATAATAATAATAATAATAATAATAATAATAATAATAATAATAATAATAATAATAATAATAATAATAATAATAATAATAATAATAATAATAATAATAATAATAATAATAATAATAATAATAATAATAATAATAATAATAATAATAATAATAATAATAATAATAATAATAATAATAATAATAATAATAATAATAATAATAATAATAATAATAATAATAATAATAATAATAATAATAATAATAATAATAATAATAATAATAATAATAATAATAATAATAATAATAATAATAATAATAATAATAATAATAATAATAATAATAATAATAATAATAATAATAATAATAATAATAATAATAATAATAATAATAATAATAATAATAATAATAATAATAATAATAATAATAATAATAATAATAATAATAATAATAATAATAATAATAATAATAATAATAATAATAATAATAATAATAATAATAATAATAATAATAATAATAATAATAATAATAATAATAATAATAATAATAATAATAATAATAATAATAATAATAATAATAATAATAATAATAATAATAATAATAATAATAATAATAATAATAATAATAATAATAATAATAATAATAATAATAATAATAATAATAATAATAATAATAATAATAATAATAATAATAATAATAATAATAATAATAATAATAATAATAATAATAATAATAATAATAATAATAATAATAATAATAATAATAATAATAATAATAATAATAATAATAATAATAATAATAATAATAATAATAATAATAATAATAATAATAATAATAATAATAATAATAATAATAATAATAATAATAATTATAGTACTTTATTCCATCGACAGTGTAGATACATGTATAGAATATGTCAGGTTAACAAAAATAATATGGTAATGGAAACACAGAAAATGTATAGGAGGTATTTTAATGTGGACCCCGCTATATGTCATATTGATAAAAATTCTTTGACTGAATAAAAAGTCTTCTCCAAAAGAAATTTTTTTAATAATCTTTTAAATGCATTTGTATTTGTCTCTACTTGTATATTGTAGGGTAGATTATTGAAAAGTTTTAGACCTTGTACATCTGGAAGTGCGTCTACTTGTACATCTGGAAGTGCGTCTAAAGTTTTGTGTTTATTTATTGGAATGTGAAACATTTGCTTCTGTCTTGTATTGCACTGATGTATATCAAAATTGGTTTTAAATTGAGTTTTATTTTTAAAAATATATAAACATAGTTCATAAATGTATATAGAGGCTACAGTTAGTATCTGAAACTGTGAGAAAAGAAATCTACAAGAAGAACGACGAGAAACTTTAGCAATTGTTCGAACTATACGTTTTTGGATAATGAACACACTATGTGCAGATGGTGTAGCACCCCAGAAACAAATACCATATCTTAATCTGGATTCGACTTGGGCGTAATATAATATGATAAGTTGTTTTATTGTGAGAAGACTACTCAGATGCCAAAACTGATAATTAACTGAACCTAGCTTTGAGACAAGTGCGTTACAGTGATACTTTCCATTAAAATTTTCATCAAATTTAAAACCGAGAAAGTTACCCTTTTCAGATCTTTCGATTTCATGGTTATCAATGGTTATATTTAAATTTAAATCTTTTCTGCATTGATAAAAGTGAAATCGTAAATAGCAAGTCTTACTGAGATTAAAATAAAGATCATTATCGCAGAACCAGGCTGATAAGTTATTTAAATGGTTTTCGCACTTTTGTTGAAGTAGCTGAACACAACTATCAGAGACGATTATGGAAGTGTCATCTGCATACAGTGTAATGTGACATTCATCTCCAAAAATCGTAGGCAGATCATTAATGTACAGAACGAACAGAGTTGGTGAAATTACACAACCTTGTGGAACACCCCTGTTATTAATTAAGATTGTTGACTCAGTGTTTATTATATGCGTATCATTGAGATTGTAGATAGATACAAATTGTCGCCGATTTTCTAAAAATGATGTAATCCACTGTAAAGGAACACCTCTAATTCCGTAACAATGTAGTTTATCGAAGAGTTTTGAATGACTGACACAATCAAAGGCTCGGGACAGATCGCAAAAAATTCCAACAGGTTGTTCATTCTTAGTCAAGCATTTAGAGATATTTTGAATAGATGAGTGAATGGCATCTAGGGTTGATTTATTGGGCCTAAAACCAAATTGTGCCTTATTTATAATATTATTTTTATTTAAGTATGAATCTAGCCTGCTTAAAAAAGCGTATTCAAATATTTTAGAGAAGACTGAAGTTAAAGATATTGGCCTATAATTATTTATATTACTTTTGTCATTTTTCTTGTAAATTGGAATTATTTTACTAATTTTTAATTTTTCTGGGAACGTGCCTAATTCAAAAGAAAGATTAATTAAATATAGGACTGGTTTTATTATTATATTAAACACTGATTTTATTAAGAAACAAGGAAAATCATCTGGCCCACTTAAAAGTTTATTTTTTATTTTCAATTCTACTAATTTCCTGAGCTCATCTTCACAATAGGGATGCAAATAAAAACTATTGGAATTTGAGTTCATTGTTACAGAACTGCAGCATCCATCGCGTTTAGGTATTTGCCTGACTATGTTCAGAGGTGCATCTCTAAAGAAAGAGTTAAATTTATTCGCTACATCTAAAGGGTTGGTGATTTCCTCATCATCTACTTTGATATTAATGCTACTTACTGTTGGTTTACTATCTTAATTTTTGTTTACTATATTCCAAGTAGTTTTTGTGATATCTGTAGAAAGTATAAGTTGCTGAAAATATTTCTTCTTAGTTTCATTTACTAACTTCGTGTGTACTCGTTTAGCCTCTCTGTACATCGACATTAGATCACAATTTAATTTTTGCAACTGATATAAATTGTATAGATTCCTGCTGGAAATTTTGATTTCATCAGTGCACCACAATTTAGAATTATTATTATTTTTTTTTCCTGTAAAGTAAAGTGTTTATTAAAGTAATGTGTTAGAATATTATGAAAATTATTATATGCCTCATTTAAATTTTGGTTAGACAATACTTCCTCCCATTTTTCATTTATTAATTCAGTACGAAAGTTGTCAACATTGTTATGACTAAAATTTCTATATGTTTTCGAGATGTTGTTGGCATGTAAATTTAAATTGGCAATAATAGTGCTATGATCAGATAGAAAGTTATCACTAATTACGCAAGATGTATTTACATTGTTGGTATATAGATGATCTAGTTTTCTGTTGTTTCTAGTGTTTCTGTTTACTATATTTTTACAGTTAAACTTAAGTAGAAGACTGCATAAATTTGAGTAGATTTCTGCATCTCTAACAGGATCTATATTAAAATCACCTCCTATGAAAACGATATAGTTCTTTTTTAGGATTGTATCTAAAGTATTATTTAAATTATTTAAAAATGTGTTACAGTTTTCAGTGCTTATATAACTAGGTGTTCTATAAAAATTTAAAATAATATACGTAGTGTTGGGACATGGGCACCATTTTACACCACAGATTTCAAAATATTTGTCAGTACAGAACTTTTCAAGATCTAAAGAAGTAACTTCAAGGCTATTATGGGTCCAAATGCCAACACCACCTCCTTTATAATGTTCGCGATTATAACTGGATGTACATGAGTAACCCGGAAAGTAAAAAGAATTTACTGAAAAAGTGTTGCATCCAGTTTCAGATAAACAAATGAACTTTATATTACTATTATCTTTTAAAATATATTCATAAGATATAAGATTTACTTTGTCAAAAGTTAATATTTGAGAATTTAAAAATAATAATTTTATACATTTTTTGGCTTGGGATTCTTCTATCATTCGTCCAGATGGAGTATAAGTTATTTCGTCGGTGTGTTCGTTCTTCTTGGATGAAAAAACCGATTAACTTTAACACCTTTAGGCCACTTGTTAGGGTCTAGGGCACAATTAATGTTTGTTTCGTTCATGGTGACTTTGAAAGATGCATAAACATCTGGGTATTTGGATGACAACTTTTGAACACTAACTTCTTTCACATCTTCAAAAGATTTTAGAACATATTTTTTAACTTCGTCTTCAGTTGAATTTGGTAGAACTCTGGATACATGTAAATATAGTTGTCCTGAAACAGATTTTAGTGTGGTATCTGTGGACTGGCCAGTAATCGGTATATATTTGTTATTGCTGGCAATGTTATTTCGTTCATGCTTATTTCTTTGGTTTTCAGTAGTATTATCTGAAACTATATCCGCATAAGTATTTTTCTCTGTGATTTTGGTATTATCAGTTGATATATTCTCCTTAGATTTAAGTTTCTGAGGAGCTTTTTTATTATATTTTAGGTTATAATTTTTATTACTATCCATGTGGTTTGTGTTTACATTGCTAATTGGTTCGTTTGTATCTTGTATTGGGTCAACAGATGGGTGTCTATGTACTGTTTGGTTATTATTTTTATAGCCTTGAGAATTTATTTGATGACTGAGAATGTTAAATGAGGTTTGTAAGTTATTTATGGTTTGATTTTTCAGTTTCACTAATTCTTTTAAGTAGAATATTTCACATTTTAGCCTTTCTATGTTGTCAGATTCAGTATAGTTTTCAATATCTTCGACACTAACAAAAGAGTCATTGTGATCGTCCACTTCTTACTCACAGCAATTTATAGTATTTTCACTGCTGATTGTCAGTTTTAATTTGTTAACACAACTGTTGTGCGAGACAGTTCTGCAAGTTATACACTTCGGACCACTTTGTGCCGTTTTATGGCACCTGATACACTTTTTAATTTCACATATTTCCTTATTTTCATTCTTAGCCGCAATCTTGACTTACCTATTCAAAATATACATTCAAGAAGCATTGAACGATTGGAAACGCAAAGTGACAAGGATGGAAATCGAAATGGATGATCACTGCTTGACGGCCCTCTTATTTGCCGATGATCAGATGATCATAGCAAATGATGAAGACGATATGGACTATATGTTCAGAAACCTAGTAGAAGAATATAAAAAATGGGGCTTAAACATGAACATGAATAAGACAGAATACCTTGTTGTTGGGAATGACACAGGGACGTCAGACACAGAACTGCAAATAAATGAAAACATTCAAAAGTGTGAGGAATACAAATATCTAGGCAGTATCATATCAAAAGAAGGAACATCAAAAAAAGACATACAAAACAAAGTACAACAAGGTTGAAAAATTATTAAAGTTCTTAACTCGGTATTATGGTCAAATCAGATAAAATTTAAAACAAAAATGACAATCTACACAGCAATTGTAGAGCCAATTTTAACGTATGGGGCTGAATGCTGGCAACTTTCTGCCAAAGACAAGAAATCGATTGAGACAGTAGAGATGGATTTTAAAAGACGAGCATGCAAACTGTCCGGAATAGAGCATGTGAAAAATGAAGAAATCAGACGTCGGACAAAAAGCGTGTTTACTAGCGCAGAAAGAATAGAAACTAGACAATTAATATGGTATGGCCACGTGATGAGAATGGGAGAAGACCGTTGGCCAAAAAGATCCCTGCAATATGTACCACCAAATAGGAGGAAAAGAGGAAGACCCACAACATCGTGGATACAAGGAGTCCAACAAAATATGATTGACCGAGCTATAGATGAAGACGACTGGCGAAACAGAGATATGTGGCGATCGAACTGCGGGATGCGGCAGAAGCTGTAGGAACCCTGCTGAAAGAAGAAGATAATTTTTATTTCATTAATATTTGTTCCGTTTATAAATTTGCACCTTTTATCCAATCCATTAAAAATTTGTCTGAAATATACTTCAATCATTTCTCTATCTATTCGTCTAAACAGAATTTCTTTCCCCGTTTTTGAATTATGATTTTTTTACCACCCCTGTCAAAGTAACAGTTGATATTTTGTTAGTCAATACAGATATTTGATTTTCAATGATAGCCCTGTTTTTAAAAATTTATAATTTCAAAATGGGAAAAGTAAAAATAAAAAATAAAGTTGCAGCTACCAAATTTTAGATATATACATAATTGAAACCATATTTTTAATCCCGGGAGTGAGGTGTCTTTAATCCTATATTTAACCACTTTTATATCGGTAATATACAGGTCAACCCTCTAAAATCCATTTTTTACGAATAAACTCTCCATTTGCAATAGAAATCGTTAGATTGAATCATTTTTAATCTCACATTTTTAGCATATTATTAGGAAACATTGTTGTAATCCATACATTTTACATGACAAATATGTAAAGTATATTGTATTCAAACCACAACATTGTAAAGGGAACATTTTAATTCTTGTTAACCTCATGAATTATTTAAATATTATATTGCTATTTAGTAAGTTATTCAGTGATCACTTACCTTTGTTATATATTCTTTGCAAGTAAAGCTAATATAATGTCCCGCGTTTTACGTGTCCAGACTTAGGTTATCTGGCACCTGGCTGATTTAAAATAGTTTATTGGACTCACACATGCATAAATTTACAGCTCTCTTAATTAAAAAAAAATTCAACATACAATGTTTACTATATTTTACTAACTTTTATTAATCACAGCAGAGAATGTAATAATAAAGAAATAGTCATTAAATTTTTGTTTTATTGTGAATTATATCGGATTAGGTTATAATATCTTATTTCCAACTTCGAAAATGTATTCCAGACACAGTATTTATCTCCTATACTAATTTTTATTAACAGATATAGTGTGGCGCACGAAATATTTAAACATTACCTTCACCGGCATGTCATCTTCAGTCATTTTTTACAATTTGCGGAATAGAAAATACACACTTATGTACGGACTTTACATTAGTCTTGTTAGGAATATATGTTTTTTACTTAGTTACATATTACATTTTTGGCAACACTTTCCAAGTGCATACGAACCGTCAAAATTTATAATTTTTTATTATAATGGTTACGCCTTTTTTTACCTGTGCGAATATGTTGAGTTTATATTTTAATAAAGTTGCACTATATTTATTATTTATTCGAGTCAAACTACATAGTATACACAATGATAGAAAAGTAACAGAATGTGTATAATATAAACACATTCACTGATTTTTCTATAATGCATCTGCCACTCCATCACTTGCTGGAATTATACTGTAGTTTGTAGTTGCAGAATTTTTTCGGGGTCGCGACAATATCGCTTCTGCTTGCTCTATATGAAATATATCAACCATACATTGAAAAATAAAAACATATTGTTGTTGTCATAGAAACATAGTTATTTGACAAATTATGAAAAATATAAATGAATTTTCTGTCATATTGTGTTTGCTTAATTTAATCAATTACTTTTACTAATTTCATACTGCTTCAACAAGTTATGAGCCCAGTATGTTTAGTAAACTAAATTAGATTGAATTGGTATAGTTGGTTTACGGAATTTCTTCGTTTCGGACATTTGAAATTGTAGGTATTACATGATAATTACATAATGGACATATTTTTGGGTGTCGTCAGGTTTCGTAGTTGTGTACCTAAAGAACATTCAAAGTGTATCATCAAAATGGAGGGTAGTAAACCGAAAGTAGATAAATTGAGTGATTTAGACAACTGGCAACAGTGGCAATTTATAATGCGTACCCTACTAAACAGCGAAGATCTTCTAGATGTATGCGACGGTACGACGAAGGTTCCTAAGAAGGATGAAAAGAACTACCATAAAGATTTAGCATGCTGGACCAAAGCAAATAAGGCAGCGAAGCGATTCATTGCTAAACTGTTAAACCTAAGCCTTTGCATCTATTAATGAATTGTGAAACAGCTTACAATATGTGAACGAAGTTACACAGTGTTTTTGACATGAAATCTGATGAAAATATACTGTTAGTGCAAAAACAATTTTTTAATTTTAGAAAGGATCCTGCTAGAAATATTGCGCAGCATATTTCGAGAATTGAGTATTTAGCAAGTAAACTAATGAAACTGAATGCTGAAGTACCAGAGTCAATGATTATAGCTCGAATACTGTCAACCCTACCTGCTGAATTCAAACATTTTCATAGCGCATGTGATTCTACAAAGGCTACAAAGAGAACCATTGATAATTTAACAATGCGACTTTGACAGAAGAATTTCGAATGCAAAAACAAGGAGAAAGTACAGAAGAAACAGAAATATTAGCGCTTATGACAAAAAAGTTAGAGAATTCTACAACGGAAAGAAATATGGAAAAGAATAGAAATTCAATAAAAAGAAAACGATAATTTGTTTTACAAGTGGTAAGCAAGATTACATACGCAGGGATTGTCCAAGTTGTTTTGAATGTGGTTCAAAGGAACACAAAAGATATTTTCCAAACAGAAATAACTTAAACAAGTATCAAAGATCAAACAAAAGTAAATCTGCAAGAGCATTTGTCGGCAATAGTAATCAAATCAAGAGTTATGATGACTAGTTGATTGAATCGGGTGCAAGTGATCATATCTGTTATCGGCAAGAATGTTTCAGTGAATTTCGGTCATTTTCAGAAATGTCTACAATACGTATTGTCAACGAAGATCAGTTAGAAGTCATGGGACAAGGTAATATTAATATACAAACATATGTGAATGGTGAATGGATGTCTGATGTGTTGTATGTTCCAAAAGTAAAACAAAATTAATTTTCCGTCGAAGTAGCAGCTACTAAAGGTGCAGACTTTACAATACGAAATAAAGGAAAACAATGTTTATTTACAAGAAATGGTAAAATTGTTGTTGTCGGCACTGAAGTTGGTAAGATGTACAAAATTCTTTTACGAGTGATAGTACCACAAGCAGATTGCGTAACTGTAAAATCTAATGTGCTTTCATTCTGGCATGCACGCCTTGTACATCAAAACAAACGATATGTTACAGCTTTTTTTATAGAGATTTGACATAAATGTTGATATTTCTGATCGAGAATTTTGTGGTGGTTACGCGTACGATAAACAGCATAGACAAAGTTTCGGGGAACGTATCAATCGGGCAAATAAACCGCGAGAACTAATTTATTCTGATGTATGCGGGCCAAAGAACACTGAATCCTTAGGTAAACATCTTTACTACGTTGTTTTTGAACACGATTATAGTGGTTACCGCGCAGTTTATGTTATATGAGAAAAGTTAGAATTTAAAAATAATCTTTCAATATTTTGTATTGAAATAAACACCGTTTCGATAAGAATATAAAAGAAATTCGTACGGATGGCGGTAAAGAGTATGTAAATAAAGAGGTACGGGCGTCTTCAACAGAACAGGTCCAACGAAAATTGAAAATAAAACACCTTTTGAACTTTGGTATGGTAAAAATGTACGATTAGTAAAATATTTGCGTGTTTTTGGGACAGTATGTTTTGTACACATTCCACAAGAAAAGAGAAGAAAATTAGATAGAAAGGCTTTAAAATGTTATTTTGTCGGATATTGTGACAATGTATCAAGGTCTCGAATTTACGTTCCAGAATCACTAGACGTCATAATGAGTTATGACGTAATATTCAAAGATGAACGACTGTCGCCAAATACAACTATGATCGACAAATTGAAAATGTCAAATAATGACGAAATGCGAAATAATAACAGTGACAGAAAAAAGACGGAGGATAATGACAAACTTTTAACTCAGGAGAAATAATATGTAAAGGAAAATAATGAAAATATGAGTAAACAGTTCATGAGTAAACAGTTCATGAGTAAACAGTTATGAGATCGTTCCAAATTAAGTAAACCAGATCGCTTCGGATATTGTACTGCTACGTTAACTGAGAATGAACAAAAGAGTTTTAATGAAGCAATGGCATCTTCAGAGGTAGATAAATGAAAGGAAGCAATGAAAGATGAAATCGAACCATTGCATGAGAACGAAACATTGGAGTTGGTTGAATGACAAGTTGGAAAGCATATAATTGATAATCGTTAAGTTTATCGTATAAAATGCAAACCGGATGGCACAATAGAGTGCTACAATGCAAGTGAAAGGTTACTCACAGAAAGCTGGTGTTGACTACATGAAAACATTCAGTCCTGTAGTACGTTTCGATACAATTCGTACTGTATTAAGTGTTGCTGCAAGTGAACAATTAATACTGCAACAGTTCGATATAAAAACTGCATTTTTATATGGATATTTGGGTGTAGAATTGTATATGAAACAACAAGTAGCTTTTGAAGATAGAACATCACGGATTGTAAATTGAAAAAGGGTTTGTATGGTTTGAAACAAGCTCCAAGATGCTGAAACCATTGTTTTGTAGAATTTATGGTAAAATATGGACTTAAAGAAAGCTGTGCTGATTTCTGTTTATATGTACGATTACAAGATGATTTACAAAAACTTCCAGTAATTTTATATGTGGATCATGGTGTGATTGCTCCTACAAATCTACAAGATATAAATGATTTTCTTCAGAAGATTTAATGCAACAATAGTAGAAAGCGTAACTAGCTATTTAGGAATTGAACTTAATCAAAAAGCAGACAAGTCAATATTTATTTACCAAGCAATTTATTCTAAGAACATATTAAAGAAATTGCCTCAAAAGCTGTAGCTATTCCAATTGAAAATGGATGGATAAATCAAAATTCTGCAACAATTAAAGAAAAAGTTACGGTGAAATAGTTGGTGCATTAATACATCTTCAAGTTGTATCGCGACCTGATATAGCTTTTGCGATTAACGTTGCATCAAGAGCTCTAGACAAGTCTACTACAGCACACTGCACTCAAAATGCAGGTTTGTATTATAAGGATGCAAGCAATTTCGTGTGCTACAGTGATGCTGATTTTGCGGGAGACGAAGAAACAAGAAAGTCTACTAGTGGCATCGTCTGCAAATACGGCGGAGCAGCGATAACTTGGCAGAGCAAGAAACAACAATGCGTCGCCCAGTCTACCACAAAGGCGAAATATGTTGCAGCAGCAACAGCAGCCAAAGATATCGTTTGGCTAACTTGACTGTTCATCGAGATTGGTGTGAAGATAAACAAAGCAGTAGTACACATCGACAATGTTAGTGCCATCGAGTTAATTAAAGGTCCTGAGTTTCACCAACGCATAAAACACATAGGTAGATATTCGCTATCAATTTCTACATGATTTATATAAAAACAGGCCAAATTAATATTAAATATGTAAGTAGTGAATGTCAGATTGCTGATATATTAACGAAGGCATTGTCAAAGTCAAACAGTAAAAATTAAAGAAATGTTAGGTCAATATTATAATGCAATTAATTATTGAATGTATTGTTTTATTTGTTTTACAGAGTTAAGATTAAAGGAGAATGTTGAGTTTATATTTTAATACACTTAGTCTTTACAAAATATATCAATTATATATTGAAAAATAAATATATATTGTTGCTGTCATAGAAACATAGTTTTTTGAAAAGTTATGAAATATATATATATATATATATATATATATATATATATATATATATATATATAAAATTTCTGTTATATTGTGTTTGCTTACTGAGTTCTTTTAATTTAATAAATTTCTCCTACTAATTCCATACTGCTTCATGAGTATATAATTGCGCATTCTTATAATTTATTATTATGATTTAAGCTTTTTTTAAATTGCCTTCATTTCATAAATATTTCAAGTATAAGGTTGAAATTGACATATCAAACAAAGCGTTCTTCGTCTTAAATTTTTCAAGAAATGTTAGCGATACTGTGACCTATTGTTTCTGTCCCAATTTTCAACATTTAGTAATTTTTACAAAAAACTATGCATCCTACAGGAATTACACCCATTAGAAGGGTCCTAAAGCCAATCATTTCCTACAACTTGGAATAAATTTTACGAAAATCACGCGCACCTTATAAGCTGTAGCCTTGTCTAAAGTTTGGCGATCGGCAACTACAGATAGTGAATCTACTTTTAGTATTAAGGATTATCGTAATCTCAGCTTCGACATGTTTTCCACAGGCCTTCGCCGATAGTGTTTTTGGTAGACTATGCGTACATCCAATCTATCTACGCACAATTTAAAACCAAGGTGCTGATGCCAACAGTCTTGTCAGATGCCCTTCTCTCAAATGAATTAACTTTATGCAAAAACAAAAGCGAATCAACCTGTCAAAACATTCCTTAACCACACCCCCCATTTGATAGCAAACACTACATATTTATACAAAAAAAATTAGTCGATCAAGATATCTAAATTTTGAAATTTCTGTAGTGTAGCACTGCAGAAAAAATTTCATTTGATCCCAAACACGACATTAGTCTCACAATTATTTTCGAGAAACAAAACCCGATAAATGTGATGTTTAAACTTTGAAACTTCTTTAGTTTAGCCATGCAGAAAACTTTTTATTTAATACCAAACTGAACATATTTCCCGTGGCGTTAACAAAGGCTGGGTTTTGAATGCAAGTGCACACCCCTAAATTTTGGAAGACAAGTATTTGAATGTTTAATTATGTAATAAGACGAAATTCAGTGGCATTTTTTTATTAAGTTTATGGAATCTTTGGAAATTGTAATTTGACGTACTTTCCAAAAATTTCTAAATTCAATATGTCAGAATAGAAAGCGTTTGTAAATAATTTGTTTTCAAATATGAGTAAAACATCAAAATTCTAAATCTATTCAGGTTGTGTTTATATCTCGTAGTAATGTAATTAGTAAAAATTCCCTTTTGGCTACATAGATAAAGTATGCATCGTAGTATTGAAAAACAAATTAATTACCGAATCAGTATATAAACCACGGCTGAAGCGAAGACAAGGGAAGAGAGAGAATTTGGGGTGTTGTAGTGGTTACATTGTAGTAAGAAGATGTTAGACAGGGAAGTTGTTAGGTTTGTAAATAGTATAACGTGTAAGTAATATATTAATAATAATTTGGAACGTAACGTCCGCTCTGTTGTCTTTTTGTTTTGCTAAAGCTAATAATTGTGAATTGTAAAGTACGTGTCTTATTTGTGTGTTGTAATTTAAATATTTGTGTAAATGTATTACTTTTGTTCTTGTGTATAATATATATATATATATATATATATATATATATATATATATATATATATATATATATATATATATATTTAATGTTTCCAAATTAAGTTTGAAAATTTGAATTTAATCCCGCCCTACTCAATTATTTGATAAATATTTAAAAAACGTTCACCTACAACTCTACAATTTCATATATATTTAAAAAATTGAAATGTTTGCTAAATACTTATAACGATGACAGAAACTTGTAACTTAAATGTTTTATGAAGGGTTAACTACGATGATCTACTGGTAGCGGAACGGAAAGATGTAAAATAATCGGACACGCAGTCTAGAGAAAATTATTTCCTTGCCTACTTTTCGACTGTAACTACGCCTTCTTTAAGGCTCTAAAACTATATATGGAGTAAATACAATATGAAGATTACAAACAAACAAAATACACTTATTTACGTAAAATACATAACAAAAATTATTTTATATAATACTTGTTTATACTTGCAGAAATAATATTAATAATAATAATAATATATATATATATATATATATATATATATATATATATATATATATTTAGGATTTTGTGTTGATACAAAAAAGAATATCTTTCAAACAAAATGTATATTCAAATAAAACAATGTAATACAATAATATAATACCAGTATATACGATACGAAATAATGCATATTAATTGAATCTGGAACAAATGCTTTACAATTACTGCTTTCTCCGAGTTGCCTTCGTACACTGTACTGTGGCTTAGAACTCACGCGCACTTGGCAGATTGGTACTGCTGGGTCAGCAGTCGGCACTCTCACAGCTCGGCTATCCTGCGTTTCATCCGCCTCAGATGAACTCTCCTACTCGGACTCGACATCGGGACACCAGGACTTTATATGGTCGGCTAAGGCGGCTGTTCGATTAGACCCTTCGATTGCGGCATTCAGTTTCACCACTCCGTAGCGGTCATGGCGGTAGACCCTCTCTACCTTTCATGGATCTTAGAGTTGGAGCATACTGGGTACGCTTAATGGTTACAAGATCGTCAATATCGTATTAGGATGGTAGCTTTCTCTTTTTATTATAACTTTTTACATTTTCTTGTTGGACTTTTACGATCTGTTTTTTCGCCTCTTTTCGTAACTCTATTCGGTCTTCGTCGAATTGTCGAATCTTCTCTTCATCTATCGTTTGTTGTTATTTGATATCATCTTTTGTCTTCATTTTGATTCCAACTATTAGTTCAAATGGTGTTTTGTCTATACTTCGTTGATATGTCTTGTTTAGGTTAATTTATATCTTTCCGACATGTGTACCATTCTTTCGGGTTATTGATAGTTAATCTTATTAACGCAGGTATTATTATTTTGTTAACCCTCTCAATTTGTCCATTTCCTCTTGGTACTCCGCTCGTTATATTTATCAAATTATTATTTCTCTCTTCGCAATATTTTTAAAATTCATTGGACCTGAACGCTGTTTCTCTGTCGCATATGATTATTTCCGGAACGCCAAATATTGTTACTTGTTTTTCTAATTTTTGGATGTCTTATTGTGTTGTCGTCGACTTGGTGGCATGCAACCATACAAATTTGGTAAAAGCATCTGTGACCGCAAATTATGTTTATATCCCTTTTTGTCAATGTTAATGGACCAAGGTGATCGATTTGATACGTTATCAGTGGTCTGTCTCCTTTTTTAAATGGGTTCAAGACTCCTTCCTGTTATTCTGTTTTTCTTTCTGCTAAAATGCAAGGTATGCAGTTTCTTATCGCTGCTTCAATCTTCGTTTTACGTTTCGGTACCCAAAATTTTTTTTTTTAACTAATTCTTCGGGCTTATTCGTTCCGAAATGTCCGTTTTCATGAGCAGATTTTATTATCTCGTGCTGCATTCTTTTGGGTATCACAAATAGGTTTCTACTTTCATATTCTCTGTATAAAATTCGTTTTCTGCAAAGTAGTTTTCGTGTGGTAAAGTTTCTATATTCTTTATCGTTTTTGTATCTTCATTTTTCTTTTGCGCTCTGATAATCTTATCCGTCATTTCTTTTTTCATGATTAATACAATAGGATTTCTGCTTAATGCATTTACATGCCTCATGCTAGTTCTTGATCGGTGTTCTAACGTTTAAACAAATTCTTCAAGTAACAGTACCCATCGTGCTACACGTGTTGTTAGATCTCGTTTTTCTATATTTTAATGAATGCTTCGCAATTCGTCACTATTTTGAATTTTATTCCTAGCAAATAGACTCTTAATTTTGTCAATGCTTCTATGATAGCTAGAACCTCTAGTTCGTAACTACTGTATCTCTGTTCTAGGTCAGTTGTCTTGCGACTCATGTAATGAACCGGATAATATTTCTGATCGTAATCTCTTTGTAATAACACAGCTGCGTATCCTAGTTGACTTGCGTCCATGTGGGTTCGATATCCGCTTCATAATCAAATATCTTTAAAAATGGTTTGTTTGCCATCAACTTCTTTAAGATTTCAAGAGTTCTTTCGATCTGGACCAAATATGAACTTTGCGTCTTTCTTCAATATGTCACTAAATGGTCTTGCAATTTGAGAGTATCTTGGTATAAACTTCTTAAAATATCCCGTTAATCCCAAAAAACTTTTGATTTGTTTCAATGTCGTTCGTTCTGGGAATTTCAGTACTGCAGTGGTATTTGCATATGAGGGTGTTATTGTATTGTCCTCAACAATGTATGCTAAGTATTCTATTTTCGATTTCAGGAATTGACATTTTTTTTCCATTTTAATCGTAATCCATATTCTTCAGCTCGACCGAGTACAGTTTTCAATTTCTTAATTCCTTCTTCTTTGTTCACTGATGAAATAATTAGGTCATCCGTGTATATCATTATAGTTCCGTCGTTGATTAAACCTTTAAAAACAAAATTAATATGTCGTTGAAATATTGCGGGTGAGATACATAACCCAAAAGAAGTTTTCAGAAATTCGTACTGTCCACTTGGCGTTACAAAGGCTGTATATTTTATACTACTTTCTTCTACCGGCGCGTGGAAGAATCTATTTTTGAAATTAAGTGTGGTGAAAATTTTTGCGTTTCGCAATTTGTCGATCTCGTCTTCAATTAAAGGTAAAGGGTACCTGTCTTTTACGATGTTTTTATTTATCTTCCTGTAATCTACGCATATTCTTGTTTCACCGCTTTTCTTTTTTACTAGGACAATTAGACTTGCAAATTCCGATGAACTTGGTCTTATTATGCCTTCTTTTAGCCATTCGTCAATTTGTTGGTTTACTTCTTTCTCCTCTGGCAATGACAGTCTTGTTGGATGTGTTGGTAAATTGGGATTTTATTTGTCAAAATTATTTTTGTCCGTACTTGTGCGTCTTTCTTTTTCATCAACGTAGAACACTTGTATGGACATGAAATAATTTTAATTTTTCGGAATGTTTGTAATCTTTACCCTTTCTTTGTTTATTTTCACTTCGGCGTTGTTTAATAATTCTCTTCCATTTATTAGGGTAACTGGCTTTTCAGTATCTAGTACTACGTGTGTTTTTGTTAAAAACTCTTCGTCATCAATTTTTATTACGGCTTGAAATGTTCCCATTGCTTTGATATCGTTGTTCGTGACTAACCCACATATGTTTGTAATCTCATCGTCTTTGTTTACAAAATTCAAATAAGAGAATTCACTACTCGTGATCGCATTTATTTCGCTTCCTGTATTAATTAAAGCTGTTATCTTTTGGTTGTTTATGCTTACTATATTTAGCATACTATTTTTTCGTGTAGTAGTCTCTATTACTATTGTACATTATTCCGGATTATTTTCAAATTCTTTCTTTATTGACTTCTTTCCTTTTTCTGGGCAAGTTGTTGCAATATGTCTAAATATATAACAACTAAAACATTTGTTTCCTTTTGTTTTTGATTGACAATCGTACTTTTCTCTTCTCAAGCTTATCATTGTTTCTGTTATCGGTTTTATAACCTACTTCTCGTCAAAATGATGATATTGTAGTTTTGCACTTAATTTCGCTGTAGACCTTCAACTTTCGTTTGAATTCTTCTATCGTCGTTGCGCCAGACAAAATCGTTTTATTACTCGTAAAATCATTTATGCTACCTGTGACGTATTGTATTAGAGATTCGTTTTCAATACTTCCTCTATTGGCTAATTCTTTCATATTCAACAAATATTTTTGGACAGTTTCTTCACTTTTAAATTTTCTGGTTGACAACAAATGGTGTAATTGAACGCTATTTAATTTCTTTAAAAATTCTTGTTTTAATGCGGTTTTTAACTTATCCCAGGTATTTATTCCTCTTTTGCTTTGAATAAATAATTAGGCATTGTAATTTGATTAATCCAAGTAATTGGGTTAAATCGTCGAAATCATTTATCCATGTCTCAACTAGATAAGCGTTTGTACCGTCAAAGGTTGTTATTAAATCTTCGATATCTCTGGAGTTCATTGACATCGCTGGTCTTTCTGGCGGACTTGAACTCAGTGATAATCTTGACGCTGTGTCACAAAGTTTGTCTTCTATAGGTACATTCTCGTCGGGTTTGTTTTCTTCTTCGCCTGCTTCGTCTTCCTTCTTGTCTTCTTCATTGTCCTCTTTTAAGGAATCTAAATTCATCAATGCTCGGCATATGTTTTTAATTTACTCTTCTTTGTGGTGTTGTGATTGATCTGCAGTATATTTGCAATCGCTTGAAAATCTGCTACATCGAATGTATTATCGTTGAAATCAATTTTCTTGTTGTATTCATCTGAGTCTGCCTCAAAATGATATCCTTCGAATATTCTAACTATTCTTCTACATGCTTTGTTTCCTTCTTGTCCAATCATCAATTTATAAAATATATTCATAGTTTTGAACTGGTATATCTTGAAAAGTTTTCATCTTAAATTCGTCTTTCCTTCTTATTTTTCTTTAATTATTTACGTCTCATGTTACGTTTTCTTTTTTTAAATTAACAGGCAAATTTGCAAAAGATATTATGTTTATGTTAGTATAATAAGTAATGAGGGGTTCCAAAAGGAAGAAATAATCGCACTAGCAGTCTTTGGTGAAATTATTTATTTCATGCCAACGATTCGGATAAACATTAGCCTTCCTCAGGGCACTATAATGAAACATACAATAATGTATACAAATGAGGTAAAGAAACTTTTTTTAGAATACAAATAATGAACAAATACTTACAGAAACTGTCTAATTACAGGTTTGAGGCAACCACCAATAGGGAACCATTGTGAATAAAAATCGGTCGTCGTACAAGATAAAATTATAAATAAATACATGTAAAATAGTTTGAATAATCAATTGTTAAAAAAATAAATATAAACTGATGTTAAAAAATTGTAGTCAAAGAATATAAAATAAAATTTATACAGAAATAAAACACGTATTACTGCACTGTTGCCTTAAGTATGAATGTGCAAAGGTAATCATGACTTAAGTAAAGAAAGGAATTAATTAAAAACTATCCCATAGGGTCGTCGAACTCTGACTCAAATACATGAAAAGTGTATTTTTTGGAAGCCTGGAAGGCATGTAATCATTGTTGCAACTGAGTACTGTGGTGTGGGCGTTAATTTTCCTTTTTTACTTTCCGTCACCTTTAGGTAAGGAAGGTATTGTCTTTGGTCAAAAAATTAGGTGGTGAGTTTTTAATGAATAAGAAAGTTTTAAGGTCCCTAGAATACGATTTTACTATTTTTACGTTGATGTCTGTATGTATGTGTGTGTGTGTGTGTGTGTGTGTGTGTGTGTGTGTGTGTGTGTGTGTGTGTGTGTGTTTGTGTGTGTGTCGTCTACGATATCTCTAATACTACAATTCCGAAAATTATAATTCTTTCATATTCCTATTCGTTGCATCCATATGAAGAGCTGATTTGATTTTGGTTATAATTGGTTAACCAGAAGTACCCTCATTTGATGATTTTAATAGTTTTTCTTGAAAAAACAATGTTTAATATCATTTTTTCACATTTAATGTTATTATAAATATTAAAGGACATTGTATTCTCTATACGATTTGACTACATTTTATACTTCATATTAAATGGATAAAGAGTTATAAAATTATAATGAAATTAAATTTCATAAATTAGCTAGCTATGCTAGAAACAGCTACTATATTAAGAAAATTCTGATTGAAAGATGTCAATGTCAATTGACACAGTATATTTGTGTTATAATTTTACTCGAAATATAAGATATTTTTGCTCGGAACTTTCTATATGGAATTTGTAGAAAATGCATACAACTCTCGAAAGGTAATGTACATACAAGAAATTTAGAATCTTTTGCAAGGAACTTTCTGTGTATGGATTTAAGAGAAAACACATAGGCATGGTAAAAAAGTTACCGTGTTTGAGAACTGTACAATATCTACCAGATTTATCTACCGGATCCATGAAGAATCTAATCTAAAAAAGAAGTGATGCAAAGCGAAGCGCGCGTTAAAAGTTTGTTAACTATATCAAATTTCTGACCTGTTTGAAATTTTCAATTTTTTTTTTATAGGTTATGGATCTACCCGGTTTACCACTTGCGTTCTTAAAATATCAATTCCGGTAGCTATAACCTGATAAATAGCTGTTTACCTGTAACAGTTCACCGTTAGAATTTTCGTAAATGCCTCATATAACTGACGGAAGGTAATGTGCTGGCCACATCAGATTTTTTAATTTTGATGTTATCCCATTTGTTAGTGATGACAGTAATTATAAGTTCCAATGGTATATTAGTGAATAGCGATACAACATCTGTTGACATTTGAATATAGCCTTCTGGGATAATGTTATGTTTGGTGGAATCCAGAAAATCATAGGAATTTTTTGTGTAGTATTCATCATTTTCTAAATTTCTTAAAATATGACATAAATATTTTGATAATTTGTAAGTTGAAGTGTCAATGCCAATCGGTCTTACTGATATTTCTTTTTTATGGTC
Source organism: Harpalus rubripes (assembly GCA_963082715.1). Taxonomy (NCBI): domain Eukaryota; kingdom Metazoa; phylum Arthropoda; class Insecta; order Coleoptera; family Carabidae; genus Harpalus; species Harpalus rubripes. The sequence goes on along the minus strand of OY720452.1, from coordinate 32,293,551 downwards.
TGTAATTAATCTATAAATTTTTGGTGGTACTGAATTGTCTATTGTTAAACATTTTTTTGTGCTAGTGTCAATATAGTTCGCTGAATGTAATTTTTTAATTACTAAATTATTTTTATTTTGTAACTTTTTGGTAATATAATCTTCTATCGGTTGGTAGACATTAGTGTCAATCAGCATGTTGGACAACTTTTGACAATTATCATCAGGTCCGGGAAACGCAAATGGCGGACACCGGGATAGCAATTTTAGTTTTGCTTCCGTACAAGAGATGGCGACACCAGTATCATTAGTACGTCATTTCGCAATCCTAGTTCTAGAACACATCGAGATTTACCTATTTATCAAGCGGTTGGAAGTATTAAACATGAAAGATCTTTGAATTTTAGATCCGCAGGTCGTATACAATAATAAGCGTCTTTGCTTTGCCCATTTCGAGGCAAAGCATAAAAGCCCACATAATCAACGTCTCCACGTGCTTGTAGTTCCATCGCTGAATTAACCTGGTGAGTGTAATTGATTTACGATTTACATTTATTTATCTAATTTGAGTAATTTGTGTATCTTTGAGGTTTTTAAGTTATTAGAGTAGATATTCTAGTTTTCATAAAGTATAATATTACGAAGAATGCCTTTAGATATTAGTATATACTTATCTTCCAATTTTCATTATTTTAATTTTTACAGGTATAGTTCACTCTTTAAATTCAAATACCGCACCTAACGCAAATGAACCTAATACCGAATTAGGTTTTCCGGCAAACCTTGAAGATCCAATTCCATCTACATCAATTACCGCATTTGTTGTAAACATACCTAATACAAATGTACGAGACGTTATTCCTGAAATGCAGTCAGGTAATTTTTTACGTATTTATCTATTGTTCTAAATAAAAAGATGCGGTTCTTTTAAATTTAGCAACATATTTATTTTCAGATAATTTGACGCAATCCCTACTTCGGTCAGTCACAGTTAAAAGGACCCGAAAAGGAAGGAAGTTCTATTCTAGCGCTAAGTACTGAACAGGCAGTTCGATCAAAAAAGAAAAACAACATTTGGAAGCAGCGGCACCTCACGCTCACGGACTCTTAATACTATCTTGGAGAGAGCACCACAGTGATCACTTTTGTACTATTCGAAAATTTGAAATAAATCCGAAATGCAACCGGTCACCTAATGCATATAGACACGCGATCCCATATTTATTTTTACTTAAATTAAATTAAATACATTATAAACTTTAGTGGTTTGTGTTAATGCAATAGAACCACAAATTGTGTTTAAATAATAATTTAATTTCATTTTCTTACTTTCTTCTTTAAATGTAATAAAGATAAAAATGATACACGACGATAAAGTGTGCTCGTCAAACAAATAAAATTGTATTATCATATTATTACCCACTCTTGCCCTGAGTGGATAATAATTATGGTAAACGATAAAAATACAAAACTATAAAACTGGGCGACAACGTTAATTTACGGACGATACGGAAAATCTTACTACTATGCCCAGATTTTAAACCCGTGAAAGTAATGGTGAGAGCGGCGTAACTCAGTGGTAGATTAGGGGTGAGTTTTACATAAAGAAGAGGGAGAGGGCGCCAGTCGAAATAAAATTCAGCCCCTCTCAACCGGACGTGTTTCGACACACGGCACGGAACTGGGAAAATACGGCAATAAGAAAATATAGTGATGTTAACGGTAATGATAATAGGGGAATATGCTTCGAACATAAACTCGGTACGTAAAATAAAACGAATATTTAATAGCCGTACTTCTACAATCATAAAAAAACCTCAAGTCCGGTTCGCGGGAACATTCAAATATTTTAGTAACAAAGCAGCACTGAATCGTGCGTGCCTGCGAGCGCTGACAAAAAGTAACTAGTATTTCAAAATGGCGCGGGCGATGATGTGTGCGTCGCTGGCCAAGGACATGCGCGTCAATCGCAATAAATAAACAACTTGAACGGTGTTATAACCTAATCGAAGTCCTTCGCAGATTCGTAATCCAGTTTACAAGTGAATTAAATATACAAGTCGACCGCGAATCGGCTTGGTAAACAATAGTGCACGTTGAACAATTATATAAAGCGTAAGTACAACTAATATAAGTAATCGATTTTGACATTACATAATACACATGAATGCAGGTTATGAAATATGACAGTACGTTTGATATAAATGAGCTGAACAACAGGGAAACCGTTGTCCCAATAAATAGCATGGAATAATAAAGTGAAACAGAACTCTTATCTGGTCGCTGGGCTGACACGGCTGGCTGTGGGTGTGGAGACGACAGATGACACCAAAAGCTCCAATCGCAGACGAGGTGTGTGCAGATAGCCAAACCAGGTTGCACCAGGTGGTTTTCCCGCAAGTACAGGAAACTGTGATGGCGAATCGTGGTGGTAACTTCCAGATAATCAGTCGTAGGCGTCAAACAGCACAGGTATTTCATCAACGAATGCTGAACAATCAACCTTGAGGTTCGATACGTGATGTACAGCTCGTGATCGATATGTAAAGTCCCAATCGATGGGGTGACGTCACGATAAACGTAGTGAGAATAAAGTCGATAAATGTACACGTGAACGTGACAAGACGGTAACGTCAAAAACGTAACTTGAAAATAAAACTAGAAATAAAAAGCCTAAAAAGAACGATTACTGTTAGAACTCGAGGCGACGAAAATATAAGAGAACGGTAAGTGAATCACATGTGCAAACTCACCTAAGTTAATATGCGGCTAAAATAGTAAATTCAGTTGCAGGACTGTGTGTATTAAATCCCGAATACACGGAGGAACCACTCTGTTCCAGAAAATTAGTTGCCGTACAAAAATTCCCTCACACGAGGATAATATTTCGAAAAACGATAAAAACGGTAACTTCAGCGACACCAAAATTGTACGTGCAACTCCACAGGCTGCTAACGAAGAAGACTTGAAAAATGAAGATTTTGCAATCCTTTACCAATAAACACGTTAAATCTTTGCACAAGGGTCGGTGGAGGTCGTTCACCTGGCCTTGAGAATGAACTAGCTGAGTGGGTCAAGATGACGAAGACGACCGCAACGCGGGAACGTCATCAAGGTTGACTGAGATGCAGGCGTAAGAGAAATCAACATGTAACAATATATAATATCATAAGTGGTAAATTTTTGCCGGAAAAATTTTCAGATTGTTACGAGAGCCGGTTGCCTAGCATTTAATTGAGTGACATTGACAAAAAAATCACGAGTTGTCAAACGAGTGATTTTTGATCAATGACACGAGATAAATTGGCAACGGGCTCGAGTAAAGCAATCGTAAAATTTTTCCAGGATAAAATTTAACCACGAATGGTATTCTGATGACTATTTTCAAAATAAGAATCAGGTAATCATTTACATAATTTTTTTCTTGACAAAAATCTTGTAATTTTTATTGTGTTTAGAGGTATTATGTTTCAGTTTGCTTTTCCAACGTTTTAAATAGATTCCTGTCCGAATCGACGCGTTTTTAATAAAAACTGATAACACTGAAATTATACAGACTTTGACAGGTATGTAAACAATATATTTCTAAAACGTCAAAAATTTTTCGCTTATCAAAACTCACATACTTGTAAAAATACGACATCTTATTGGCTTAAAGGGTGCGAAAAAAATTTTGTGTCGGTGTTTTGTCGAAGTAAAACTTGGTAACTAGGTAGAATCCTGAATTTGGATTGGTGTATATATTTATGAGTGAAATAGTCTCGTAAAAATGTAAGTATTAATATGTATCCTTTTTAAATGAAATTATACTTTGTATAATTTAAAAATGTAATATTTTTTATTCTTTTGATGTAATCTTTGTAAGATTGATTGGTTTATGAAGCCCACGCAACATGCCGACCCAAACTGCCCACGCAACATGCCCACTCAAACTGCCCACGCAACATGCCCAACCAACATGCCCACCCAAACTGCCAACGCAACATGCCCACCCAAACTGCCCACGCAACATGCCCACGCAACATGCCCACCCAAACTGCCCACGCAACATGCCCACCCAAACTGCTCACGCAACATGCCCACCCAAACTGCCCACGCAACATGCCCACTCAAACTGCCCACGCAACATGCCCACCCAACATGCCCACGCAACATGCCCACTCAAACTGGCCACGCAACATGCCCACGCAATATGCCCACTCAAACTGCCCACGAAACATGCCCACTCAAACTGCCCACCCAAACTGCCAACGCAACATGCCCACCCAAACTGCCTACGCAACATGCCCACCCAAACTGCTCACGCAACATGCCCACCCAAACTGCCCACGCAACATGCTCACCCAAATTGCCTACGCAACATGCCCACCCAAACTGCCCACGCAACATGCCCACCCAAACTGCCCACGCAACATGCCCACTCAAACTGCCCACGCAAAATGCCCACCCAAACAGCCCACTCACACTCTCCTTGACTTTTTTTAGTACGATACAATAATTGGCACCCCCCGCAATGGCCTTGGGGATATATTTATTTATTTATAAATGAATAAATAAATAATTAAATAATAAAATAAATAAAAAATAAATAAATACATAAATAAATAAATGCATAAATAAATAAATAAATAAATACGTAAATACATAAATAAATAAATAAATAAATACGTAAATACATAAATAAATTAATTAATTAATAAATTAAGAAATTAAGAAATTAATAAATTAATAAATTAATAAATTAAGAAATTAATAAATTAATAAATTAATAAATTAATAAATTAATAAATTAATAAATTAATAAATTAATAAATTAATAAATTAATAAATTAATAAATTAATAAATTAATAAATTAATAAATTAATAAATTAATAAATTAATAAATTAATAAATTAATAAATTAATAAATTAATAAATTAATAAATTAATAAATTAATAAATTAATAAATTAATAAATTAATAAATTAATAAATTAATAAATTAATAAATTAATAAATTAATAAATTAATAAATTAATAAATTAATAAATTAATAAATTAATAAATTAATAAATTAATAAATTAATAAATTAATAAATTAATAAATTAATAAATTAATAAATTAATAAATTAATAAATTAATAAATTAATAAATTAATAAATTAATAAATTAATAAATTAATAAATTAATAAATTAATAAATTAATAAATTATTGAATTATTGAATTATTGAATTATTGAATTATTGAATTATTGAATTATTGAATTATTGAATTATTGAATTATTGAATTATTGAATTATTGAATTATTGAATTATTGAATTATTGAATTATTGAATTATTGAATTATTGAATTATTGAATTATTGAATTATTGAATTATTGAATTATTGAATTATTGAATTATTGAATTATTGAATTATTGAATTATTGAATTATTGAATTATTGAATTATTGAATTATTGAATTATTGAATTATTAAATTATTAAATTAATAAATTAATAAATTAATAAATTAATAAATTAATAAATTAATAAATTAATAAATTAATAAATTAATAAATTAATAAATTAATAAATTAATAAATTAATAAATTAATAAATTAATAAATTAATAAATTAATAAATTAATAAATTAATAAATTAATAAATTAATAAATTAATAAATTAATAAATTAATAAATTAATAAATTAATAAATTAATAAATTAATAAATTAATAAATTAATAAATTAATAAATTAATAAATTAATAAATTAATAAATTAATAAATTAATAAATTAATAAATTAATAAATTAATAAATTAATAAATTAATAAATTAATAAATTAATAAATTAATAAATTAATAAATTAATAAATTAATAAATTAATAAATTAATAAATTAATAAATTAATAAATTAATAAATTAATAAATTAATAAATTAATAAATTAATAAATTAATAAATTAATAAATTAATAAATTAATAAATTAATAAATTAATAAATTAATAAATTAATAAATTAATAAATTAATAAATTAATAAATTAATAAATTAATAAATTAATAAATTAATAAATTAATAAATTAATAAATTAATAAATTAATAAATTAATAAATTAATAAATTAATAAATTAATAAATTAATAAATTAATAAATTAATAAATTAATAAATTAATAAATTAATAAATTAATAAATTAATAAATTAATAAATTAATAAATTAATAAATTAATAAATTAATAAATTAATAAATTAATAAATTAATAAATTAATAAATTAATAAATTAATAAATTAATAAATTAATAAATTAATAAATTAATAAATTAATAAATTAATAAATTAATAAATTAATAAATTAATAAATTAATAAATTAATAAATTAATAAATTAATAAATTAATAAATTAATAAATTAATAAATTAATAAATTAATAAATTAATAAATTAATAAATTAATAAATTAATAAATTAATAAATTAATAAATTAATAAATTAATAAATTAATAAATTAATAAATTAATAAATTAATAAATTAATAAATTAATAAATTAATAAATTAATAAATTAATAAATTAATAAATTAATAAATTAATAAATTAATAAATTAATAAATTAATAAATTAATAAATTAATAAATTAATAAATTAATAAATTAATAAATTAATAAATTAATAAATTAATAAATTAATAAATTAATAAATTAATAAATTAATAAATTAATAAATTAATAAATTAATAAATTAATAAATTAATAAATTAATAAATTAATAAATTAATAAATTAATAAATTAATAAATTAATAAATTAATAAATTAATAAATTAATAAATTAATAAATTAATAAATTAATAAATTAATAAATTAATAAATTAATAAATTAATAAATTAATAAATTAATAAATTAATAAATTAATAAATTAATAAATTAATAAATTAATAAATTAATAAATTAATAAATTAATAAATTAATAAATTAATAAATTAATAAATTAATAAATTAATAAATTAATAAATTAATAAATTAATAAATTAATAAATTAATAAATTAATAAATTAATAAATTAATAAATTAATAAATTAATAAATTAATAAATTAATAAATTAATAAATTAATAAATTAATAAATTAATAAATTAATAAATTAATAAATTAATAAATTAATAAATTAATAAATTAATAAATTAATAAATTAATAAATTAATAAATTAATAAATTAATAAATTAATAAATTAATAAATTAATAAATTAATAAATTAATAAATTAATAAATTAATAAATTAGTAAATTAGTAAATTAATAAATTAATAAATTAATAAATTAATAAATTAATAAATTAATAAATTAGTAAATTAATAAATTAATAAATTAAAAATTAATAAATTAATTAATTAGGTCTCCCTCTTTTCTTTTTGCCGTTAGGAGTTTACTGTGGTATTTGTTTTGCCATTACTCATTCGCTGTACGTGACCGTACCATCTTAATTGATGTGTTTTTATATCATCGCTTATAGTAATGTCCATAATATCTCTTATTCTTTCGTTTCTTATCTTTTCTCCTTTTGACTTTACTGCTGCCCTCCTCCAATAATCCATTTCTGTAGCTAGTAGCATTCCTGCAGCCTTTTTGTTTAGGGGCCACACTTTGCTATTGCAGGTAACTATGCTTTTTATAATGGTTTTATAAATTCTTTTTTAATTTCTTTTGAAATAGTTTAGTTTGATCCAATATTATGCAATTTAGTTCAGGTATAACCTTTCTTCCTTATGTACAGAGTTCCTTTATGGTGCCCTCATTCCTTATTATTATTTATTTTTTATTCTATAGTGTTTAATCCTTTGTCCTGTGTTTAGCACCAAATCTTTTTGGGTTCCATTTAAACACGTATATTCTGTTTAACATGTTTACTTATAGACTATTGTAGTAGTCTTGTGCAATAAGTATTTGATCATCTGCAAAGCATAATGTGTAAATTGTTTGATCTTCTAAAGATATACCCATATTTTTTTACTTTAACTTCCACGATTTCAATGCTTTTTACATATACCTAATTCGTTTAATTCTTCCGTTCTTTTTTTTCAATTTTACATATTTTTTAAATGTTTTTAGTATTGAAAAGGACATTCGATACGACATGCATAATTTGTCATTAACATATCAAATATGACAGATGACAATGTTTATCTTTTTAATTTTGTACATGTAGTCCTTGATTGATTGTGATATTAATCCTACCTTTCTGATCCTTTTCGACGTGTTTCCTTATACATTTTCCAAAATTCTATTTACAAAATAAAATATGTAACATAATAATAAACATGGCTTAAAATCATTACATATACCTACCTCGTTAAATTCATCATCTTTTCTTTAATGTTACGTATTATTGAAACATTTCTTTGCATTTAAAAGTATGAAAACCGATAATTTGTAATCATTGACATTGACATGAAAAATAGTATAACAGCATTTATCATTTTAAAATTTTCGAGGACAACTGTGATCACACATTTGTGTACGAACTTCTCATTAATCTAGTTAAGAATATTTGTTTTTTACCTAGTTACTTATGACATATTTGGCAACATTTTCCAAGTGCATATGAACCGTCAAAATTTATAATTTTTAATTATGTTTTAGGCCATTTTACCTGTGCAGAAATAATTGCCCATTCTCACAAATTATGATGTAAACCGGCTTTTTAAGTCGCAAATGCGTGATTTAAAAAATATGATAATCGTTTCAAGTCATAGATAGGTAAAAAGCAGTCCGTTTTGATGTATAATAAGTCATATTGGCGATATATTCCAAAATGTGTGGAACAGTTTAAATTTTATTCATACAAAATTGTATAATATTGTTTAAAACTATGTAATATAATAAATAGAGATAAAAAATAATAATAAATTAATTTTGTTATAAAATACGTAATTAATATGAAATGAATGAAGTCAGATATAGGTAAATATTTATTAAAATAATAATAATAATAAAAGAACATAAAAAATTATATCTGATGATAATAATAATAATAATAAATAATAATAATAAATAATAAGAAGCAGAGAGGTACAAAAATAAATACTTTTTATTTAAAATAATCAAATACAATAAATTTAATGTATTTAAAATGGATTCAAAATGAGACATAACTTTTTTTGACTGTCTTCTAAAAAATTTTCACGCATACTCAATTCAAATAATTAGCCTGTATTCTCTGATTTTGTACATTTGACATCAGTACAGAGAACTTTGATCTATTGTTTTAATGTAAGAATTTTGACCAGTTAATATTTTTTTCCACAAAAACTATGCACAGTAAAAATAAGAGACATATCAAAGGCTCTAAGTTGATTTATTCTCTACTATTTAAAGCAAATTCCATCCAAATCGCTGAAACCGTTTCAGTTGTAGCTTTGTTCAAAAATTTCCCGATCGTCGTGATGACTTTTGGGGGGCTTGACCTTTTAGTATTAGGACTAGCCTAACCTCGGCTTCGCCGAGTTTACCATAGGGCTCCGCCGATAGTGTTTTATGATAGACTATACGTACATACAATCTGTCTACGCACAATTTAAAACCAAAGTGCTAACGCCAGCAGTCTTGTCAGATACCTAAATTCTCTCAAACGATTTAACTTTAATAATATTTCAGAAGTATAATCAAAAAATACAGTTAAATATAATTTTTCGACATACCTACATACCAGGTGGCACTCCAAATCCGTTACATAGGCATTTAACATGGAAAAACAGTTTTACCTCGCGCGTTGCTTTCCAAATTATTTTTGAAAAAATACTTCAAATAAAAGTTGTAGATCATGAAATTCTGCATTTGAATCAAGAAAAAAATTAATTGTGCATGCTTTGTAACGGCAGAAATTGCAAATGAAAATATCGAAAATCACGTCAAAAATAGTGATAGCCATAAAATTAAAACAAACAACATAACAAATGTAATTTTTTATGTGATTAAAAGTCTCAATATTTGACAGTTAAAACATCAATCATTTGTTTGTCTGTTTGTTTTAATTCCATGGCTAGTGCTATTAAACTAAAATTTTCATATTTAATTTCTAGAGTTACTAAACATACGAAATGGATTTTGTTTATCAATATGAAAGTAGAATTTTATGCTCTACAACTTTTATTTGAATAATTTTTTTCTATAATAATTTGGGGGGCAACGCGTTACGGAAAACTGTTTTACCATGTTAAATGCTTATGTATACAAAGTGATTGGTAGGAACTGATAAAAATATATATTGAAATGAACAAATGCTGCGCGTTTTATGCGAGCAAACAGGACAAATACAGTGTGTTCAAAAAATTCGGAGTAGGCTATGTACAAAGAGACGTATGTCAATTAATTAAATGTCAATTTGACTTAAAATATTGTCAAAAATGTTTTGCAAAGAAATCAAAGCTTTTCAAATTAGAAAACGGCGAATGTCGATAAACTGTATCCTTTGACAACTTGACTTTTGAATTGAATATTGATCAGACACACGTTTCTCTGTTCATAGCCTACTCTGAGTTAGGATTTTTTTTGAACACACTGCATAAACATAATGTTAATAACACGTCTATGAGTACACAATACTAAATTTAAAGGTAAAAATAAATCAAACAAAACTCAAAAATGTGATATTTTAATTCCAAAGTAAACAATTAGTTACAAAATGTAGAAAAGTAAGTAGTTACATTACATTAATAAAGTTTGGATTGTTATTAAAGGGGAAAAATGCAAGACTCATAGGTATACAAGATTACTTTTGTGGCTTATGCTGTATGATTATGGCCCAGTTGCATAAAATATTGTTAACTTTAATCACATTGTTAACTTTGACAAGACTTCTTTTCCATTGAATTTTTGATACGTATCCACGGTTACATTGTGCATATGATCAGCTAACAACGTTTTATGGCCCTATGTAATTATAAAGATTTTTTACTAATTGGCAATAAAAGAATTTTAAAATAGATAATTCTGAACGTAATATAACAAAATGAAATGCAGATTAAAATCTGTACCGTTTTACGCCAGCAATGAGTGCCCGGGAGGTGACGCCTGGTAAACGCACGCACGGTACAAATATGTCATCATCATTACCGATATCTGCGTACAAAGCAGATTGGCACACCCAGCAATCGGTAATATGCCGTGATGATATATTTATTTATTTATTGAATTATGTTTAATGGGAAATAATTTTAAACGTAATGTAAGAAAATGAATTGCAAAAAAGAACAGATTAAAACATACCATCTAAAATTATTGAATTGTCTTGTTCCAAACATTAGGACATGATTTTCCTGTAGGATTTTTGGTGTATCCAATGAGTAACACATTTCTGGCTGGATTCGATGAAGAACAACTAACTAACGCGTATGTCTTTCTCAGCCTGACATTTTGTTAAATCTATTTACAACATAAAATATATAAATTAACAATAAACATGACATGAATCATTACATATACTTCGTTCTACGATGTCTTCCGATGCCATTTCTTCACTGCTCTATCTTGCCATATATCTTCATTTAATTCCCTCTCTCTCTCTCTCTCTCTCTCTCTCTCTTATTCCTTCTTGGACTCCTGCTACCCAACTTCTTCTAGTTCTCTTTTATTTTTGCCGGTAGATATTTACTGTAGTATTTGTTTAGGAAGCCTCTCATTACGCATTCGCTGTATGTATGTTTATTTCTAGACCTCAGCTACGGTGTTCTTCTATAAATTTTTGTATCATGTATTCACTATCGTTGCAGTCTTGTGCAATAAGTATTTGATCATCTGCAAAGCATAAACTGTAAATTGTTTGAACTTCCAAGGGTATACCCATATTTTTGCAATTCTTCTTCCACGTTTACAGTGCTTTTTTATATATACCTACCTACATTCTTTTCTTCAATTTTACATAGTTAAATATTTTTAGTATTGAAAAGAACAACCGGTACGACATTCATAATTTTTTGTCATTAACATATCAAATATGACAAATGACAATGTTTGTTTTTAATTTTGTATGTATAATCTTCGACCGATTCCTGCTCTTCTTATCCTTTTTGTCGAGTTTCCTTATTCATTTTCCAAAATTCTAATTACAAAATAAAATATATAATACATTAATATAAAACATGGTTAAAAATCATTTTATATACCTACCTCGTTTAATGCATAATCTTTTCTTCAATTTCACATATTATTTAAGCATTTTTTTTGCATTTAGAAGGATGAAAACCGATAATATGTAATCGTTGACATTGACATACCATATGACATGAACGCGTTTATCTTCTTAAATTTTTCAATAAAAACTGTGATCGTTACTGTGACCTATTGTTTTTGTTCCTACATTTCTCGTCCATTTCGTCGTTTAATAACCTCGAACATTTTCAACAATCTATTTACAAATAAATTATAAAATAAAAATAAACATATCTTACATTCATAGCGTACCTTACGTCGTTTAATTCTCACATTCTTTTCTTCAATTTTAAACCGATTATTTTCTGTAGTTCAAATTCGTCATTAACATATCAAATGTGACAGAAGACAGTATTTATCTTTTTAATTTTACACATGTATTCTTCGTTCGATTGTGAAACTCTTCTAGTCTTTATCAACGTTTTCGTAGTTTTTAATAACTTGTGACATTTCGTAAAATCTATTTACAAAATAAAATCTAAATTAACAATAAATATTGCTTAAATTCATTACGTATACCTACCTCGTTTAATTAATATTCTTTTCTTCAATTTTACACAATATATTTATTTGTATTTAGCATTGAATAGGTCAACAACCCATACGACATTCATAAGTTGTCATTATTGACATTGACATCATGCCAAATTTTACACATGACAGCATTTTTATCTTCTAAATTTATACATGTATTCTACGATCCATTGTTTAATTTTACGTTTAATAATTTTTTACTCGAAAACTATGTATCCTACAGAAATTCGTCCCATTAGAAGGGCCCTGAAGCCAATCATTTCCTGCAATTTGATACAAATTTCATGAAAATCGGTCACACCGTTTAAGCTGTAGCCTTGTCTAAAGTTGGGCGATCGTCGTGATTAAAGAATATAACTATAGATAGTGAATCTAATCTTTTAGTATTATAGACTAGCGAAAACTCGGCTACGCCGAGCTTCCCCTAGGGCTCCGCCGATAGTATTTTAGAATAGTCTATACGTAGACCTAACCCGTCTCGGCACACTTTAAACCCAAAGTACTTACGTTAACTCTTTAAAATTGTTTGAATTCTGTCCTGACCACCAAAACTGCCCACTCAAACAGTCTATGCAACATGCCCACCCAAATTGCTCATGCAACATGCCCACCCAAACTGCCCACTCAAACTATCTACGCAACCGGCCCACTTAAACTACCCACCCAAACTGCCAACGCAAAATTCCCACCCAACCTGCTCACGCAACATGCCCACCCAAACTGCCCACTCATATTGTCTATGCAACATGTCCACCGAAACTGCCCACGTAACATGCCCACCCACTGACTTAATACAGTTTACCATATCTAAATTTTAGACAGGTACCAGCTATTTTTTCTTCATAATCTTCTATAGAAAACATTAATTTTTGAGTGGTCTCTTTTTTCCAAGTTTTTTTGCTTCTTATAACTATTGTTTAATTTATTTACATTTTTTTTAAATTCAATATCCTGAAATTTTCTTTTTCTACTTTCCTTTTCTTTTTCTTTTTCTTTTTATTCGTCATTTTTCCGCAAATTCCTTTTATATTCTTTTTTACGTATATTCTTTTGCGTTGTTGACTTTTTTTTATTTTCATAATGATGTACAAATATTTTTGACAGTGGCATACAAATATTTTTGGCAGTGACATTTATGTGTCAATTACAAACATTTGAATTTCTTGCCTTGAATTAGTTTGATCTGAGATTTATTACATTAAATTGTTTTATATGCATTTTTTTATCTCTAAAGCTGTATAAGATATAATAATGAATTTATATTTATCGAATAAAGAATTTAACGTTCTTTAATATAAGTGTATTTACTCGTACATAAATTTTCGATAAATAATATTTAGATGATTTTTTTCTTGTAACTACTACTTCCGGTTGTCCAATTGTTACCAAAACTTAATCAACTCTTCCCATTATTGTTAGTTTGAGGAATCCGTAGTTAAAAATAGCTTAAGTCTTATAGTATTTGAGAAATCGTGGATCCAACATACACACACACACACGCGCGCGCGCGCACACACACACACACACACACACACACACACACACACACACACACACACATACACACACACACCACACACACACACACACACACACACACAAACACACACACACACACACATACACGTAAATCGGATTCTAGAGACCTTAAAACGGACTTATTCACTAAAATCTGGGTGTGTGATTATTAGCATGAATTCAATACCTCTTTTAGCAAGACGTAAAAATTAATATTGCTGGGTTATCCATTATTATCTGTGAAAATAAAACGTTTGTACGTGTATAAATAAATATTAAAATACATATATTTTATCTGTTAGAAAATAACAGTAGAGTACGGTCAAGGAATCGGTTTTCAATCAGTTTTGAATAGTTATAATGTACATCACAAATTCAAACTCATTCAAACGTCTAATTTACATTTGTTAGATATAAATTCATACGTCATTAGTTCGAAACACAGTATTTTAGCGATCCCCGCATTTATGACGTCATGTACGAAATAGTTTTGAAAACGTTCCGAAACTGGTTCAACGCCAAAATACGCCTAAGATGTTGTTGCGGACAGAGGATCAAAGATATGGTTGAAACATGGGTGATTTGGTTGGCTTGCTATTTTGGTAACATTTGTCAGATTTTAAAGGTCGCTCGCTAAATTCACTGTTTTCTTGTTTGTTTATTAATTGAAAACTGATACATTTCAATCTGCAGTAGATTTCAAAGTTACAAAATCAGAGTCCAGATGATTTTTATACCAAAATATAGTACTTTTTGAACAAACGGCCAAGCGGTAAACAAATTATATATAATTTTTATTTCATTAATATTTATGCCGTTAACAAATTTGCACCCTTTATCCAATCCATTAAAAATTTGTCTCAAATATAATTCAATCATTCTCCTGTCAAAGTAACAGTTGATATATTTGTTAGTCAATACAGATATTTGATTTTCAATGTTAGCCCTGTTTTTGAAAATTCATAATTTCAAAATGGGGAAAGTAAAACTAAAAAATAAAGGTGAAGCTACCAAATTTTGAATATATACATAATTCAACCCATATTTTTAAACCCCGGCGTGAGGTGTTTTAATCCGATATTTAACCACTTTTATACCGGAAATATACAAATCAACCCTAAAATTCATTTTTTCAGAATAAACACTCTTTTTGCTACAGAAATCGTGAGATTGAATCATTTTTAATCTGATATTTTTAGCCGAAACTAATCAAGAGTACTTGCATTTTGGGGGCCCATAACTCCTGAACTGTTTGAAATATCTTCAAATTAACACAAAAATGGTAATTTATGGGGTTGAAATATAAATGAGCTCCTATATTATTGTTTAAATCAACACATGGTTTGTATATACGCTGTGTCGTGATTATAATTTCATAAAGCATTGTTGTAATGAAGACTTTTTACATGATAAATATGTAAAGTACATTGTTTTTGAATTACAACATTTTAAAGGAAACATTTTAATTGTTGTTAACCCCATGAATTATTTAAATATTGTATTGCTATTCAATAAGTTATTCAGTGATCACTTATCTTTGTTATATATACTTTGTAAATAAGTCTAATACATTGTCCCGCGTTTTTCGTATCCAGACTTAAGTTACCCGACACCTGGCTGATTAAAAATAGTATAATGAAATCACTCATGGTTAAATTTACAGATATTTAAAAACTTAATTCTACATATATTGTTTACTCTATTTTATTATTTACAGTAGATAATATAATAATAAAGAAATAGTCATAAAATTTGTGTTTTATTTTAAATTACCTCGGACACGGTTAAAATATATCATTTACGACTTTAAAAATGTATACCAGGTACAGTATTTATGTTCTATACTAAATTTTATTAACAACTATAGTTTGTTGCACGAAATATTAAAACATTACATTCACCGCAAATTTAAAATATTTTTGTCGGCCACCGCCGTATCATCTTCGGTCATTTTTTTCACATTTTGCGGCGTGGAAAATACACATTTGTGTACGGACTTCACATTAGTTTAGTTAGGAATATTTGTTTTTTACCTAGTTACTTATGACATATTTAGTAACACTGTCCAAGTACATATGAACCGTCAAAATTTATAATTTTTAATTTAAATGTTTTAGGCCTTTTTTACCTGTGCGGATATAGTTGCCCATTCTCTTAATGTATGATTATGAATTAAACTTCTTTCAAATTGACCTCATTTCATAAATATTTCCATTTAAAGGTTGAAATTGACATGTCAAATGTGTCATTACATAGCGTTCTTCGTCTTAAATTTTTCAAGGATGACTAAAATCTAGTTACAAATTATTGTTTTAATTCCAATTTTCAAAAGTTTAATTTTATTTATACGAAAACTAGGAATTTAAGTTGAATAAGTCTCTACAAGTTGAAGAAATTTTTATTAAAATCGATCAAGCCGTTTAGGATGTAGAGGTGATTAAAATTTGGCGATCGTCGTGATGAAAGAAAATATATATAGAAAGAAAGATCCTCTAACTGTTTAGTATATAGGATAATTTTTTTAGAAATTGTTTTGTTTTATTATAAATATTACTTGTGATTTTAACTTGTCTATCATATTTTTTCTGTTGATTAAGATGATTAGTAAGTACATTAGTGAATTTAGCTCTGAAATTATTTTTTGTGTCTTGACTATACTCGTAATTATCCGATAATGCATATTCTATGTCTGCAATTATACAATAAACTTGGGACCTAATGACTGTAAATATTCAATGTCTGTTGGGAATTCTGTGTTGCTTAAGTTGATGATAAATGTTCTTTTTTGTCAATCTCTGATGACAACACTTGTGTTATTTTTAAACTCATGATCTTGTTTTGATGTTAAATTTAGAATTTTTTGTTTAATTTATTGTAATTGTAATGTAACATGTCATATAAGGTTTGTCGATGTATTTCATTAATCTCCTGATTCATGTAATTTAAAATGCTGGTTGTATTTGTCTACTAGATTTTTGATTTTCCAGCATGTGATTTTAATTTCTATATTTAATATCTGTGTTTGAAAATTGTGGAATTTTTTATTTGTAAGGGTTATTATCTAGTAAAGAATTCTGTAAACATTTGACATTATTGATAATATGATTAGGAACCAAATTCTATTTTCTGCATGTTAATAAAAATATTCTTTGATTTTTAACTTAGTGATTTTGTTATTGCAGTTTTACAATTGTTTAAGATGGTATTTCATTTCAACTTCGTACGTCATGTGTACCTGATGGATGATATTGTCCATGATGTTAAAGGATCCGTCCAGTTCCACATGATGAACTTGAGCGATAGTCGACTGTAGAATGGATGAGGGGTTCCAAAAGGAAGAAATGATCGGATTAGCAGTCTTTGGTGAAATAATTATTTATCAAGCCAACATTTCGGCTAAACATTAGCCTTCCTCAGGGAACTATAATGAAACACAATAATGTATACAAATAAGGTAAAAAAACAAGAATTTAAATTTTTTTTAATACAAATAATGAAAAAATACTTACAGAAACTGTCTAATTACAGGTTTGTGGCAACCACCCTTAAGGAACCATTGTAAATAAAATTATTACAGTGTTGGTTGTCGTACAATATAAAATTATAAATAAGTACATATAAAATAGTTTGAATGGTCAATTGTTAAAAAATAAATATAAATTGATGTTAAAAAAATTATAGTTAAAAAATATAAAATTCTAGTTACCATTCATCAAGAAATATGTCGATGATATTATCATTGCAGCTTTCAAGGAACAAATGCAACTGATAATAGACACGTTTAATAACTTTCCTCCGAGCATACAATTTACTTTTGAACTGGAAAAAGATAATGAAATTCCGTTCCTAGATGTGCTCTTAATACACAATGGAGATAACACCATCGCAACTAAATGGTACAGGTTGCCGGTCTCTTCATCCAGATTATTGAATTATTACAAAACACACCATACCATACATCAAAAGATAAACATAGCAAAGAATATGAAGAACCGTGATTTACAACTAACACATCCACAATATTACACAGAAATTAAAAACATAATGAAACTTTTACTACAAAACTACAACTATCCAAAAAACCTAATAAATAAATAATGAACTCATCGCCCACGCTACAGTACTCAGATGCAAGAATGATTACATACCCTCCAGGCTGCCAAAAATTATACTTTTCATGTATTTTAGTTAGAGTTCGACGACCCTATTGGATAGTTTTTAATTAATCCTTTTCCTTACTTAAGTCATGATTATCCTTGCACATTCATACTTAACACAACAGTTTAGTAACACGTGTCTTTTATCTGTATAAATTTTATTTTATATTCCTTGAATACAATTTTTTTACATCAGTTTATATTTTTTTAACACTTGACCATTCAAACTAATTTACATGTACTTATTTATATTTTTATCTTGTACGACTATCAACACTGTGATAATTTTATTCACAATGGTTCCTTATGGGTGGTTACCACAAACCTGTAATTACACAGTTTAAGTATTTGTTCATTAAATATATATATATATATATATATATATATATATATATATATATATATATATATATATATATATATACCGGGTGTCTTAGGCCGACCGACACATGGGCGATTAACATGTAAAATTAGTTAATTGTGAATAGTATCTCCCCAGTGCAAGATATTAAGATGAAATTTTGCATGCTTATCCGGGGATACTATTTCTATGGATTTCAATTCAAATCAGTCAATTTACAAGTGTAATATTAGAATAAATTAAGAAAAATTGTACAAGTACCATGAATGTTATTCATATCTTGAAAATAATAGTATCTAAGCAACAGCTCTGGTAGAGTAGGGGTAACGTGCGCGCTTCACAATTTAGAGAGTCGGGTTCGAAACCAACCGACAGCAATATTTATTTTTTAATTTTTTCTTTTCAAAATAATTTTTATTATTAATATGTTTTTAATCTTTTATTAATATTTAATTTAATAAAGTGGACACATTGTACGTAACAAGATTTATTTATTTAAAAAATATTTTATTATTTGCTTTATTGGTTTATTATAAATTAAATTTCTTCAAATTATAGTTAGCCATTTTGAATATTTATTATAATTTTTAAATTTTAATGTTGTAATTAGTAGGTACGATTTAATATTTTTTAAATAAATAAATCTTGTTACGTACAGTGTATCCACTTTATTAAATTAAATATTAATAAAAGATTAAAAACATACTAATAATAAAAATTATTTTGAAAAGAAAAAATTAAAAAATAAATATTGCTGTCGGTTGGTTTCGAACCCGACTCTATAAATTGTGGAGCGCGCACGTTACCCCTACTCTATCAGAGCTGTTGCTTAGATACTATTATTTTCAAGATATGAATAACATTCATGGTACTTGTACAATTTTTCTTAATTTATTCTAATATTACACTTGTAAATTGACTGATTTGAATTGAAATCCATAGAAATAGTATCCCCGGATAAGCATGCAAAATTTCATCTTAATATCTTGCACTGGGGAGATACTATTCACAATTAACTAATTTTACATGTTAATCGCCCATGTGTCGGTCGGCCTAAGACACCCGGTATATATATATATATATATATATATATATATATATATATATATATATATATATTATGTTTCTTTCTAAATGATGCCTTCCTGGAAGATTTATGTTCTTCACTTATGTTTTTGCAAAATTCTAAATCATAGTCTTAACTATAAAGCAAGTAATAATAATTTGATTTAAACGGCAACGCCACTGGGTAAATATTAGCACAGAGGGCAGTGTAGTAGATAATTAGGTATATGTAATTTTACGACATACGTCATTATTATTTATAATATGTTAAAAAGTAATACCTTGAATAGTCATTTTTCGTGAATAATAGTTTAAATACTGGAACTTGAAGGCCATATAATTATTAATGCATATTATTATTTCTCGTATGCCATAATTTGCAGTACAGAATACTGTTATAAGTATAGGTACATACATAAATAAGGTATATTATCAAAAATTCAGATTCCTTAAAATGTCATTTGATTCTTATACCGGTCAGGCGTCAGGTCGTTCTTGGAACAACCATGTTCGCGTCTCTACGTCTTTCCATATCGTACCATACCGTACTCTTAAAATGCTGAGAAATATAATTATACAACATATTTTAAATTCACTGACCGTCACAGAAAACTATCCTTGACATTCTCTCTGTACACTTTGTCCTTTCTGTCTTTCTCGTCTTTGATGTTCTTTATATTTTTTTGTCCGTTTGTCAGTTTTAACAACCTCAGACATTTATAAAATCTATTATAAATTAACAATAGAAATATCTTAAATGCATAAATTACCTACCGCAAATTTAATTTATTTTGTTTTCTTTAATTTTAAATATTTTTTATACATATTATTTATCATTTAGATGTCGACAAACGATAATTTTCATAATTTGTCATCCAAACCTTCGAATAAATCATTTTCAACGCATATATCATACACTATTTTTTCTACAAAAACTATATTATCATTTAAATTTATATTTCTGAAAAAAATGACATGTCAAAAATGTCAATTTGTTGTTTCGTTCGTCATTATCAAGGTAACTAAATTGCTTTTAACACTAATGTTTAAAGTAACAGTAGTCTGTTACTTTTTAACACTGGTGTCATAGTTGGTTTGTAGAAAAAGTACATTTTAATTAAATTTACAAATATTTAAAAGTCGAACATGTTATTAACGAATTTTTATTTATTTAAAATTATTTTAATTCATTTTTTCACCAATGGTTCGCACTTTGAAACTATACGTTTACATGACACGTACATTGTCTATCGACCAGGTGGTGTTCTATCTTTTGTATTACAATAAATTTCATACGCAAATTTAATAGAAATTAATAAAAAAACGTAAAATTTAATAAATACGAACAAATATGCAATATATGCAAGAAACAGAAAATATGCGAAAAAACAAATTTGCATTTTGCATAAAATCCGGGCTTTAGTTATAACCGTACGTTTCAAAACGTGCAAAAAGAACACTGTGTGGAGCCCTTTATCCTCTCTGACTTCCCCGCTCGCCTACCCTTGCTTTTCTTCCTGTACAGTCTGTACACCTTATCTTGCCTGACTTCTTTGTCCCTGATATTATTCGTTTTTCTTGTCCTATTTGTCGTTATTAAGAACTTCAGACATTTTGTAAAATCCATTTACAAAATAAAATATAAATAAAAGTAAACATATCTTAAATACACTGACCGGCACAGAATGCAATCATTGGCATACCCCCTGTACACAAATACGCTTTATAGATTGTATAGAATAGAATAGCACAGGGAATAAAAATATAAAACAATGCATATGCGCGGAACCCTTTATACTTGCACAGAAATAACAAAATTTTATATCTTGTCCTATTCCACTCGAGTTCCTATTCCTTTTGGGGTTTTCCGATGCTATTTTTACGAGTGTATTTAAAAAACAGGGAGCTACCCGTACATATCATTTAATCTGGTAGATATAAATAATAAATATTTATTAATTATTTTGTTACAAACCATACTATTGTCAAAATGACATACATCTACTTCACAAACCGTGAAATTAAGCACAAGAGTAAATGTTCAATTCACTGTAAAAGTGACATTTTATTCCTTTCCATGCAAACTATAAATGGTCTTCAAATTTTTATTCCTATTCTATTTCTTATTCCATTTTATTCTATGCAATCTATAAAGTAGGCTTGCCGACCTTCTAGTATTTCTTACCGAATATGGACTTCTTATATTTATCGTTCGTTTTGTCGTTTAACCTTTATATATATATATATATATATATATATATATATATATATATATATATATATATATATATATATATATATATTCTACAGTCTGTAGACAAAATAAATTGTAAATTAACAATAAAAATATTTTAAATTCATAACATCCCTACTTCAGATTTAATTTATATTGTTTTCTTCAATTTTACTAATTATTTGTACATATTGTTTAATATTTAAAAGTCGACAACTAACACAATGTTCAGAATTTGTCATTGACATGCCAAATGTGACACATGACAACGTTTATCTTGTTAATTTTATACATGTACTCCTACAGATATTTGGTTCATTACAAAAGCCCTATAGCCAACCATTTCGTAATACTTAGTATAAATTTAAGGAAAATCGGTCGCAACGTTTTAGATGTAGCCTTGTCTTGTTGGGCAATCGTCGTGTTGAATTCATATATGTATATATATACTATTAAGGACTAGCGAAATCTCGGCCACGCCGTGGTTCCCCTAGGGCTCCACCGATAGTGCTTTATAAGTTTATACGTTGATCTAACCCGTCTAGGAACACTTTAAACCCACGCAACATGATCACTCAAACTGCTCACGCAACATGCCTACCGAAATTGCTCACGCAACATGCCCACCCAAATTGCTCACGCAACATGCCTACCCAAACTGCCCACGTAGCTCGCCCACCCAAACTACCCACGCAACATGCCCACCCAAACAACCCACGCAACATGCCCACCTAAACTGCCTGACCAACAATCTGCGCGTACAATTTTTATAAAAAATAATTACCGAAACAATATACCTAACGCCCAGAACTCGGATTTACGTAGCAAATAGTTTAAGTAGACAAAGATGTAGCTAGACTGCCCACGCAACATTCCTACCTAAATTGCCCACGTAAATATCCCCTCTCTCCAACCTGCTCTTCCAAAAGGTCCACCCAAACTGCTCACGCAACCTGTCCACGTGACATGCCCACTGCCAGTGCGTGTGTGACGATTCATTCGTATCCGATAACTTTAGTTCTACGAGTCAAAAATTACAATTTATTTAAATTCCTCTTGTGACCTAACTATTCCCTAAAGGGTTAATTGAGTCACGGATACTCCACAGGGATGTTTTGTTGGGAGGCCGCCAGCTTTTAAACACTGGAGACGGGCAGGGTTGAAAACCACAAGAATGGTTGTAAAAAAAGGATATGGGCGCCATGTAATTTTTAACCTCAAAATTACAAAAAGGACGATACTAAACAAAATACTAAATGAGATCTTACCTACCGTAACGTTGTTGCCTGTAAACGACTGAGGTTTGCGAAATAAAAGAAATAATTGGTAAAACAGAATTTAATTATATGCAAGTTAATGGGTGCGCAAGGCAAGGTAAAAATTGTACAATGGTTATTGTACAAAAATATAAAAGTAAAAATTAAATTATAAATTTTAAGTGTACAACATTTGGCACCCTGAGCTCATAACTCAGCTTCTACTACCAACAATACACCAACAACAATCGAATTGGTACCAGTTCAAGTTACAAGTTGCAACAATGGACAACAATGCAATTAAATAAACTGTCAAAGAAATAAACTAATATACATAATATTCCTTTTAAATAAATGAATGTACTGAGCTGAAGGCTCCAACTTTATCTGTAAACTACATATGACGCTATGCAACATTGCATTGACTCTAAAATAAATACAACAACGAAACAATAATCATTTCCATAAAAAAATACAATACTTAAGCGTCAAGATAAAATTTACAGTGAGAATACTGCGACAACAGTCCTCTACGGCAACACAAACTTAAACGTGAACTTCAGATCTTCCTCGCAACAATAACACAAAACGAAAGAACGATGTTAAATGAAGGAAATGTACTCATGTGACGTGTGCAGGGCGGAAAGGGCTATGGAGTCTGGCGATGCCGACGGATGGATCTCTAGCTGGCTGATGTCCTAACAAACGAAAATGAGATGGTAGAGCGGCCAAATTCTCCCTCGGAGATTAACTGCCAGAACGAAAATGTAATGCTCATGAATCCACAATGGCGCATCACCGAAAAACCAACACTGGACAGTCGAAACGGCACTTCGACGCTATCAGAATCCGCACATTAGCGAGACCAAAAAAATATTGGTTCAATACGACAACGAACGAAACACTACACTTTGGCATCGACACAAAAACTACACAAAAAAATCTACGCTGAACAATGGCCATGTGCCACAAATACGATGGTCAAAAACACGTCCTTCCTACATCACATCAGGAACTAAAGTCCATGAGGTCGGAAACTTTTACACGGACAATCAAAATGGTGGCCGGAAACATGCAACGCCACGGTAAAACAAAAAATAACATAAAGAAGAAATACAATAAAACGAACGCGCATGCCGCTGACATGCTAAACAGCATCAAACCTGCTAAAAATGTCAACAAAACTTCAGAAGGTCGCTACAAAAAGAATGTTTGGAAGAATTGTTAAATAAAATAGAAATAGGGCGAAAATAATCAACGTATAATACAGATGAGTTATTAAATAGAAGTGAAACATATTTTACATAAGAGATACACAATATAGGTACAGATGAAACACTACAAACAACCAATAAAGAGGAGAACGAAGTTGCAAAGTAGATTTATTGGGCAGAACACTAACTAAAGAAGGTATAACAATTGAAAAACACAAGGAATATAAGGGATTGACAGAAAAACAGTAAAGATTCGACAAGGGATATCCAGATCTAGAATGAAAGAAAGGTACGTAAAATATAGGAATAGGAATCTAGAGCAAAAAATGTTATAGGGCAAAATTAGACCGTAACACTCTTCCTTCCATACAAATATACTTGATCAACCGGAAGAAGCATATTTGCAGGTTTTACAGTTTTTCTTAAAAACGTTGTTAAATATTATTTTTTACATTTATGGGTTGATTCTGTTCAAATCTGTAAGTATTACAGATCTGTAAATCTGTAAATAATGAACAAAATAGCAACGAAAGATACCAATTTTATGTATAATTTTATATTAATCAACAAGAATAGATGTGCCTTTGTCACTTTTTTACATATTTACAGATCTGTAAGACTTACAAATGTGAACAGAATCGACCCGTTAATGTTATTGTAAGAATTAGAGAGTATTTTATTCTCTATTTAATTTGATTGCATTTTATGCATCATATTCATAGGATTCAGAGTTAAAAAAATTAAAAGAATGATATTTTATAGAGCATCCAGATATGCTCTCGCTGTCGATACAGCTTGGTACTAATTAAGAAAATTCTGATTCACAGATGTCTGTATCAGTGACTGTATGGAATTTGTACAAAATACACAGAACTAACAGAAGGTAATGTAGTGAAAATAAAAAATCATTTGCAAGAAACTTTCTGTATGTAATTTGTACAAATATTTAAAACTGACAGAAGGTAATGTGCTGGCCACATCAAATTTTTTAAAATTCATATTACACTTTGTAAAATATGCAATTTTTCATCACTTATGCCCAATTGCACCGCTGAGCCTTATATTTTAAGCCAGAAATAAACAAAAAATAATCAACTCTAACATAACCTAACTCACAGAACTCGAGACGTTATACTCGTTTTATAGTTAGAATCCGTGCCAAACGTGATGAGCTGTTGCACAGAAAACAAAACTTTTTCTTTTTCTCTCTTTAATGCCAAAAATTTGTCTAGCCATCTATCCTTTTAATCTGAGCTTTTCATAGACTATGACATTTGGCACCACCTCCCATAACCTGTCCACCCAAAAACATTTCATTTTCAAATATTTGAATTAGGGGATGACAAACCCAATGGGTATTATCACTATACATAGATAGTTACGACATATATGATTTTGTAAATACAATTACATTTATAAGTATGTCATTTTTGTGTGGCCTTTTTTCATTCTCGTAAATAACTTGTTCTTTTCTAGTACAGCTTTTATTATGTCTTATTATTTCAATATTATTTTGCACTTTTTAGAGTTTGTTATTTGGTTCTTCCAGCGGTTGTTCTTTAAATATTTTATGTTTGATTAAGGCCTTGGCATCATTTGCTTGTATTGGTATTAATTCGTCATTATTACCGTCCTCCATGGCTTCTTTTGCAGCTATATCTGCCTGTTATGCCAATATGTGAAGCGATGGGACCCAGATGAATATTATTCGGATGTTTTTGGTGGACACTTAAAACAAAAGAAGTATTTTTTTGATTAAAGGATGTTTGGAGCAGATTGTTTTGATGGATTTGATCGTTTTGAGGGAATTGGAGCAAATGGCGTATGATATGGTATGTTGTATATTACATATATTTTGGTTGTAAATATACAGGTTTCGTTTTGATAAATGCATTCTAGACACAGCACTTATCTCCTAAACTAATTTTTATAAACAACTATAATGTAGTGCATGAAATATTTAAACATTACAGCCACCGGCATGTCATCTTTGGTCATTTTTCTCACATTTTGTAAAGTGGAAAATACACACTGGTGTACGGACTTCGCGTTAGTCTAGTTAGGAATATTTGTGTTTACCTAGTTACTTATGACATATTTAGCAACACTTTCCAAGTGCATTAAACCGTCAAAATTTATAATTTTTAATTATAATGTTTTAAGCTTTTTTATACTACGCGGATATAATTGCCCATTCTTATTATTTATTATTATGAGTTAAACTTGTTTCAAATTGTCCTTATACCATAAATACTTCCACTTAAATGTTCAAATTGACATGTGAAACATAGCGTTCTTTCTCTTCAAATTTTCAAGGAGAACTGTGATCGTTACTTGACCTATTGTTCCTGTCCCAATTTTCAACATTTAATAATTTTTTACACAGAAACTATGCATCCTACAGAAATTACACCCATTAGAAGGGCCCTGAAGCCAATCATTTCCTACGACTTGAAACAAATTTCATAAAAATCACTCGCACCGTTTAAGCTGTAGCCTTGTCTAACATGCCCACCTAAACTGCCTAAACAACAATCTGCGCGTGCAACTTTTATAAAAACCACTTGCAGACATAATACCTGTAGAGTATAAGAAATATCAGTTCGGTATTTAATATACTCTACACTCTAAAAAAAAAAAACGTCAAAACTTTAAACTTGTATAATACTAAATAAAAACACAAATGAATTTGAAAGGGAAACGAAACTCGAAAAACACTTTTTTAACAACATTCAACTGGTTATTCGGTCACTTGATCGAACATTCATAAAATGGAATATGTGGTTGCTAGATGTAGCTGTAACATATCTCCCTCCTTAGAGGGAAGAAAAATTAATGACAGGTAATGAAAGGTATTTCATTACTTGTCATTTTTAAATAGATAATATAAATTAAGTAACAATATTTGTGGGACCTGAGGAGAAGGGATGTGTGTTATCAAATTTTTGAATATTGCTGATTTGAATAGTTTCCCTCTGTCTATTGTAATAACAGAAGGAACTCAAAATCTAGATATCCAATTGTTTACTAATGCTTCGGCTATTGTTTGTGTGTTACAGTCTTTGATTGGAATTGCTTCTGGTCATCGTGTAATCCGATCTATGCACGTCAGTACACGAGAAAATCCTTTTGAATTAGGTAAATGAACTAAGTCGTTATGAATGTTGCCGAAACGGCTGTTTGGTTCGGAAAATGGTTTGAATGGAGCATGAGTGTTCATTGTTATTTTTGAACGTTGGCAGTGTACGCATTGTTTTGTCCAAGGTTGTATGTCTTTATTCATTTTATACCAAACGAATTTAGAATTTATTAATTTTTTTGTTTTTATTCCTGGACATAGTGAGTGTAAATGGTTCAAAATGTTCATTCGGAATTCTTTTGGTATATATGGTCGGTATTTACCGGTAGATATGTCGCAAATTAAAGTACAGTTAGAATTTGGAAGTTTTATGCTTTTAAATTGTAAATTGTTTGTTTTATTTGTCTGTACTGTCTATAGTTCCTTATCGGTTTTTTGAGCTGTTGCGATTTTGATGTAATCAATGTTTTTGTTTGTATGGATTGAATTTATTTGGTTTCTGGACAATGCGCCGGCAACTGCGTTGTTTTTGCCTGATACGTGTCTGATGTCGCTTGTTAACTGTAAAATAAAGTCTGTGTCTAATTTCTCTATAACTGTAGTTGTGGGATATTTTGTGAGCCATGAAAGTCAAAGCTTTATGATCTGTCAGAATGAAGAAGAATTTTTTATTATTTAATCTTAAATTTGTTATTATTCTTGTTTTGCAAATGGGTATTTTAATATTAAAATATTCTTCAGTAGATGGATTACTTTTTAATGATTTGTAATATTGATTGTAAGTAGAACGATTTTATGTCTCTAAATCTATTTCATTTACAGTCTTTCTTGCGTTTTGATAATGTTTTTATAACATTTTTATTTATAGTTGTAGAAACCAGTTATATACCGTTTTCGAGTGTTCCAGTGACTTAAGTTTTTTCAGTATAAGTTTTGGATATCTTGTGTTTTCAATGTTTTCTATTTGGTAACCCCAATTTAACGCTCTGGATAATAACTGAGTGCTAGTATGAATCATTTCTGTTTCTAGCCGTTTCATGACATTTGGTGTTGTCTTCGGGCATTGTAACATGGATTTGGCAAACCGTATTTGAATTTTTTCTGAATATATATAAAGCAGTATGGCTTTTACTGTTGATTCTAATAGTCTTTTTTGTCCTGCCATGTTTGTGATTTATCTTTTGCTAGTATGGTGTTTGTTTTGGCTATTGCAAATGTTGCTTTCATGTGTCAATAGCTTCAGCGAATTTTCCTGAGGAAGTCAAATTAATTCCTAAATACTAGTAATTTTTAACTATTTCTAATCCTTTTCCTTGATATTTAAATGAATCTTGTTTACCTACCCTTTCTTTATGAAAATACATGATTTTTGTGTTTTCAATGTTAACGTCTAGGAAATTTTGTTCACAGTATATTTCAAGTAATTTTAATTTATTGGTCAGATTTAAAGGTAAATCTGTTAGTATGACTAGATCATTTGCATATGCTAACATTGTCTATTCATATATTTCATCAAATGTTGCTTTCTTGTGTGCATTGTCAGTAGTTTCAGTGAATAATTCTGAGGAAGTAATATTAATTCTTAGATAGCAGTAGTTTTCTAATTCTTTTTCTTGATATTTAAATGAATATTGTTTACCTACCCTTCCTTTATGAAAATACATGATTTTTTTTTCAGTTTTTACTTGTAATATTTTTTTTCGCAGTATATTTCAAGTAGTTTTAGTTTATTGGTCAGATTTACTAGTGAATCTGCTAGTATGACCAGATCATCTGCATATGCTAACATTGTCAATTCAGGTATTCCATCAATATTTAGTCCTCTTGTTCTGTTTACTTTATAATATTGGTTTAAGTGATTAATATAAATGCTAAAAATTCTTTTTTCTATTATTGCATATTTATTTTATAGTAACTTACTAGTTTTAATTGTAATTTGGTCCCTATTGTATAATTTTTCTGTAATTTTAATTAATTTTCTGCTAATTCCATTGGCGTGCAATTTTCCCCACATCTTTCCATGGTTTACTGTGTCAAAGCCTCTTCGAAACTCTACGAATTCAACATACACATAACCTTTTTTTAGTCCTAGTCTAAGGTTGATAATAGAGCTGAAGCAGAATAGATTATCTACTGTAGTTCTATGTTTCATGTTTCCTAAAGCCTGCTTGACTCTCGTCCAGTATATTGTTTTCCTCCATCCATGTTTGTATTGTTTCGTAAAATCTGTCTAAATATTTTACAGATATTATTTGTCAATGCAGTACCCCTGTAATTTTCTGGGTTACTCGTGTCGCCTTTTTATGCACATTTGGATAATTGACTAATTTTTTGCAATATCTTCCAATGTCAAAATATTATTAAATAGGTTCAGTGTATAGTATATCCAATTATTCGGCAGATATTTATAAAATTCATATGCAGTTAAGTCTCCTGGCGATTTTTTGTTTTTCATTTGTTGTATACTACGGATTAGTTCTTCTAGTGCGATAGAACTGTCAAAAATTTGATGATGTGCGTCAAAGAATGCATAACTCAAGATTTTTGGGCTATCGTAAGATTTGTACAATACTCTGAAGTAATCTGAACATTTCACTGTTGGAATATTGTGGTTTGTTTTCTTTTAGTTTTTTAATGTTTTAATTACTTTCTAAAATTCGGTGTTATTTTTTGTGTCTGATAGTTTGTTTATAACTTCTTCCTGGTATAAATCTTTAAAATGTTTTACATTTTTTCTATAATTTTTCTTTAGTTTTAGAAAGTTTCTGGATTATCTTTGGTTTTGTCAAGTATATATAATTTGAGTGCCTTAGTTGTCTGAGATTTTGCATTTATACAGTTCTTTTTAAACCATGGTTTATGTTCTATTGCATTGTGTTTAAAATCTATAGTTTTGCAAATTTTCAGCATATCTGTATTTGCTGCTATTTCTTTTATTGTGAGATTTCTATAAAGTTCTTCAGAGCTTGGGCTGTTGTAACATATTTTGGAATGAATTTCCATTTTATTTGTGAATAGCACGTTACTGTTTGCATCGGATATAAAATTTACTTTATTCTCTGTATATTTCTCTTTAAATAAAGGAGTTGTGTTATGTTCTAGATTATATATTGTATAAATATTGCAAATAGCGTGTCCAAAATTGGTTAATTTAAGAAAAAATTTCAAATTGAGAGATGTTTTCTGCAAATATCAAATTAGCCCACGCGAGACCTATTGTACTTGCACCTTTTTCATTTGTAAAAGAAAACTGGCCTGATATGTCGGTAGTGGTTCTTCCACTTAATGTGAAGAGTCCATTGTGTTCCATTTCTGCCAGCTGCCACTAGTTTTCTTCCGTTGGCATCTATCATGTTGTGGATAGATATTTCCTGGATGTTGGATTATTTATTATGTTATTTTCTAATTGATTGAAATATTCGCGTTAAAATCTTTAATCAATAGAACATTTTGCTCACTGTAGGTCTGTGTAACAGAAGCGTTTAATTTAACATTCTTATAATAACATCATTGTTGGCTGCAGGCTTGAAGTAAAAGACTCCTAGTATGAAAAAGATTCATGTGTTCTTACTTAATTTATAAATATCCAATATACGGTTTTCTCCAATATTACAATTTTATCGTGTCTTCCTTGATGAGGATTGCAATGTCACTACTAGCTCTTCCTTTCTCCTTTTCTTTCAGCGGCTCACTAACGATGACTGTTTTACTGTACTTGTTCAGAAATGCTAGTAGTTTTATATTATCGTATTGATACCATGTTTTGCATAAACAAATAATATCTGCTGTAAGATTTTTCTTCTGAATATTGTAACCATCTTATTTTGTGTGCGTTTATTTAGCTTAATATTATTATTGTTGTTTGTTTGGAGTACGAAAAAATTCCCTATTTAATACCCCTTGAACTGGTTACTTCGGTACCTTCGGTGTTTGTTGGGTTGCTGTCTCATCGGAGGATTGACTGCCTCGGCCGTGCTTTGCTGAATTATCGTAAAAAATTCTAGTAGAGTTGTCTTTTTCTTTGTTTTTTTTTTTCACAATAAGCTTATTTTTTATATATTGTTACAGATTTTCCTTCCTTCTTAATTTGTTTCTTGTTTTCATAAGATTTTTTCTTGTTTCGCGTTCTTTCAACGTCATATCCTTATGAAGATTTTTATGCTTGATAGCTTTTTTTTGTTTTTCTAGATAAAGTTTTTCACTTTTATGGATACAAATACTATACGCACAAGTCTTGTTTGAGAGATGGTTTAGTTTTTTTTACCCAGTCTGTATACTTTTTCGAAATCATACTCTTGAATGTTGGCTTGCAGGTAAAGATTTATTTTTTCCTTTAAATTACATTCTAGGTCGTTATTATTTTCTTCAGTTTCTGAGATTCCATGGAGTATTAGGCTTTTTCTCTTTAGGCAGTTTTCTACTTATATATTTGCTTGTCTCTGTCTGTCTACAAAATCTTCTAGTTCAGTACACTTATCCCTCACAGACTTAAATTGCTTTTAGAATTCCACAAATTTTTCTTTTATATCGTTTAAACTACCTTCAGTACTGTCTAGTGTCTGTAATTTATCGAGTATTTGTTGTATTTGATCTGTCATCTCATTTATATTTTACCGGTGTGAAGTTAGCGACGAATTTTCAGCGACGAAAATAAACTCAGTTCAGGTCGCAAGAAGGCGGAACATGTGGTAGAATATAGACGGACGGCCAGCGACGGATTCATATTATATGTAAGACACGTTTACGAGTAAGGAGTAAAATGGTTTGTGACAGTATCAAACTTACAGTTATTAATCTACATAACATACTGATTTATAATAAATAGGTAATTTTAGTTTTATCAAGGGTGTAATGGTTAAAAAGGTTTGTGATAGAACCAAACTCACAGGAATTAATCTACATAATATACAGATTTATAATAAATAGGAAATATTATTTTTATCAGGGGTGTAATGGGTAAAAAGATTTGTGACAGAACCAAACTCACAGAAAGTAAACAACATAACATACTGATTTATAATAAATACGAAATTTTCCTACTATCAGAAGTATAATGGGTAAAAAGGTTTGTGACAGAACCAAACTCACAGGAATTAATCTGCATAATATACCGACTTATAATAAATTATTTTTTATCAGGGGTGTAATGGGTAAAAAGGTTTGTAACAGAACCAAACTCACAGGAGTTAAACTACATAGCATACTGTTTTACAATAATTAGGAAATTTTCCTTTAGTCAGAAGTGTAATGGGTAAAAAGGTTTGTAACAAAATCAAACTCACAGAAATTAATCTACATAATATACTTATTTATAATAAATAGGAAATTTTATTTTTATCTGAAGTGTAATGGGTAAAAAGGTTTGTGACAGAACTAAACTCACAGAAATTAATATACATAATATACTGGTTTATAATAAATATGAAATTTTTCTTTTATCAGGGGTGTAATGTGTGAAAAGGTTTGTGACAGAACCAAACTCACTGGAGTTAAACTACATACTGTTTTATAATAAATAGAAAATTTTATTTTTGTCAAGGGTGTAATGGGTAAAAAGGTTTGTGACAAAATCAAACTCACAAGAATTAATCTACATAATATACTGATTTATAATGAATAGGAAATTTTCTTTCTAACAGGGGTATAATGGGTAAAAGAAAAATTTCCCATTTATTATAAATCAGTATGCTATGTAGTTTAAGTCCTGTGAGTATGGTTTTGTCACAATCCTTTTTACCCATTACTCCCCTGATAAAAGGAAAATTTCCTATTTATTATAAATCAATATATTATGTAGATTAATTCCTGTGAGTTTGGTTCTGTCACAATTTTTTTTTTACCCATTACTATCCTGATAAAAGGAAAATTTCCTATTTCTTATAAATCAATATATTATGTAAATTATTTCCTGTGAGTTTGGCTCTGTCACAAACCTTTTTAACTATTACACCCCCGATAAAAAAATTCCTATTCATTATAAAACAATATATTATGTAGATTAATTCCTGTGAGTTTGGGTCTGTCACAAACCTTTTTACACATTACACCCGTGGTAAAAGGAAAATTTCCTTTTTATTATAAATCAGTATGTTATGCATTTTAATTCCTGTGAGTTTGGTTCTGTCACAAACCTTTTTACCCATTACACCTTTGATGAAAGGAAAATTTCCTATTTATTATAAATCAGTACATTATGCAGTTTAATTCCTGTGAGTCTGGTTCTGTCACAAACCTTTTTACTTATTACACCCCCGATACAAGGAAAATTTCCTATTTATTATAAATCAGTATGTTATGCAATTTAATTCCTGTGAGTTTGGTTCTGTCACAAACCTCTTTACCGATTACACCCCTTATAAAAGGAAAATTTCCTATTTATTATAAATTAGTATGTTATGCTGTTTAATTCCTGTGAGTTTAGTTTTGTCACAAACCTTTTTACCCATTACATCCCTGATAAAAGGAGAAATTCCTATTTATTACAAATCAGTATGTTATGCAGTTTAAATCCTGTGAGTTTGGTTCTGTCACAAACCTTTTTACCCATTATACCCCTGATAAAAGGAAAATTTCCTATTTATTATAAATTAGTATGTTATGCTGTTTAATTCCTGTGAGTTTGGTTTTGTCATAAACCTTTTTACCCATTGCACCCCTGATAACATGAAAATTTCCTATTTTTTATAAATCAGTATGTTATGCAGTTTAATTCCTGTGAGTTTGGTTCTGTCACAAACCTTTTTACCCATTACACCCCTGATCAAATAAAAATTTCCTATTTGTTATAAATCAGTAAGTTATGCAGTTTAATTCCTG
Organism: Harpalus rubripes; assembly: GCA_963082715.1. Lineage (NCBI taxonomy): Eukaryota > Metazoa > Arthropoda > Insecta > Coleoptera > Carabidae > Harpalus > Harpalus rubripes. The sequence continues at coordinate 32,259,175 of OY720452.1, read as the reverse complement.
TGGGTTTGGTTCTGTCACAAACCTTTTTAACCATTACACCCCTGATAAAAGGAGAACTTCCTATTTATTATAAATCAGTATGTTATGCAGTTTAATTCCTGTGTGTTTGGTTCTGTAACAAACCTTTTTACCCATAACACCTTTGATGAAAGGAAAATTTCCTATTTATTATAAATCAGTACGTTATGCAGTTTAATTCCTGTGAGTCTGGTTCTGTCACAAACCTTTTTACTCATTACACCCCTGATAAAAGGAAAATTTCCTATTTATTATAAATCAGTATGTTATGCAATTTAATTCCTGTGAGTTTGGTTCTGTCACAAACCTCTTTACCGATTACACCCCTGATAAAAGGAAAATTTCCTATTTATTATAAATCAGTATGTTATGCTGTTTAATTCCTGTGAGTTTAGTTCTGTCACAAACCTTTTTACCCATTACATCCCTGATAAAAGGAGAAATTCCTATTTATTACAAATCAGTATGTTATGCAGTTTAATTCCTGTGAGTTTGGTTCTGTCACAAACCTTTTTACCCATTATACCCCTGATAAAAGGAAAATTTCCTATTTATTATAAATTAGTATGTTATGCTGTTTAATTCCTGTGAGTTTAGTTCTGTCACAAACCTTTTTATCCGTTACATCCCTGATAAAAAGAGAATTTCCTATTTATTAAAAATCAGTATGTTATGCAGTTTATTTCCTGTGAGTTTGGTTCTGTCATAAACTTTTTTACCCATTACACCTCTGATAAGAGGAAAATTTCCTATTTATTATAAATCAGTATGTTATGCAGTTTAATTCCTGTGAGTTTGGTTCTGTCACAAACCTTTTTACCCATTATACCCCTGATAAAAGGAAAATTTCCTATTTATTATAAATCAATATGTTATGCACTTTAATTCCTGTGAGTCTGGTTCTGTCACAAATCTTTTTACCCATTACACCCCTGATAAAAGGAAAATTTCCTATTTATTATAAATCAGTTTGTTACGCCGTTTAATTCCTGTGAGTTTGGTTCTGTCACAAAGCTTTTTACCCATTACACCCCTGATAAAATGAAAATTTTCTATTTGTTATAAATCAGTATGTTATGTAGTTGAATTCCTGTGGGTTTGGTTCTGTCACAAACCTTTTTACCCATTACACCCCTGATAAAAGGAGAACTTCCTATTTATTATAAATCAGTATGTTATGCAGTTTAATTCCTGTGAGTTTGGTTCTGTCATAAACCTTTTTACTCATTACACCCCTGATAAGAGGAAAATTTCCTATTTATTATAAATCAGTATGTTATGCAGTTTAATTCCTGTGAGTTTGGTTCTGTCACAAACCTTTTTACCCATTACACCCCTGATATGAGGAATCCTATTTATTATAAATCAGTATGTTATGTAGATTAATATCTGTGAGTCTGATGCTGTCACAATCCGTTTTACTTCTTACTCGTAAACGTGTCTGACATATAATATGAATCCGTCGCTGGCCGTCCGTCTATATTCTACCACATGTTCCGCCTTCTTGAAACGGAGTTTATTTTCGTCGCTGAAAATTCGTCGCTAATTTCACACCGGTTTATATTTTGAGGTTATAATAGATTATTTATTCTTTACCTAATTGTTTATAATAACTCTTTAATTTGTAGATATTATTATAAAAAAGCTTCGTAAAGTACTGTTTTCCGGAATTATTATCGTCTTATCATCTCTCTTCTTTTCAATACTAGCTTTATCCATCTACAAATAGTTTCATGATCCGGTTATGGTATGTTAGAATTTAGTATCTTTGGTCTTTTGAACAATATTTAAATGCACAATTCTGGTTTTCTCGGAAAAACAAGGAAGGGTTGCTGTGATTGTTGTCTATTATGGCTTGAAGTTTTTATTCGTTCACTAATTTGTATTTCTATTTTATTTTGCGTTCTTATAGTAAGGTTTAGATTTATTTAGGAAAGAGTTTCAACCATATGTGTACTAGTAAGATCAATTAAGCTAACTAGTTTGAAAGTATGGTCCTTTAGACTTAGGGATAGTAAGGGAATATATGTTTCCGATAAATTTTAAAATTGGATCTGGATTCTATTTAACTTCATATTTTGGAGTTTTTAGTCTTGTAATGTAAATTTCTCTAATTAGTCTTTTAATTATAAATTCATCTTCGCTTTTTATCTATAGGATTAGGTTAAGAGCTGCTCGATAAGATTTTAATGTATAGTAAGAACTCTTTAAGTGGAATGAGATGGTTGTAAAATCTATATAATTTTCCTCAAAGGTGATAAGAGTAAGGCATTTTTTTATTCGACAATATTGGGATTTTCTGTGAGTAATTTTTGAAATAACGAATACGAACTATTAAAAGACAGATCGCTTTTTCAAGTATTATTATTTCTGTTTGTTTGTTTAATCCAGTGCCTTTGTACCTTTCGGTGTCAGGCTTGTAGAGTTGAGTTGTATTCCTCTGGAGTTGTTTTCCAAAATTTCTTCCATGTGCTTCTGTCTGCTGCGAGTTTTTTGATGTTATACCATTGTTCACCTCTGTCTTCTACCGCTTTTTGTACGTCCTGGTTCCATGTTTTAATAGGTCTTCCCCTTTTTCTTTTACCTGTCTCTCTAGCTTCGTATATTTGTTTCGTTGTTCTTTCATCTCCCATGCTTTGTATATGTCCTAGCCATCTCAATTGTCCCTCTTGCATAGCTTGTGTTGCCGGTTTTATATTTAGTTGTTCCCTATATGTTGTGTTCCTTATTTTATCTAGTTTCGTTTTTCCTTGTATCTTTCTTAAGAATAACATTTCCATTCTTTGTATATTGCTTTTGATCTTTTCAGTCGTCGTCCAAGATTCGCATCCATATGTAAGGACCGGCGTTACTACTTTTTTAACTACTTGAACTTTTACTTCTTTTGGTACTTCCTTTTTGCCTAGGAATTTATTTTTTGTTGTACTATAGAGTCTGGCTGTTGTGCTAACTCTTTCTCTTATCTCGTCGTCTAAATTTCCTTTATCATTTATAACTACTCCGAGGTATTTAAATGTTTTTACTTGTTCTAGTCTTTCTCCATCTACATATACGTTTGTTTCATTGTGGTCATTATTTATTGTCAATATTTTAGTTTTTTCAATATTTATCTTCATGTTTTTCCTCTGCAATTCATTATTTAATATATCCATGTTGTGTTGCATGTCTTTTTCCGTTGCTCCGAATACTACCATATCATCTGCGTAGCACAGCTCAGACAGTTCTACTTTGTTCATTTTCCAATATCCCATGGCTAATTTTTTGAACCTTTTTCTACAGTTTTTTATCACGTCGTCTAGTACTATTGAGAATAATATTGGACTAAGTGGACAGCCTTGTCTAAGTCCGGTTTCTGTTGTAAATTCTTCTGATGTTTCGTTTCTCATTGTTACATAATTCTGACATTTTTCGTACAGACTTTTTAATTGTTGGACAAGTTCTAATTTTATTCCTTTTTTTCTTAAACTGTCCCACACGTCTTCCCATTCTATTCGGTCAAAAGCTTCTTGTAAGTCTACGAAACATAAATGTAGTTCTTTTCCTTTTAAATTGCTTTTTTCTACTGTTTGTCGCAGAGTGAAAATGTGGTCTTGGACTCCTCTTCCTGGTCTGAATCCGCATCGCGTGTCTTCTAGTGTTGTTTCTAATTGCGGTCGTATTTTGTTCTCTAATATCTTGGCATATATTTTGCCGACTACACTTAGTAGAGTTATTCCTCTGTAGTTTCTGCATTCCTTTGCATCTCCTTTTTTATAAATGGGGTTTATTATACCTTTTTGCCAGTCCAGAGGAGTCCGTTGTTTTTTTGCTGCCATGTTTAGGATTTTCAGTACTCTTTCCATCTTTCCATAATATTTTCTTCCTTATCTACCAGTTTTCCATTTTTATTTTTTATGCTTAAGATTGTTCTGGGTTTTGTTTGTTTCATGTTTCTTAATATCCCGTAGAAAATCTTTTGGTTGGATTCGAAAGATTCTTTCATTTTCTCTCCGAACATCGCCCAACTTTTTTGCTTCTCCTTTTTAATTATATTTTTAGCTTCTTGTCTTGCTAGTTTGTATTCTTCGTAATCTTTTGCAGTTTTACTAGTATGATATTTTTTCCATTTTTGTTTTTTACTTTTCACTGCCTGTTTAACTTCTGTTGTCCACCATGGAGTTTTCTTTATTTGTTTATTAGAGATTTTTGTTTTTCCACATACTTCCTCTGCCGTTTCTAATACTACTCTTTTAAAGTTTTCCCATGTCTCTATCAATTCTGCTGTGTCCTCAGTTTCGTTTAGTTTCTTTTCTATTAACTTTTAATATCTTGTTTTATTCTCTTCTTCTTTTAGTTTGTAACTTTTGATTTTGTAGTTTGATTTTGTTATTTTTTTCGCTGTTTTTTCTGTTACGTTTCCTTTCGTTATCATTTTTAACAAATAGTGGTCACTTCCTATCTCTGGTTCTCTGTATACTCTTACATCTTTTATGTTCTTTTGTATTTCCTTACTTACTAGGAAGTAATCGATTATGGATTTATCGTTCTTTGATGGTTCTACTCTAGTATATTTGTGTATGTCTTTATGTGTGTAAAAAGAGTTGGTTATAACTAAATCGTTTAGAATACACATATCTATTATTCTCTCTCCATTATTATTTCTTGTAGGTTCTCCTTGTTGTCCTAAGTATCTTTCTATTCCTTTATTTGCATTCCCAACTCTCCCGTTAAGGTCTCCCAAAATGACTATGTTTTTATTAGTCGCGTTTATTTCTTTCTGTAATTCATAAAAAAAAATGTCCTTTATTTCTTTTTTATCACATTATTATTTCTAATACTTCCTAATTGAAAACGGCGGAAAAAACCTAAAAGTAATACGCGTAAAGGCAACTACTGTGAAGGAGTCTGGAGAATGTTTTTACATTTTGTATTTATTATTCTAGAAAATAAGTCAATTTGTATTTAACCGAATTTTGTAACTATATAGAATGTCCAGGATAACTAGTCCTACATGGGGATAACGAAAACTATGAGAGATACGAAGTCTGTTAAATTAGACAAAAGTTGACCCATTAGAAAACCATTTTAATGATGTTGCGTTATTTGCGGGAAAATGTATGGGTCACTAGATATGGACAAAAATGTAAATTTTGCAGTTTTTTATTTTTGCAAAAATTTAGAGTGTGAAAAATACTGGATATTGGTTTGTACAATTATAGGGCACTATGTTTTTTCAAATGGTTATGCTTAAATCTTTTTATCACTGTTGGTTTCCAAGATAAGATGTGATAGTTTAATTTTTTATATGCACGCCTTACTGGAAAGTTACACGTTTGAAAGAAGATTTTTTTTGCTTTCCAACGATGTATAAAATGTCTATGTTCATTTATTTTAACTGCAAAAATGCAACAATTATTAAGTTTATGACTTAAAGACAATGGTTGTGAAAATGTGATAAAAGGCTGCTAAAAACCCAGATAGTTTATAGTCAGGTTGAGAAACTAGAAAAAAATCAAATTCAAACCTTTTTTATGTCACAATGTCACACATAGTAAACGATAAATGACTGCATCACTAATAAGATGCTTTTTGAGGTAGTTGGACATATTTATTTTTCTGGTAGTTATGTGAAGCTACAGAAATTTTCTTTTCTAATCCCAAAAACTTTAGTTCCTGCGTTGGATTGAACATACTTTTTTCTCTGTTAAAAATGAATTCCTGTGATTCAAGGAGTTTTACTGTTGTTGACACATTCATACTCGAGGTTTGTTTTTTTCCGTTCTTAGTACCATATATGATATACCTATTTAACCTAAATGGTAAACAATTAACTTCATATCTTTGATTTTTTATAATAAATATGTTATGGTTGAAATAACGTCAAAACAATTATTGATAAATTTGAAAAGGTTTAATCGGAATTTGGACAGAAGCGAAAAAATATTAAATTCAAATGTCGCTAAAATTTCGGTTTATTTAAAACACCATCCTCAGAAGATTCGTTTGAGACAATCCAGGTAAAATTCCAGATGTAAATCATAAAATATAAACTGAATAACTCATATAAATGAAATTTTTTATAAATTTAAAGTTGAGTAATACATTTAAAAAAATTTGAACAGAACAGTTGAAATATAGTGTGTAGTGAGTGATAATAAATATAAGATATTTTCTAAATTAGTTTTCTGTTGACAATATAACAAGTATTTTTCAAATATTTATTTGCCAGATAACAGTTATCAGCAATTGTTTAGATACTATTTCATAATCCTCTAATATAAAATAAAAATGTAATATAGTTCTTTTAAATTTTAAAGGAAGCTTAAATTTCTATTAGATTTTTTTGCTAAAAATTAACTATGAACTCATTTGGAGTACTTAGCACTTAGATATAGCACCTAAAATAAATAAGTTTGCAGTTTCCAATAATAGTTTTTGGTATAGAAATTTCGAAGGAATATTTTCGGCATGAATAGCGATTCTGTTTACCCAGTTTAGAACAACTTTGTCCAGTGCAAGGGTCTGCCAATTATACAAGAAATTAGATGGGGAACCAGCATAATTTTTCCCGTATTTATTGTTGTCGTCTGCTGTAATGGTTTTTCATGTGTCTCTTATCCTTCCATTGCCCTGTGTTTAACGCCTCCCTCCTCTCTTTCAACCTGGTGGTGTGCCAATGGCACTGTTTAGTTTAAAAGGTATCTGCAGTGTTCGTTTTTATGTTTTCATAAATATTTTTAATGAACAAAAAATAATTGTCAGTACATACCTGTGGTCTTTCGCCAGTTTACCGTACTCTGTATTATAGTGAGGGGAGAAAAAGTATTTTCTGTGGATTGAGATTGCGTCATGTACATTAGCCATAATCTAAAACGCGTCTGCCAACTTTGAGAAAGAATCTGCTACACCAGTTAGACTGAGATCGTTTGTTTTCATACCAGATCCTTGCCATAACAAAGTCTCTTAATACTTACTAGAACTTCAAAAAAAGACGTTATGATCGTATCCAAGAATAAATTTAATTGAAGGAAGTTCATCGGATGACGGATATAAAAGGAAATAAATATTTCTAATTTCTTCTTCGCAAACGTTTCGGTAGCTTTATTGTACATTCATCAGTGTTGTGAGATATGTAGGTCCAAACGAGAAAGTATTCATTAACAGCATCAACTCCTATTGGTCTTATACTGTCACAGGAGATGCTGTTCCTTGATACTTTCCCGTTTAGACATACATATCTCACAGCACTGATGAAGGTACAATAAAGCTACCGAAACGTTTGCGAAAAGAATATGTAGAAATTTCTATTTCCTTTTATATCCATCATTCGACAAACTTCCTTCAATTAAAAAAAAATTATGGAAATTAGTCTACAGCCTATTTAATTACTCCTTCCTCTAACGCAGCGTAACGGTAACCTGAAGGTGTGTACCTTCTTTCTCCTCTTATCACTTCACTTTATTTAAATACACACACACAACCACGGGTTGAACGTGCGTATCTGATGGGTACAAATAACGGAATAAATAAATGAGTTCCGGTGAGGTGTTAGTCAAGTGTTTTTCCATTACATAGCTTTCAAATGTACCGATGGGTGTGACATAAGGCGATACTACATACTAATTATATTTTGTCACATTCAGTCATTACAATTCGCCCTTCTGATTTATCGCCCCGGATAAACGTCCGGTATGTCCGATTCTAGAGTGGCCCCTGTGTACTATAATAAAATGATTGTTCAGTAAGTATAAATTTACACACATAGTTTTAAATGGGGAATTGAATTCGACGTCGTTTTTTTTTTCATCTGTTTTCAAAATCACTTACCGACGCTCATCGAAGTCGCGACGATAAGCGTCGTTTGAGTTTTCCTTAATAGTAATATAATAACACTATAAACACGAAATATTACTCAAGTCAATGCCATGGCGAATGCAAACTGTTATTAGTAGTAAAGGCTAAGAGACTAAATATAAAATACATAGTATTTCATATTTTTGTGTAAGTTCAATTTCTTTCATAAATTGTTACTTTGGTTAATTATTAATTAACGTGTAACTCCTTTAACATTTCATCCTAGGTATAAAATATAAAAATCCTTTTTTGTATAAAAATTGCAAGCTACAATTTTTACAATAAGTAACTACTTATTGTCTTAGGAAATACTGAAAAGGAGATATTGTCAAAAAACTTATTTTGACCGCTATTTGTCCAATACAGCGGAGCGAGCGGCAACGCCCCGAGTTGGCAAATTTAATATTTTATTGAAGATATGATACTGTATTAAACTGCCAATTTGCAAAACTCCTGGATTTTTTACCGAGCAAGTACGTTAAACTCCCTGTTGCTTGGCCCAATAGACATGTATGCAGATATGCATATTCTGGTATATGCATACGTAAATAATTTACTTGTAATTTAGTTACTGCACAAGATATTTGCGGTTTACCAAATTTATTCTTTTTTATTATTAAAATACTACAAAAAATTAATCAAAACTCGTACTGGCATGTTTTTATTTAACTACGAGTAGTTATCAGTATTTCATAATAACACAAAAATTTAATTTTTATACATATAAAAGCGGAACAATTATTATATGTCTAGAATTGATTTAATACAAATAATTTCTACTTAAATTATAAAATATGTACAAGTGTTTATAGACATTGTTTCATTAATTTGGAACCCACTAGAATAGCAAAAACAAGTGAACTGTAACTTGTAATAATAATATCCTCGTAGTCTAGTGAGTATAAAAGTTAATAAATCATTTTTATATTACTCACTTTAGATTTTAGGTCAGTTTAAGTATTACATCGGCAAGATTTTTAGATTAAAAGAAAATAAGTTTGTGTGTGACAGTTTTAAGTAGATAGATGATATATGTAGCAGTTATTGCAGAGCGCTGACATTTTGATGTCAGGGAGAGTTGTTGATGAAGAAAGTCAGGGTGAAAAGTGAACTACAATGAGAAATTATACCTAAACTGTCAGAATCATTGCTCTTCTTTATTCGAACTCCCTGTCATAATAATGCGTTAATTATACAGTTAGTTAATATGTTATACAACTATCTTCTAATTAGAAAATTAAAACCGCAATAATGTTTCGTAATTACTTAAGACAAACAAGTCAAAACACGATAACCAATTTGAAAAAAGGATTTGTTATTATAATTTTATAATTTACAAAGTATTAAGATATGAGAAATAAATGAAACTACTCGTAAATTTTTAAATATCCTTTCTTTATTTCAATATATTTTGATAGGATATAGGTCTGTAATCGCTCAGTAAGGCGTGGGTGTGTGTGTTTGTGTGTGTGCGTTTACATACATGCGTGTGTGTGTTTACATGCGTGTGTGTGTGTTTACATGCCTGCGTGTGTTTTTATACGTGCGTGCGTGTGTGTGTATGTGCGTGCGCATGTGTGCGTGTTACATTCCAAATTTGGGAACGCTCTCTATGATACATGCACGTATTCTTTTCGGCGCAGGTCGTCTTGGAATTGTGGAATTAAGTGACAAATGTTCGAGAATCTTGCTCGTCTGTTGCAAGTAGCATCCTTATTTAAGGGAGTTACAGGCTTGTTTTTCATTGGTTCAATTGTTAGTTCCTCCGGAAAGTCCGGGATTTGATTAACGATTTCTACAGGGAGAAGAGTTCCATATAAAGGCCACACAAGATCCTAGGTGAGATTTCAAAGCGTACTAACCTCTAACAACCTCGAGTTCCATATGCCTCAGTCACTAATTTTAATTGTTCTTTCCAGGTTTTTTATGCAGGGTTTCACTACTTAGGACAAAAAATTACACAGTATATATTGTTCGACGTGCTGATCATAAAACAAAAACAATTTTTTTAAAATTCGCAAATAATTGCATCATATTTTAACCAAACATTTTTTTGTCACTGGTCGGTAGCTATTTTTAATATTTTTTTTCAAATCTGCTACAATAAAAGTAATTGTTTACATAATATCTAATACTAATAAATGACTAATATTGTATAATTAATAATTTAATTTAATTTGATAGGTAGTAAGGAATTCTTTCGTCGACATTGCTGTTACTTATCATTTATCTTTGCTGGTGCAGTGTTTCAATGTTACAGCGAATAACAGTGTAGTGTAGTTTTTGTTAAAATGGAAGCATCTAGTAATAGTGAATTAGTGGACACGGTGTTAATTTATGGAGAAGCAGGGCAAAATTCGTTATTAGCACGACGTTATCCTTTACCGTTTGTTTGTGAGGATAGTCCAGCGCCTTCGAGACACAGGATCTTTTCGACCTAATCGTGGGAGAGGTGGTGGCCGCCAGCATCAACACGATAATATGGTAAATGATATCTTAGATGCTGTACATGCTGAACCAACTACTAGTAACCAAAGAGTATCTCAACAATTAGGAGTACCACATAATTAAGTACGACGAATTTTAAGAGATCATAACTACCACCCATTCCAATTTCAATGGGTACATGGGCTAACAGAACGGACCATCTGTTTAGAGAACGATTCTGCAACTGGCTTTTACAAAAACATACTGAAAATCCTAATTTTCCCTCGTACATCATATTTTCTGATGAGGCAACTTTTTCGAGGGAGGGAGTTCATAATTCTCATAACTCTCATTCTTGGACTCAAAAAAATCCGCACGTTGTTATATGAGGCAGTTTTCAGCATCGTTTTCGATAAATGTTTGGGAAGTTATTGTTAATGGAATGTTATTTGGGCCGTACGTTCTACCAAATAGGATGACTGGAGCTAATTGTTTATTATTTTTACAAAATACTTTGCCAGAACTATTTGAAAATGTGCCTTTAAATGTGCGTCAGCAGGCATGGTTTCAGCACGATAGTGCGCCACCACACTATGCTGTAAATGTAAGAGAACATTTAAACCAAGTGTTTGAGGACAGGTGGATTGGTCGCGGTAGTCCTGTAGCTTGGCCTGCTAGATCCCCTGACCTAAATCCGCTGGATTTTTATTTCTGGGGTCATTTTAATTCACTCGTATACTAATATATATATATAACAAAATGCGTTGGAAAACGAAGAAGAAGTTAGGCAGAGAATAGAAAATTCAGCAGAAACAATACGATTACAAAATTAGTGCCAAGGCTGTACTAGATCATTAATTCAACATGCTGCAATGGATGTAGGTATGAATGGTGCAAATTTTGAACAGTATTTATAGTTTTGTGCTTCAGGTATGTGTTTAGTTATTTCCCAAATTATCTTAATATTAAATACAATGCATTAATATTAGAAATTATTTTGTATTCAAAACTATTATTACACACCGATTTTTCTCACTTGACCCTCACGTCATAGTTTGATGTTCGTCCGAATCAAATGGTATTCGTAGTGATGGAAACGTGATTTACCAGCAGATGTTAAACAGTTTTGTGTACAAGGCAATTACGTCATATAATACGCCATAGACTAGCCATGGTTGCACTACTAGAATACAAATGTATTGACCTTTTAATTTTTCAAAATAATATAACTATTATTAGAATTATATATTTTACCTTAAATGTGTAGTACCTTGTTGTATACGCCTTTAGTTATCTATCATAATCACGAATAACACATTTTTTATCCATTTATTTAACTTGCGTTGTATGTCTGTCTGTCCAACTTTTTACAAATTATTTGAACCGACTTTCTAACAGTCTACAAAGCTGAAATTTGTACATGGAATAAAATTTTCTTCATTTTTACATGTTTACGCTTGTGGCAAGTAAAATGTTGTAGCTTGTTTTTTTGTTCTTTGATATTGTGTTAACTTGGAAATTAATTTGTTGTTTGAAATTCATGTCTTCGTAATCCAAAATTGTTCAAAATTTAACCTTAATTTGTAAATTTCATAGTGAATTATTTCATTCTTAAACTAAAATACTATTACATTTTACGATTATTTCTAAGATTATATTTACCCAAGAATGGGAATCATTGTAGGAAAAGGTAAATATCGCCAATAAATTATAAATATAACATTGACATTCACATCTATAATGACAAATCTACATTTGAGATATTTCACACATTTTTTGTCCAATATGAATTTAATACTTCTCGGATTTCGCGACACTTTACGTAGAGAGTGAGCCATAAGGGTAACTTCTCTATTTTCGCCAAAATTTGGGTTGCGTACGAGCATGCAAAAAATATAAAGTACCACTGCTGTCGAATGTCATACTCAAATTTCGTATAACTATCTTTCTCTAAATGCATTAGTAAGACAAAGATGAAGCTATTAGACATACGTTTCGAATATAGATAATAGAAAACCATTAATAATACAGAAATAAACATACAATTACTTGTTATTTTGCGGTTCAGAAATTAATGACGTGAGGGTCATGTAAGAAATATCGGTATATATCTCATCTTAACAAACAATCTGCAAATTTTTAAAAAAATATTTATGTTCCATGATCAGCACGTCGTACAGTATATACCCTTTCATTTTTTGTCCTATGTTGTGGTACACAGGATACCATACTTTTCTATTTTACTTCATTTTACCGATTTTATTTTGGTTTTAACCCAACATGCAAATAGGTTATAAGCCTTTTTGCGCCAAACTCGACTTTCACGTTTGGGCTCTTGTCGTACTGTGTTTGGAGTAACATGTACGCCCACGCACACCATTTACATGTGGAGATTATTGGAGTTTTGAAAATCATCGCCGTCACATTTCATCTCCATCTTTCATGTGTCGAGCCCTGGAAATATTTGGGAACTACAAGTCATGAAAGCAGGAGCCTATACCCAGATAAGACTTCATATTTATTTATTTTGTCGTACCTGCTTCATGATATTTATTTTTAAATTTATAAGATAATTATTCACTTTGAATTAAAACGATTTTATTTTGACCTTCCATTATCGTTATTTGTAAAAACATAAATTCTTCACAACGTTTCGAAAGCGAAAATCTGCTGTCGTCATCAAGTGATCTGACACTACTGAATAATTCCTTAACATACGAGCTTTATATCTGGTGTACAGTTGATTTGCGTATCATAACAGTAGCACTACTGAGAATGTCTGTTTACATTGAATTTAAAAGAGTGACTTGAATTATTATAAATAATTGTAAATATCAAAGTAGTTACGTACTATTGTTTTGTAAAAAATATATAGAGCTGTCAATTTGCTGTCAATAAATTATATAAATATAATATGTCGTTCTAGTTTATTTACCTATTGTACTATTTACAACAGTTTTTCTTAGTTAAGTATTTGTGAGTTGTACAGAATTACTGTACTGCCAAATTCCCGGATAGGCTGCAGCCTAGGTCGCACACGCACAGTAATATTTATTGATAACGTGCGTCTTCTGCTTGTTCGTTTTTAATATAGATTACAAGTACATATACGGTAGTTATGATACAAATACATACGATAAAATCAACAATAAAATAACGTAAATACGTTGAAATTTTACATGAACAAAACTATCATGAAGCATTGAATTAAAACGATTTTATTTTGAACTTCCATTATCTTTATTTGTAAAAACATAAATTCTTCACAACGTTACCTTATCCATTTCTTCGGCTTGTTCTGAGCTGTGCCCATAGCGGTGTCCCCGAAGTACTCCATATAGATATTGGCGATGACTGGTGAAAGTGGATCCCATTGGCATTCCATCGGTTTGTTGATAGACGTCGGATTGAACTTGAAAATAAGTTGTTTTTAGGCAGCACTCCAACAGTTCCAGTATTGCGTTGATTGTTAAATTTGTTTTACTGTGTAATTCTGTATCCTCTTCTAGTTTCTTCGTCACTACTTGTTATGCTTCATCGACGGGTACATTTGTAAAAAGGTTCCAATTGTATTGACGTCACCATGTCTGTTAAATTTCTGTTACCAATTACAGCCCCACTGGCGGGGGAGAGCAACACATTTGTTAAAGATTCTAAACATTTCATAGACATGGTGACGTCAATACAATATTATATATACTCTATATTTTCACAAGTTTATTGCACAAATAGCAATCGAAATTCTCGAAAACAGTTGTTGCTTTCCATATAGATATTCTTATTACTTTATTGACATGTAACAAATAATTTGTTTAATAAATATAAATAAACGGCAACGTTTGTCAGATGTATTCCAGGCAGGCTTATTTTTGACGCAGATTTGTTCTATGTTTGTAGAACAGGCGATACTCTAGCATGAGTGAGCACGAGCACGCTTACCTCTATTATGCAGGCGGGAGACTAACCCCCAGCCACGGAGTATAATAAATAGTAGGGGAGTTGCGATGAGAGAGACAGATGATATCAGGCCGATGTATAGTTTGAGTTTCTGTACTTTATATGAAATGATACACAATATTTCTCAAATAAAATTACTTTCAGTGTATATTTAATTGATTTTTATATAAAGGACAATGTATAATTAATTTTAAAACTTTATAGTTCATTTAATTTCCTATAGTACGATATTAATTATTTTTTAAATATGAACGTTTCGATCTATAATATAAATTTTAATTGAGTGAGAGTTTCTATAGTATATTTACCAGGGATTTGTTAACTACTGGACGGAGCAAGTTTATATCGATACATGTATTGTTTGTATACCCGGCCAGATTAAGAGAGAACACAGGAAGTGTGTGAGAAAGATATAGATGATTCCACGTCAGACAAGTGAATTTGCTATTCACATATGTCAAATTCACCTCAGAAATTAATTGTGTTTAAGTATATTTGATCATGAAATGTGAAATAAGTACAAATAAAACGCTAAATTAGAACACATATAAGAATATAAATAATGTTTATTGGTAAAATTAATAATTTTTTTTAATGAATATTTGAATAATGTTAACTTTGTCACGCCCGTCAAACAAAAGATTTGACAAGTAACAAATCGGAATTATGTATGTATATATTTGTCGATCTGGCTGGGTACATGCCAAGATTCACTTGCTCCTTCCTGTAGTTAACAAATCCCTGATATTTATACTCGTAACCATAGACTGTATCTATATTCGTCATCGTAAATTATTAACAAAATCGTATCATTTATGGGAAATTAATATTGTTGTATTATAACTGTTAAGAATATGATATATGAAAACAAAGAACGTGGGAAAAAAGGTAAGAAAATAAGACCCTGGAGTTTATTTATACGAGATTTTAGAAATTTCATTTGATAAAACTATTTTATGCACATTATTAAATATTAGTTGTCCGCAAATAAAAATTTTCACATTTAAATATTCTGTAATCAATAATTGTTTTTCAAATACTGGATATACTTAATTAGAAAATATTAATTTTAAATATGCAAGGCATGGTTTGTCATTATTTATTGTTTTGCTCAAATATCAAAGTTTGTTAGGCAGTGTGATTACAATTTCATTATTCTAAAGTAAATTAAAAAGTGACAAAGACGTCGTTGGAGCTTCCAAATTTGTTTCTAAAAATATAAAGGTCATTTTGATACCTACTATTATTTTAAATAACATTACTATAATATATACCTCTCAATAATGAATGATTATTATCCTCATAGATATTACTTTGTAAAGAGCATCGGGTCGGTTGCCTTACGTTTTTACCTCCCGCTACCCTTTGGTAATTGAGGACGTTTTAAGGTCCATAGAATCCAATTTTAACAATTTCACAATGATGTGTGTGTGTGTGTGTGTGTGTGTGTGTGTGTGTGTGTGCGTGCGTGCGTGCGTGCGTGCGTGTGTGTGTGTGTGTGTGTAATGGAAAGAGCCTGTTAGATATTGGTGAAAATCGGATAACCGTAAATGGCACTTTACTAATTTTAAATGGTATTTTTTCGAGACTAATGTTATTATAAAAATTAAAGATTATTAAATTTTTTATTTTTTCTATATATTTTATGGATAAATTTATAAAAATATCTATAATCTAAATCCCAGAGTCAACGCTTTAAACAAACAAAACGCAGTTATTCAAATGTATGTAACTGACAGATAAATGTCACTATCAAAGAACTAATCATTTTAAAATATATTAATAACGTTTTAAAAAGAAAAAAGTAAAAAGAACAATAGAAAAGGAATTCACTACAGTATGTATTTAGATTAATAAGAATTAATGATTCACAAAAATATTTAAGCTAAAACTCATTTTTGGCTTAGTAAATTCTATTCTATCCCGGTATTTAAAATATAATCCCCGGTGGCTCTGGGTTCGAATCCCACTGAAGCATGGATTTGTGTGAATGTGAACCCACTCTATAATTTGGATTTAATCCTGTTGAGGAGTTTAAAAAACAGGTAGTTACTTGGATTAGGTTAGACTATATTTTAAGAAATAAACTGTCAAAATTAGAGTAAAATTCGCTAATCTAAAAATAAGGATTAACTTAATCTTTTTTTGTGACTCGGGCGGGAAGTATTGTGTTGGTCACACCAGATATTTTGTATATTGTATCATGTTTAAGTATTTCACGTGTCTTTTCAGGGGTATTAACATTCAAATAATTTGGACAGTTTGGAAAAATGGTAGGATAAGCACCTTCCTTCGACTGAAATATTTTGTGTGGAATCCGAAAATATTCATTTTACTTTTCACGATATTTCTTACTTATTTTATTAATGTAAAAAATATTATTAGTTGTACAAATTTGATTGAAGCAGTTAGCCCATTCTTTAAAATTTGTTCATATTTAAAATGTTCGGCTCACACAAAGCTTTATTGTAAAACACTCTGTCTTTTTGAGGTATTTTTCGTATCTATATATTTAATGTCTCTTCTTCTTTAGGAGCATCAAAAATTGTCACTTCTTCATACACGTCGCGTAGCACTGTAATAGTTCGGTATAAAACATTTTCTCTCCATTTTTAATTAAATAACAATACAAAACTCTTTACAAACTTTAAAATTGAATCTTATAACAAACGGAATATAAAGGTACAGCGGCCCGTGATGTTGCCTCTCTCTCACCGATTTCTCTGTCTAACATAATAAAATTGTGACACACAGGCAAACTCCACTGCGTTGCACAGGCGTGCCCCCAGGATAGCATACCATTCATGTTA
Source organism: Harpalus rubripes (assembly GCA_963082715.1). Taxonomy (NCBI): domain Eukaryota; kingdom Metazoa; phylum Arthropoda; class Insecta; order Coleoptera; family Carabidae; genus Harpalus; species Harpalus rubripes. Next base: position 32,242,130 of record OY720452.1, on the reverse strand, counting down.
TAGTCGGATGACTAAATGAATTATACATAAAAATGTATATGGAGGACAACAAAACTTTTTATTATTCAGTCACATGTTACAACAACCTGTCTGACGTTCGTCGTCAGTGCTCAGGCATACCAACTGTATTTTGTATATATTACAAAATAACCTGTATTATATTACATCTCCCCTTTTATGAACTTATTATTGTCTATAATTAAACATGTAAAATAAAAATATTTCAAGTAAATTTTACATTACAAAATCCTTAAACCTACTTGGCAGTCTTATATTCCTTTTTGGTCTTTGGATCGGATTTTGATCAGTCAATACATTTGTTTCAGTCTCATTTGTTCGTTTAAGATCTGTCAGGTACTCGAAAGGGAGGAGAAGGATTTAAGGAAGGTCTTAGATCTTTGCGATTCCTTCTATACTCTTGATTTTCCGTCTGTACAACATAAGATCTAGGAGCCTGATGTTTTTCAATAACTTTGGCAGCTTCCCATTCTCTTCCTTGTTTTATCAATACATTTTGGCCTACTTCTAAAGTTGGAAGTAGTTTTGAATGACGATTGTAATAATGTCTATTCAAATTCTTTTGTTCTTCTTTCTTGTCTTTGATAGAATTTTCTACTTTAGGTTTTAAATTTTTTGACAACATCGGTAATTTAGTTCTCAGTATTCTGCTCATCATACCTTGAGCAGGTGAAATTCCGGTACCTTTAATTGGAGTATTTCGATAGGCTAAGAGTAACGGATAAATATCTGTTCTCTCTTCATAAGATCCTCGCTCGGCCATACCATTTGATTGGGGATATAATGGACTCGAAGTCGTGAGAAGTTGGGTAGTTTGGTCACGTTGCGTCAATTCTGTAATTAATTTACGTTTTGAAGCTGAAATTGCTAAATGTTTCGAGATGCTATGAATGACAACATCGAGTTCAGGATCATCTTTTACAGAATCCTTAAGATAAGATCTTGAAAGTGTATCAGCAAGATACATCTTTGATCCAGGAACGTAAACAACTTTTATGTCATACTTCAAGAGTTTCGTTAACAATCTTTGCAATCTTGAAGTTTTTTCGATATCTTTTTTAGTAATTGCAGTTAGAGGCTTATGATCTGATTCTATCGTTACAGCTCTTCCATATACATAATAATGAAACTTTTCAAGACTGTATACAATCGCAAGTAACTCTTTTTCTATTTGCGCAAACTTTTTTTCATTTTCAGTATGAGCTCTAGATGCATACGCTATAGGCTGCTTTTTCTGAAGAAGGCAAACACCCAATTCCATCTTTTGATGCGTCGGTCTGAATTGTAACTTCGAGGTTAGGATCAAAAAATGTGATCGCTGGAGGATTTATCAAAATATTCTTCAGATCATCGAACGCTTTTTGATGATTTTCTTCCCAATGCCAAACAACATTGTTTTTTACAAGTTCCCGTAACGGTGCATTAACGACAGATAAATTTGGAATGAATGTTGATAAGAAATTGGTCATTCCTAAAAATCTTTTTACTTCTTCTTTGCATTTGGGATTCTCCATTTTGACTATTACTCTCACATTTTCAGGATCAGGCTGCAACCCATTTTCTGATATAATATATCCCATATACTTCACTGACTTTACTCGTAGTTGAATTTTATTTTTATTAAATCGAATGTTATTTTTTCTCGCCGTTTTTAAGAATTCATGTAAGATTTGATCATGCTCTTTCTCATTTCTGGCCGCTATGATAAGATCATCAAATATTACCTGTACGCCTTCAATTTTTCCGAAAATATCTAGAACATATTTTTGAAAAACCTCTGGAGCTGAACTTATTCCAAAAGGCATGCGTAAGAATTTGTATCTACCGAAACATGTATTAAACGTACATAAATCGGAACTTTCATTATCTAACTTTACGTGCCAGAAACCGGATCTCATGTCAATAACAGAAAAAAAAAATCTTACCACTTAATTTTGCAGTGATATCTTGACCCGTTGGAATCATAAAATGCTCTCGTTTTATGGCTTTATTCAAATCCTTCGGATCCAAATATAATCGTAGATCGCCGTTTTTCTTTTCCACGATGACTAGACTGTTTACCCAATCAGTTGGATGATCAACTTTTTCAATAATACCCATTTTCTCCAGACTATCTAATGTAGCACGAAGTTTTGGTTGTATCGCAATTGGAACACGTCTAGGAGGGTGAATAACAGGAGGAACTGTCTTGTCTAGTACAATGTGATGTTTAGCGTCAATTTGTTCAATACCTGTAAACACATCATTATACCATTCAAAAATATTACAATTTTTGTTCATTTCATCCACACGCTTCAATAAACCTAGTTTTTCACATGCATTTAAACCTAATATTGGTTGTGGATTTCCATCTACTACAAAAAATTCAATATTATAGATCGTATTTTTATAAAAGATTGTAAAATAGTTTTCCCTAATGTTTTTATTTCATTATTACTGAATGAAATTAACATGGTTCTACATTTAGTTAATTTACTAATATCAATATTCAATTTTTCCAAAACAGAAACTGGTAAAACATTTACTTCTGCACCAGAATCAAGCTTGAATTTAATATTCAAATTATTAATTTTTAATTCAGCATACCATGTATTATTAGAATACATATTTTTCACCTCGGAAATAAAAAATTTATCAAAGTCCTGTTCATCATCTTCACGTATTTCTAGAACATTTTTCTTACTCTCTCCCTGGACATACTTCGGAGCTTTGCACGCAACTGAGAAATGATTCTTTCTTTTGCGATTTAAACATGTTTTCCCATACGCTGGACATTTCCTTGGCGGGTGACATCGGTGACACTTCGGGCATTTTTTCTTCTCTTCGGCATTATGTTTGACAAATTTCTTCTTTACACCATCCACCTGGAGCGGCTCCTGTAGAAATTTGGCTTGTCTGTCACTCTGTTCCGCTGCTATGCAGTATTCGACACATGTTTTCAACGTTAAATTTGTTTCGCGGAGAAGTCTTTTCTGTAGCGCTTTATCTCGTATACTATACACTATTCGATCTCTAATTAAACTGTCCTGAAGAGTGGCAAACTCACAAATGGCAGCTTTTGTTCGCAATTCAGTTAGAAATGATTCGAATGTTTCACCATCTCGTTGCACCACATTATTAAAATTAAATCTTTCAACAACAATATTTTTTATGGGAGTACAGTATTCTTCAAATTTATCAACCACCTTAGCAAAATCATTTTTATCATTCTCATTCTCCCATGTAAAGTTGCTCAATAATTCAGAAGCATCATCTCCAATGAGATTTATTAACAACGCGATTTTTCTTTTATCGGATGCACTGTCCAAATCCGCTGCACTGAGAAATGTAGTAAACGATGTATACCATCTTTTCCAATCTACACTTGGATTTCCTTTTATTTTTAAGGGTGGAGGCTTATTCACGTTGAGCGCCATTTTTGGGTTATCTAATACTTTCTCAGTTTTTCAATGTTTTTCCACAAAGGAACACGGAAGTATTTATATGGAACAAATTATAGCTTCTTCACTTTCACTTCTGACACCATGTTATAGTCGGATGACTAAATGAATTATAAATAAAAATGTATATGGAGGACAACAAAACTTTTTATTATTCAGTCACATGTTACAACAACCTGTCTGACGTTCGTCGTCAGTGCTCAGGCATACCAACTGTATTTTGTATATATTACAAAATAACCTGTATTATATTACAATTCGCGTGACGTCATGAGGCCGACTTTATGTAGTGCTTACTAGGATAGTCCTTTTGTACATATATACAATTTTATATTTGGGAATTTAAATATTTCTTATTAATTTTTAATTAAATTTTTAATAGTTTTCACTTATTTATTATATCGAGTTTAAATAATATGGCAAATATTAACAGTTAAAAGGAAGTAAAACACATTTTAAGAATAAAATGATACAGGTTTTAAGTGAATTAAATACACGGCTTCCTTAAAATAGTGAAAATTATTCAATATTGCGTAGTGACATCGGATTTTATAGTAAAACTTAATTATTAAGGATATGATAACTTTAGGCTTATTTATAAATTTTATTCTAGTTTTCTACATCTTTGAAGAAAGAAATGATATAGATTTTAAGTGAATTAAATACACAGCTCCCTTAAAATAGTGAAAATTATTCAACATTGCGTAGCACGTGACATCGGATTTTAAAGTAAAACTCAATTATTTAAGGATATGGTAACTCTAAGCTTATTATTATTCCAGTTTTGTACATCTTTTGAGAATCAAATGATATAGGTTTTAAGTGAATTAAATACACAGCTTCCTTAAAATAGTGAACATTATTCAACATTGCGCAGTATGCGACATAGGATTTTAATCTAAAACTCAATTATTTAAGGATAAAGGTTAGCTTTTTTTGCATTCTTGTAATATGCCTAATATGCATTTGATAATATATTTAGATAGAATAATATGACGTGATTAAAATGAATAAAAAACTAAATAATTTTTGAGATATAACATTTATTATTTTTACCTCCCGCTACCCTTGGTAAGGGAGATATAGTGATCGTGCTAAAAATCGCATATCGAGATTTTGCTATATGACCACGTTTTAAGGTCCCTAGAATCCAATTTTAACATTTTCACGATGATGTCTGTCTGTATGTATGTGTGTATGGATCCTTTACTCTAACTCAAATACTATCATTCAGAAAATTTTGAAACCTTGCATTTTTCCTGTAATAGAAAGAGCCCATTAGATTTTGGTGTAAATCGGATAACCGGAAATGGCACTTTACTAGAAGCTCAAAATGGTTTTTCTTCGACAAATACCTTTAAATATTATTTTTTCAAAATTAATGTTATTATAAAAATTAAAGATTATTCAATTTTCTACAGATTTGCATTCATACTTTTTCTATATATTTTATAGATAAATTCATAAAATTATCTTTAAATTTAATCCCGGAGTCTACGCTTTAAACAAGTAAATCTCCTTGGTTACACATTTCGTATCCTAAATGTATGTAACTGACAGATAAATGTCTCTGTCAAAGAACTAATCATTTCAAATTAATAACAGTAACGTTTTCAAAAGAAAATAGTAAATAGAACCCTAGTTATATGGAATGGATCTTAATACAGTCTCCGCAATAACTAAATATGTAAGTATATATTTAAATTAATAAAAATTAAATACCTGGAGGATTGGTGTTGGCCACATCAGATTTTTTATATGGGAATCTATGTTGGAAACAGTCTAATCTTTTTGGCTAAAGTAAAGAATAGGGTCCAAACTCAAAATACATTTAAAATGCATTTAAATGACTACATATCGGTACATTGCCCTTCTATTCCATAAAATAAACCATAATTAGGGCTCGAAAGCAAGGATTTGTGATGACTTGATGAGTTTCTGTAGTAAAATGTATCGTTGCTTGTCATGCCTGTCACACTGAAAAATTAGCGAATATTTTAAGGAATTTGTAATTGTACTTGTGATTATGTATACTTGTATAAGCAATAAATTAATAAATAGAAAATATATTCATAATAAGTATTTTTTACCTTTTTATCATAATTTGAAGTGATTTTAGCTGTGCATACATATTTTTGCAACAAATGTCGATATTTTTGCAAGAAACTAGTAGTGACATCTGTGACGATAAGTAAGAACTATGAGTCGAAGTGCATCTTTTGTCATCCACGTAAGAAAGAGAAGACAGAGTGACACGATGTTTTTGGATTGTAATGGCGATGGCGATTTAGCCAGCACAGAAAAGGTGTGATTGTTTAATTTTGGCGGTTTTCCTCTAGTAAGTTTACGTCAATAATTAAGTATAAACCATCAAGTACCCAGCAGCCATCATCTCAAGAAGTAAGTACGTCGTTCGCCAGGAAAGAAAGTGTGTGAGCCGTCCAGTGTATACCATAACCTTATTTTTGATGTCCCATTGATGAATCTTCATACTTGTATGTCGAGCAATTATTAACAGATAAGTAAAAACTTTCTATTCTGTGCATTGCATGTACCTACTTTTGTAGTTGGCGTAATTATAAGTTTATATGTGTTTTTAAACTTGCACATTTGATAATGTTGCGATGACAGAATTAATTTAATTTTTGCACAAAAGTGATCCCTGTAATCATTATTACCAAGGTCTGTGTGTACGCAGTAATTGGCACACCTAGCAATGGGTAATATGCCGTGATGATATATTATTATTTTATTAATTATAAATACCAGAATTATTATTGCGTGACACCTTTTCCTTCTTATATTTTTCAGAGCTACATTAGCCGTTAAGTGAAAAAGTAGACCCTTTTACGGGGCGGGTTCATTGCAAGAGTGGAATTTGAACCAGCGTTGCCTTCAATATCGCATATGTGATGACAACCTGGCGTTATGCGAAAACCATTCTCTCTCGAGAAAAAAAAATCGTATAAAATAAAATCGAATAAAATTTAATTCGTAAATGAGTGAAAAAAATTAATTTGATTTTATTTTATACGATTTTTTGTCCGAGAGAGAATGGTTTTCGCATGAATTCAATGTGCGCTCGTTTCGCCGCGCGCGCGCCTTCGATTACGAGCACGGTGTGAAAAATAAAATCGGATAGAATTTAATTCGTAAATAAATGGCGCTCATGGTTGAAAGCGCGCGCGCGCAACTAATAAAATCGAATAAAATTTAATTTGTAAATGGATGGCGTTTATGATCGAAGGTACGCGCGCGCCTTCGAACACGAGCGCGGCGAAAAAAAATCGAGTAAAATTTAATTCGTAAATGAGTTGCGCTCGTTTTCGAAGGCGTGCGCGCGCACCGGGGAACACGAGCGCGGCACGGAAAAAAAATCGGACAAGAATTAATTCGTAAACAAATGGCGCTCGTGTTCGAAGGCGCGCGCGCATGCACCGGAGAATACTAGGGCGGCGCGAAAAATAAAATCGGATAAAAATTAATTTGTAAACAAATGGCGCTCGTGTTCGTAAGCGCGCGCGCGCCGGAGAACACTAGCGCGGCGCGAAAAATAAAATCGAATAAAATTTAATTCGTAAATGGATGGCGCTTATGTTGTTTCGTTCGTCATTATCAAGGTAACTAAATTACTATTAACACCAATGTTTAAAGTAACAATAGTCTGTTACTTTTTAACACTGGTGTCATAGTTGGTTTGTAGAAAAAGTACATTTTAATTAAATTTACAAATATTTAAAAGTTTTCAAACACGAGCGAAGCGCGAAAAATAAAATGGATGGCGCTTATGATCGAAGGTACGCGCTCGCCGGTGAACAAATAGCGTGGTGCGAAAAAGAAAATCGAATAAAATTTAATTCATAAATGAAATAGCGAGCGGGCGTGGCGCGAAAAATAAAATCGTATAAAATAAATAAATATATCATCCCGGGATATTACCTATTGCTGGGTGTGCCAATCTGCTTGTACACAGATTACCATGCGGGCGTTTAACAGGCGTCACCTCATGGGCACTTATTGCTGGTGTGGAGAGTGTACAACAGTGGTAAATTTTGTGGCATTTAAAATCGAATAAAATTTAATTCGTAAATGTAGTAGCGTGAAAAATAAAATCATAAAATTTGATTTGTAAAATTAATAATTGTATATTTTATTATTTATTTATTTCAGTGGGGTGGGTACCCTTATTCCACTGATTAAGGAATGGATCGAACCGAGCACCACTATAGTGTTGGATTTTTGGAGAGCCTACAAGTGCCTTGATAGGCTTGGGTACATCACCTGAAGGTAAACCATTCGGTTACTTCACGGATCCTGACAACCGGTGCTCATACCAACAGCATCGAGTCATCATGCAAGGCTGCCAAAGCGTAAACGACTTCTTTGGGACGGAAGAAAGCACATATACCTAACAATTTAGACAGGTTTATCTTTTACAAGAAATATTCACAGCTCAAGTTAAACAGAACTGAAGAGTTTTGTGTATTTAAAAATATGTAATATGTAATTAATTGTTGTTATTAAAATACATTTATTATTTAAAATTTGGTTAAAATAATGTTTACTGTTGTATAGTCGTTGTTTTGAAAATTTAAATTTCGCGCGATATTTATGTAGACGGCATGTCGGTAAGACAGGTAGTAATCTGTGAAAATACAGTGTATTGTCTGTCAAATGTGCTTTCATATAATTTTTTTAGCTTTGTTCAGTGTTATTTGTTGTGTGTCTAAAGTATTGTTTGCCTATAACGTGACGAGTAGGGATTTTTAAGGTCAGTGACAGATTTAAGTATATTTAATTTGCAAATCTTTGATAATAATTTGCATAATACATTCAAAGAGGTTAACATGTCAAAAACTCAAACTTTTGTTTAAAAAACCTATTAAAACATTTTCCCGAGCTCTAATTTCATGTTTTTATATATTTTACATAAAAGAATAGAGTCCAATAAAAAAAATGCATTTTAAAGCTGGACCCTATTCTAAACTCCGCCCATCTTTTTGCTTATTCTATATTATTTTCTTTAAACATTATTGAAATGGCAATCAGTTGCAGTTTAAAGTCTCCCGCCACACCTTATTAGTGACTTCACAACTAGCATTCATACTGTATTCTTACCGATATAACTTCACACACAACTGTTCTCACTGTAAATATATAAACACTGTCCGTTTTACTGCAAGAATAAATAAAGTTGTTTTTTGGCAATCTCGTGTTTATTAATTAACTCGCATAACCTGAACTCGCTCAAACAGTGCACTCTAACATGTTATGGGCCCAGTTTTGTTTTTAAGCCCGGTTTAATACAAAAATTGAGCACGACATTTAAAGTAAGGTTATGGCTGAGGAACATCGCTGCAAAATTCCGTTGTTTGATGGAACCAATTACGATAATTAGAAGTTCCGGGTGGAAACGTACTTGGACGAGCTTGAGTGTCTGGAATATATTGAAAGCCCACTTTCTGATTTACTGGCAACTGTGGATGAAACGGATTTATCAACCGACCAAAAGCAACGTGCGGAGGAACTTCACAAAAAGCGAGATAAGAAATGTAAGCCAGCAATAATAAAGAGAAATAAAGATAATCAACTTGAACATATTAAATATTGCAAAACATCTCTTGAAATTTGGGACACTTTGATTAGAGATCTCATGTCTACCGGAGCAAAACTGGAGGAGACTGACGTAGTGTGCCACCTTCTGCCCACAATGCCCGTCGAATACGACGTTGTTGTGACAGCGATTGACACCTTGTTTATGGAGAATTTGAAGTTGAGCTTCGTCAATAATCGACTCCTGGATGAGCAAGCGAAGAGGTTAGGTGTTCGACAGGAAGGAGAGCTCTCATCGTCCTACGCATTCTCAGCTCAATCGCACGTACCCAAGAAGTGGAATTCGTCGAAGGGGAAACCAACCAATTCAAGAGGAATCTTGACAGAAGAAACTATCATTGCCACAACTGTGGTGGATATGGACATTTTCGACGGGAATGCAGGAAGCTACCAAAAGACCCGAGCCAGTTCCAGAAGAAGGCGCACGTTGCAGCTGACTCGAGAGAAGAGGAAGGAGAATTTAGCTTTTTTGCTGGTAGAGCTAAACCTAAAAATTTACAATGGTACCTGGATTCCGGTGCTTCTGAGCATTTGGTAAGCGTTGGTATATATTTGCAAAATGTCAATCAGCTTGACCATAACATCTGTATAAAAAAGCGCCAAAACAAGGTCAAATCTTACAGCAACAAAGAGGAAACCTCCACGTTAAATCTGTTGTGGATGGCAATGTAAACAGGATCACTATCCTGAATGTCCTGTATGTACCAGGACTGCAATTTAATTTACTGTCCGTTTCCGCGAAATGGCTATGTCATTACTTTCGAAAAAGGCAACGGAATCATAGAGAAGAATAGCGAGGTGCTATAGTAAAAATGAACAAGCAGAAGACTCACGTCATCGACCTGAAAAAAACCTTAAAAAATGAAATATAACTTATAGAAATTATTGGGTGTTATTTATTTTTAAAAAAAGGGGGAAAAATACTAGTATTAAGAAACGTATATATTAATGAAATTTACCTTCATATCAAAGTCAATCCTTATTCCTTTTAGGAAATATAATTTGAAATAATTGTAGTTAATTTTTGTATCATAACAGTAGCACTACTGACAATGTCCATGTTTACATTGAATTTAAAATTGATCAAATATCGATCCTGTCCCTGTCACTTGATTGACAGGTGATTCTAAACTCATCTCATCCAGGCACAAGTGACTTGAATTAATATAAATGATTGCAAATATCAAAGTAGTTATGTATTATTGTTTTGTTAAAAATATATCAAACTATTGAACTGTCAATAAAATATATAAATAAAATAAATTGTTCTAGTTTCTTCTTTGTATTTTGTGAGTTGTGTCTTACGCTACAGAATTACTGCAGTGCCCAATTACCGGATAAGCTGACTAGGCTGCAGCCTAGGGCGCACAGATTTTGGGGGCGCACAATTTTCTCGTCGTGTAGTTTTTGGGAAGCTTTGATTTGGTTAGAGCTAAGACGATTTAAATCAGGCCCTGAATATTATTGGTTTGTCTTAATAAATATTACACAATAATTCATCTGCAATCATGCCAAAAGCTTTAACAAAGAAATCGCAGAAGCAAATAACAAATGTCGTGAACTACTTCGAACGGTAACTGGTCAATGGTGGGCCTTTGATTCCGTTAAAAACCGTTCGAGAGGTAATTTTTTTCAAACATTGTCCGGTATTTGGGCGCTGCAGTAATACTGTAGCACAATACACAATTACTTAACGCAGAAGACACTGTTGGAATTAAACTTCAAAAACTATAATAAACAGAATAGAGACGAGATATCTAAAATGGTTCGGTCACTTAATGAGGATGGATCTTGGAGAGGAGTGATGAGACAGCGGAACCTGGATGATCTAGCGCATGACCGGGAAACTTGGCGTCGGGAATTGGGAAGGCAGCATCTAGCAATATAATATGTATTGTATTGATTATGGTGAAATATGTTGAGTACATACATATATGTACTTTAAATTGTACATAATTAAATCCAAATATTTGTAATAAATAAATAAAAATAAATATATAAAAGAATATCATTATTTTCAAAAATAGTATAGTTTTGTTATTAATTATTTTAATTACTTACATGCATGTATTGTATACAGTAAGTTATGCAACACGCATTACATTTTCTAGAATAAATTAGTACCTCATGTATACGTAGTAATAAGTGACGTCATTATCTAGTAATATTTATTGATGACGTGAGTCTTCTGCTTGTTCATTTTTACTATAGCAGTAGCAAGAAGGGAACACAAATTGTACGAGCTGGTTTTGATATATGTTGGAGAAAAGGCCAACCTATGTGAAATGGAGAATGGTACGGAGTTATGGCACAGACGTCTGGGGCATATCGGAATCAAGTCACTACACAAACTAAAATCATTGGTAAGTGGGGCAGAAGTAAACCGCCTGGAAGAAGATCGACAGATTTTCCCAATCTGGCAACAAACACCTCATCAACACCAACGTAAACGTGCCAAAAGGCCATTAAAACTAGTCCACAGTGATTTGTTTGGTCCGGTAGACCCGAAGTCCTATGACGGAATGCGCTACGTACTGACTCTTATAGACGACTTTACTCACTTTACGGTGGCCTACCTTTTAAAGTCAAAAGGGGAAGTGTTTCAAAAATTTAAAATTTATGAAGCCATGGCCACGAACCATTTCAACTGGAAGATCTCACGATTTAGATGCGACAATGGTCGGGAGTATCTTTTTACGGAGATGAAAGAGCACTTCGAGCAACGTGGGATTCAATTCGAATTTACAATCCGTCATACCCCGCAACAGAACGAAGTTGCAGAGCGGATGAATAGAACAATCCTGGAAAAGGCGAGATGTATGCTCCTGGACTCATCTTTGCCGAAGAACCTCTGGTCGGAAGCAATGCTGGCAGCGATATACTTGATCAACAGGAGCCCGACGAGTGCCCTGAAAAATGCTGTTCCTGCGGAATTGTGGTTTGGGGACAAGGTTAACCTGAGGAATCTGAAAGTCTTTGGCTGTAAAGCCAACCTACACCTACCCAAGACACTCATAATAGGGAAGTTCAGCCCCAGATCTAAGGAGTACTTCATGATTGGGTACTGTAACAACGGCTACAGGCTCTGGTTACCGGAGGACGGAAAGATCCTCAGTGGATGTGATGTCATCTTTGATGAAACACCGCGAAGGAAATTCCAGGGAAGCCACGAAGCAGAATTTTACGACGGCGTAGAACCAGCGAATGATACCGCGACAAGAGAAGATGCAGTGCAAGATGTCGAGAAGCCACCCCCTCCATCACCTACGGTTCGAGGAGAAGAGCAGGAAAAGGAGAACTAGGAATATCCTAGCGCTGAGGACGCCGGTCCAACCCGAGAGAAGGATGCCCCAGGGAGTTCCGAATTGAGGAGGAGCACAAGATTCAAGAAAGCGCCCAAACGGTGCGAGGACTATGTGGTTTTAGCCTTGAATGCTGAGACCTTCGCTGAAAATCTACCGATGTCGTACGCAGAAATTCATGGAAGAGAAGATGCAGCACATTGGTACGCGGCAGTCGAGGAGGATCTGGCAGCTCTCGAAGAGAACGAGACCTGGTCTCTACCCACCGGAAGAAGGGCAATAAACTACAAGTGGGTATTTAAGCTCAAAAGAGATGAAGATAGCAACATTGTGCAATACAAAGCTCGTCTAGTCGTAAAAGGCTGCTCGCAACGTAAGGGATTCGACTATGACGAGGTATACGCCACAGTTGTTAGGTTGGACACGCTGAGGACGCTGCTAGCGGTTGTAAGCAACCAGGATCTCTACACAAGGCAGATGGACGTGAGAAATGCGTTCCTGCACGGCAAGCTGAAGGAGAAGATTTATATGCAGCTACCTGAAGGCTTCGAAAGCAAATCTCCTCTGGTCTGTAAGCTTAATAAAACTCTCTACGGGTTGAAACAGGCTCCTAGAGCATGGAACGAAGATTTCGACAAGTTTATTCAGTCACTTGGATTTGTTCAATCCGAATATGACAAATGCCTTTACAGAATGCTCGTCGAAGGACAAAAGATTTACCTACTTATCTATGTGGACGACATTCTGATGGCAAGCAGCAGTCAACCAACACTGAACAAAATTGAAACCCTCTTTCAACAGAAGTTCCGAATGAAATAACTTGGACAACTTCGGATGTTCCTAGGTATCAAAATACACAGATCAGAGCGAGGAATGATGCTGAGTCAGCCAACCTATGTAAAAAACCTTCTTCAACGTTTCGGAATGGACAACTGTAAAGGTGCATTTACTCCAATGGATATCAAACCTCACCGGTAGTGAGTCCATCGGCAAATGATAGGATGTCTGATGTACGCAATGCTGACTACGAGGCCGGATATCAGTACAGCGGTGAACTTCTACAGACGTTTTCAAAATCACGCAACTGAAGAACAATGTAACGGACTGAAGAAAATACTGAGATACATTTAACAAACCAAGGATATTGGACTGTTCTATCCAAAGCAATAATCAGAGCCACTAGTTGGATATGCTGATTCCGATTGAGGGGGAAATACAGACCGCATATCCATCTCAGGCTACCTGTTCTAGGTTCTAGGTTCTACCGTTAGCTGGACGACGAGAAAGCAAGCCACGGTCGCTTTGTCTTCTACGGAAGCAGAGTACGTTGCCCTAGCTTTTGCAGGCACTGAGCTAATCTGGCTGAGGGGCCTTCTCAAGGACCTGGGAATCAAATGTTCGCAACCCATCACCGTCTACGAGGATAATCAGGCGTGAATTCACCTTCTACAACGTTGGCAGCACATTCGACTGAAACATGTCGATGTGAAGTACAGCTTTATCAGGGACCTTCACATGTCACATCAGATCGACGTTACCTACATCTGCACGACTGATCAAGTCGCGGATATCCTTACCAAGGGACTCAACAGGAGGCAATTTGAGAATTTGAGACTGAAATTGGGACTACAACGTTCCTGAGTTTTATTGTCACCAACTACCTTATCTGTGTCTTGAAACTGCCGGATTGACGAGGAGTGTTGAAAAGGCAATCACTTGCAGTTTAAAGTCTCCCGCCACACACTATCAGTGATTTCACAACTGTAGCATTCATACTGTATTCATACCGATATAACTTCACACACAACTGTTCTCACTGTACATTTGTAAACACTCTCCGTTTTACTGCAAGAATAAACCAAGTTGTTTTTTGTTAATCTCGCGTTTGTTAACTCGCCTAACCTGACATCGCTCAAACAGTGCACTCTAACAAACATGAGTAAAAGACAAATTATTAATTTTTTGGTGTACTGTTACCTGTAATAAGTTTTGCCTGAGCAATGTCGTCAGTTTGATAGTTTACGCATCAAGTCGCCAGTTGAAAAGTAAAATACGGGACGCAGTTTGTCATTTTGTCGTTTTAAAACCAGGACAAAAATAACATGTAGTCACCATATAGATAGGATTATATGTTTTTGCTAAATCCTATACTGTACAAAATAATTGCATTAATGTGTCACAATAACACCGCGTATATAAATTAATAACTGTAAGATGGCTCTTGTTGCGGGTCGTCATTTTGATAGTGTACGCATCAAGTCGCCATTTGGCCTTAGATGTGTGTGTATATGTGTGTGTGTGTGTATGTGTGCGTGTTTGTGTGTATGTGTGCGTGTTTGTGTGTTTGTGTGTGTGAGCGTGTGTATGTATGTATGTATGTATGTATGTATGTATGTATGTATGTATGTATTGTAACGTGGAACGCTTACCGTCGCCGCCGCTGTACGCGAGTGTCTATTTATAGTGGTGACGTAATCGCGCTAGTAGCCGGCCGATGTAAACAGACTGGTCGCGACGTGTTTAATTACTTTCAATCGCCTGATCCTTTCATGTTCATTGTTATTATGTGTTCGAACATTCTGGGCTTTTCTAGAAAATAATAGCAGCTGTTTATAAGGGGCGTAGCTATGCTCGAGGGACATATTCAGTTACATACAGAGTTATGGAGATATTGACATGGAGTGTTAGAGAGTAAAGTGTTAGGAGAAGCACAGCAGTATGAGCGTATGCAGTTGGTGTCGAGTAGGTACTCGGGAAGTTACTGGTATATTGGGATAGCTGTGAATGTGAATACTCGGTAGTGTTGACGAGTATTGGGAAGCTATATATGGGGACAATAACGGCAAGTGGAAGCTAATACTCGGCAGTGGTGTTGAAGAATTGTGGCATACGGACACTCAGTGATACTGAGGGTGTGGAGGTTAGACAGAGACTTACATATATAGACAGACAGTGAGGTAAAAGAAGTGACGTCTGTCCGAGCAGTTGAATGTACAGACGCTGTTGACTCAGTTAAGTATATACACGCTGTGGAGGTCGGTAGGCGGACAGTTGAACGTGATATAAGTATATAGTGATATAAATACCGCGTAAACAGTCTACAAGAGTCTGCAGCAGACCGGCAGTCTAAGATTGGAACGCATAGTGAAATAAATAGTTAGTAAAATCGTGGAAATAAATAGTAGTATTAATTGGTTAAATAAATAGTGTTAGTGTCACCTAGGTAATTTTACTTTTAGTTTACTCTTAATTAGTTTTTAATAATTATCTAATATTAGTAATAGAATTATAGTTAAATAAACACTTAATTTTAATTAATAAAAATTGTCTAATATTTACACTCCACGCAGATAAATAAAAAACATTATAGTGTGTATGTACGTATGTATATGTGTATGTGTGTCTGTATGTGTGTGTGTGTGTGTGTGTGTGTATGGATCCTTCACTCTAACTCAAATACTATCATTCAGAAAAATTTCAAACCTTGTATTTCGACCTTTTGTAATTATGAAAACAGCCCACTAGATTTTGGTATAAATCGGATAACCGGATATGACACTTTACATGAACCTCAAATAGCTAAATGTTATTATAAAAATTATAGATTATTAAATTTTTTACATATTTGCTTTAATACTTTTCGACATATTTTATGGATAAATTTATATAAATCTTTAAAATTTAAATCCCGGATCCTACGCTTTAAACAAACAAAACTTCTTGGTTACACAGTTTGTGACTATGTTTTGTCGGACACAAGGGAGTTTTGCGTGGTTTGCTCGGGCGCCAAACGGTACGGATAGCTAGGTCGGGGATTTGTCCAGGGGGGCAGAAATATAACACAGCGACTGGGTGTAGGTTTTGTTTTATTGACGGCTTTCGGGATACACAAGACCTGCTGGACCTATTGCGGTACCGGGCACTGGCTTAGTGGCCCCGGTTAATGACAATGCGCGTCCTCTGTGTGTCTCGGACTTCCCGGTCCGGTATGTACGGTACAGGGGACCACCTTGAGGTGTCCCGACCTCCAGGCAGTGGTTTTCCAAAAACCGACGCCCGGCGTCGGTGGTTTAAATATCCTCTTCACGGGTCCCCAAGTCATTGCGGAGCAAAGCGATACGATCCGATGATCTATTTTAGAACAACGCCTGGCGTCGCGACGGTGACTGGCGCGGAGGCCTAAAAATGGGTGCTAGAGTCGATTTCCGAGGAGTCAAAACTCAAACTGCCGTTATCTCGATAACGACGCCCGGCGTCGCGACGTCGATGGTCTCAAACAACTTCTGACAGTTGCTAGGATTGGTCCCGGGTGCTAACTCAAAAACGACGCCCGGCGTCGCGACGACTTATTTGTAGTATGTTGGTCGAGGGGTCGCCCCGACACCGTTGCCGGTGCTTGCGTTGTCGTATGTATATGTATGTCGTCGGTCTGGCGGTGTGCCTCGGAACTAGAAAACGGCGCCACCTCCAGTGACGTCACGGTGCACGGTGCCGAACGAATTGTACCGGTGCTCTCAAGTCCCAGAACTTGGGGGTGGTAGTACGAGATACGGCAGGAGGGTAGGGAAATTTAGTGTTTGTTAGAGACTGCGGACACACTTGATGACCTAGTTAGGCCTCCGAGGATGCTCTCCACCTCGAGGGGTCGAGGATGCTCTCCAGCCCGTGGGCTCAAGGATTTTCTCTAGTCTGAAGACTTGAGGATGACGTGGGTACTCTCGGAGGGCACCTTTAGGCCGCGAAACTGAGGTTGAATATTCCCAACTTATGAAACCGCGGGTGGAAAATGTCTACAATGACTTGGTCGATGTTATGACTTGGGATCCCCTTTCTCAGGAAGCTCACCAGCCCGGAGGCTTGAGGATGCTTCACCACTCTGAGGAGTCGAGGATCGTTCACAGCGGAAAAGGGGCTCCAAGTCGTAATGTCGATTCTTACTAAAGGTTTAGCCTGAAGGGCCTGGAACGGACAGTATACGGTAACGGAAAACGGTAAATGTGAAAAGTATCTCTTACCCTGGTGCTTTGGCTGCTGGTTAACTTCTTCACGGTTCCCTCAACTTCTTGAGGTAAAAACACGATTCCCGACTGCCTCGCGGGATCTGGCTTATATACAAAAACCCTAATTGAACGGACTTAAACGGGTTGTTCCCATACACAATCATAAGGGAACTTATAGTGTTTTGGTTAAGGGATTTCTCGTGCCCTGGTACGGTTCCACGGGCTAGCCATGTAATTGAGCTGCTAGGAAAGTATAATTTTATTTCGAACGGATAATTACAGCCGGAGTTATTCGTATAATTCGGGGGTTCCTCCCATTTCAATGGAAACGGGAGCAGTCTATGGTTTGTCGGTGTCGCGAACGTCTCCGGACACCGGCCAAACCAAAAACTACTCGTGACGAAGACCCGTTTCGTCACAAGTTATTCAAATGTATGAAACTGACTGATAAATGTCACTGTCAAAGAACTACTCGTAATCGTTTTAAATTAGTAATAGTGTAATATGCAGCGCATGGCGTCGCCGCCACTGTCGCCGCCGCTTTTGCAGCTGCGTCGCAGGGACGACCGAGTGTCTATTTTTAACGATGACGCAACAGACTTGTCCGAAGCTGCTTAATGACGCGGTTGATAAAATCTATTGTGTTTGAGTTTTTATCTAGAATATATAAGCACCGTTAGCGAAGGCATCGGACAGTCTGATATAAATAAGCGTTGCGTGTTAAATAGTTGGGGATATAAACAGATAGTCGACGAGTGGTAAACATAAATAAATGGTTGTATAAATAAATGAGTTATATACTGCTTAAATAAATAATCTTAGTGTTTAAGTGTTTTATAATATTAGTTGTCTTAATTAGTGTTCAATACTTGTTTAATCGTAGTGTTATATTTATCATCTTTTAATTATATTTAATATCTATTTATCGTTATAATAAACTTTTATTTTAATTAATAATAATTGTCTAATATTTACACTTCACCCAAATAAATAACAACATTACAATTGGTGTCAGGTGTTCGGGTTAATAAACTGTGAAGTGTTAAGTAAAAATAAATAAAATGGCGAATAAACAATTAAAATTAATTGAATTGAAAGTAAGTGATCTCAAGACAGAACTGGAAGAAAGAGATTTGGATATCACAGGAAAGAAGTCAGTCCTTCAAGAGAGACTGAGAGAAGCGATAATCGATGCTGGTGAAAATCCTGACGATTACTTATTCGAAATATAGTGTGATATTCGTAAACTTATAAAAGAAGACATCTCAGAAAATTCTAGAACACTAAGAGAATAATTAAAACAAGATATAGTGGAAAGTTTTAGAAAATCAGAAGAAAGTTCCACAACACTAAAAGAAGAATTATTGGAAGTCTAGGGCATTAGAAGAAAAATTAATGGAAAGTTCTAGAAAAGCAAAAGTAAAGTCTAGAATATTAAAAGAAGAATTAATGGAACATTCTTGAAGTATAGAATAAAAATTTAGAAGAAAATTCTAACAGTTTAGAAAAGATATTAGAGAATTCTAGAAAAACTGAAGAAGACCTGAAGTATTTAAAAGATGAGTATGTCAAGAAGATTGAAGAACTACAAGAAAAGGTCACTAGAATTACATTGTCCTCAATGCCAAATTCCGATGTAGCAAACACAAGTCTAAGAAAAGAAAAGAAAGTAGTAAAACCAGATATTACTACAACAATGCACATTAAAACGCCGGAATTCGAGGCCAAATTATTTAAAACAATTTGAAGCGGCTGCGAAAGCACATAACTGGACGTCCAAAGAGAAGGCTGCAGCGTTGACTGTCTCGTTGCGTGGGGAAGCCATCGACATTATACAAACGCTGAAAGAAGAAGAACAAGAGGACTACGACCAACTAGTTAAGCGGTTAGACATGCGGTATGGCAATGCGCACCTAGATCAGGTGTACCAGACACAACTGCGGAACCGCTATCAGAGTTCAAAAGAAAGCCTTCAATAATTTGAAGTCCACATAACTCGTTTAGTTCGTCTCGCATATCCTACAGCTCCTGACAACGTTTTGAAATGCCTGGCCATTCAAACATTCATCTACGGACTCCGAGACAGCAAAATTCAGCAAGCACTGGTATTGGCTCACCCAAAAACTGTAGTTGACGCACTCTCATATGCACTAGAACATGAAGCTGCCAAACAAGCTTCACGTAAACAATCTCCAGTGCAAAATATTGATGCCGAGAAAAAAGAAGACACGGAAGATCTAGAAGAAAAACTGCGACGAATTGTTAATGAAGTGTTTGCTGAAAGAAACTTAGTTGTTGGAAAAATGTAAAAGAAGATGGAATCGACAAAAGAAGAAAAGGAGTTGGAAAATTAAATCGGGTTGATGCGAAGGGGCAATCTTCGACCTGTAATCTAGTAGCCCCACAATCCATCAGTCATATCGCATCCCTTCATCATCAAGCCAGCAGCATCTACGTAAATGACTCTATTGATAGAAGGCCATTAAAAATGTTACTAGTTACTGGTGCGACAAAAACTATAATTAGACCCGGTTTAGTAAAGAACACAGGCAAGACACATCTTTAACTAATCAAGTGGAGATTACGCACAGCGACGGGAGAACAAGCTACAACATTAGGAAAAATAGAAATGACCATCACTATTGGAAACACATCCTTTAAACATCGTGCGCTGGTAGTTGCCGTTGAAGATGAATTAATACTCGGTATGGATGTAATAAAAAAGCACAGTTTTAAACTTGACCTGAAGAAGGGAGTCATGATGGTCAATGAAGAAAAACTAATTGCCAGAATAAAGTGAATCTATTTTGCAAGCACAATTAGATGGTAGTTTCTGTGAGGGGAATATTGTTATGCTTCAGCCCAAGAATGATGTGTTGTAGGAAAATCACTGATCAAAGCCAGTCAAGTAATACCAGTTCGAATAATGAACGTAAATTGTTATCTAGTTGTTCTTAAGAGACGAACAATTGTAGGAGAATGCTTGGCAGTATTCTTGATTATTCGAACGGTTAAGGTCAAAGGAAATATATCTCAGGAAGTTCCGGACACATAAATCAATAAATCAACCTCCTTCCAAGAACTGACCGCCAACCAAAGAACCAAGGCGAAGAAATTAATTGGAAGATTTCAAGATGTGTTTCAATTTGACAAGAAAAAAACAACGGGAGAACTAATGTGGTTCACCATAAGATAGACACCGGCGACGCAAGATCCATCCGCCAACCAGCAAGAAGACTACCATTGGTGAAGCGGAAATAATTATTGAGGACATGAAAAAGGAAGGTGTGATCGATCATTCAAGCAGTCCATGGGTTTCACCAGTGGTGTTAGTGAAGAAGGATGGCTCTACACGATTTTGCGTCGATTACCGTCAACTTAACAACGTGACTAAAAAAGATAGCTACCCGCTACTTCGAATACACGATACACAAGGAACTTTGGCTCGCTCGAAGATTTACTCTACTCCGGATCTAAAGAGCGGGTACTGGCAAGTAGATTTGGATTCAAAATATAAGGAAAAGACAGCCTTCACCATCGGTACCGGACTCTGGCAATTTACTGTAATGCCATTTGGGCTTTGCAATGCC
This sequence comes from Harpalus rubripes, assembly GCA_963082715.1. NCBI lineage: Eukaryota > Metazoa > Arthropoda > Insecta > Coleoptera > Carabidae > Harpalus > Harpalus rubripes. The sequence goes on along the minus strand of OY720452.1, from coordinate 32,221,167 downwards.
CCTGCAACGTTTGAACGACTTATGGAAACAGTATTGGCTGGGATATCATGGAAAACCTGTTTAGTCTATCTCGACGACATTATTGTGGTAGGTAAATCGTTCGAGGGCCACATGAAGAATTTGGAAGAGGTTTTCCAGAAATTGCGGAAGGCTTAGCTAAAGCTCAGCTCCAAGAAGAAGACCCGACTTTAAAAATTATACTGGAATGAAAAGCAGAGAAGAGCAAACCAGTATGGGAAGATGTTGCACCGCACTCACCGAGTGTAAAATCGTACTGGGCGCAATGGGACTCCATAGTGATTAAGGATGACCTGTTAAAACGTGTGGTAAAAAACTCTGATGGAACTGAGAAGAGAACTCAGTTATTCCTAATAGTAGAGTACCAGACGTGTTGAAAGATATCCATGACAGATATGGAGGCTATTTTGGAGTCATCACAACGCTACAAAGCTTGCGCCAGCGGTTTTACTGGGTTAACTTCACGGAAGATGTTAAAGATTGGTGCAAGAAATGTGCGGTTTGCGCTGGAAACAACGGTCCACATAACTACGAAAAGCTGCAATTGCAATTGATGTGGCTGACCATTCCCAGAAAGTGATGAAGGAAATAAATACATCGTAGTTGTCATAGACTACTTCACCAAATGGGTCAAAGCGTATTTATTACCCAACCAGGAAACCACCACTCCGACCAGGGAAGAAATTTTGAGTCTGGCGGTTTCCAAATGTCTGTAAGATATTAGGAATTAATAAAACTATAACAAATGCATTACATCCGCAGTCTGATGGCATGGTTGAACGAATAAACACAACGATCAATCGATATTTGTCGAACGTAGTCTCCAACCACCAAAGAGACTAGGACCGACATCTCCATCTGTTCCGGATGGCTTATCATTCATCCGTGCATGAAACAACAGGGCAGACTCCTGCGAACATCTTATTCGGGCGTGAGTTACGCTTACCATGCGACTTGGTGATCGGCAGTAAACTTGGGGAAGATCTGGCCGGAGAAGATTACGTTACGGACTTACGGAGAAGAATGGATGACATTCATGAACAAGTCAGTACGAACATTTACGCTGCCAGTGGCCGAATGAAGAACCGGTTTGACATCAAGGCCGAAAAGGGTGGATATCAACCTGGGGATTTAGTGTGGCTTTACAACCCACAAAGAAGTCACGGTTTATCACCAAAGCTGTAATGGAAATGGGAAGGCCTTTATGAGGTAGTCAAAAGGATAAATGACGTGGTATACAGAATTAAGAAACAACCTAGCAGGAAGCCGAGAGTAGTACACTTTAATCGGCTAGCCCCTTTCTCCGGAGACAACCACGAAGCCCATAATAGAGCAACGGTTCGTCGGATCATAACACAAGAGCCAACTTTTGAACACTTCATGCAGAACTATTCCTTTGGCCGCAAGGCGCGGTTTGGCGTGACGAAAAAAGAAAACCGAGATCTATTCACCGTGTCTTCAAATTATTCCCTTGGTTACTGCGTATCAGAAGACTTAAAGATGTCCCGCGGCATAGCTTCAGTCTTTGAGGCGAAATTTGGGCGATTACAAGAACAGGCCAACCAACGTCCAACTGTTGGGAAAACGCTGCGCCTGAGGGATAGTAATGAAGACCATCAGCGGTACATTTACTATCTTGTTACAAAACCACGCTCGTACCAGAAGCCGTCGTATCGTAGCCTGTGGAACTCGCTGAGCGATTTGAGGGATCATCTGCTTGAGAATGACATTTTGAAGCTAGCCGTACCGAAGTTAGGCTGTGGTCTAGATGGATTAGATTGGAGGATTGTTAGGAACATGATCGAAATCCTCTTTCATTTTTACCGGTATTGAAATTCTCGTTTGCAGCTGTAACCCTAACGAACATAAATAAGAAGTCGAGCGGACCATCGACTGTCTTTTCTTTAAAACTTCGAAATACACCAAGGGTAATGCATGCAGATTTCGTCATCACGAACTGTTACGGGACGAATCATTCTTAAGGAGGGGGCAGTGTAATGTGCAGCGCCCGCCGTAGTCACCACTGTCGCCGCCACTGTCGCAGCCTCGTCGCAGAAACAAGCGAGTGTCTATTTTTAGCGATGACGCAACATACTTGTCCGAACCTGCTTAATTACTCGAGTGATGTCATCTATTGTGTTTGAGTTTTTATTTGGAATAGTGTTCTAGAAATTTCTCGAATACAAATGCCGGAGTATATAAGTACCGATAGCGAAGGCATCGGACAGTCTGATATAAATAAGCGTTGCGTGTTAAATAGTTGGGGATATAAACAGATAGTCGACGAGTGGTAAACATAAATAAATAAATAGTTGTATAAATAAATAAGTGAGTTATATATTGTTTAAATAAATAATCTTAGTGTTTAAGTGTTTTATAATATTCGTAGTCTTAATTAGTGTTTAATATTTGTTTAATCGTAGTGTTTGTTATATTTATTATCTTTTAATTATATTTAATATCTATTTATCGTTATAATAAACTTTAATTTTAATTAATAATAATTGTCTAATATTTACACTTCACCCAAATAAATAACGTTACAATAGTAACGTTTTAAAAAGAAAAAAGTAAATAGAACATGTTCAGACATTCTCCGGCATCTAGCGGTCATTTTGAGTGTTAGAGCTGCGCGCTGTCGTCTCGCACAGCCACGTCACTTCCTCTCTTTGGCTTTCACTGTTTTTCCCAAAACACGTTTTTTCATTCGTTGCACGACCAGTGAACTGTACGCGCGCTTATACTTTGTTGCTATCTGATTGCTTTTTGCACAATTATTCTTCAGTGATTGCTGCCTTTTTTGCTTATCTCAATTTATATTTACGTTAAAGTGTTATTCAGTGCACTTTATTTATATTTACGCTTCGCTAGTGTGTTATATTTTCTTTCAGTGGTTCTCGCATATGGTGTTAAAACTACACTATAACTTTTATAACTTTACATTTATTTCAGCTTGTTTCTAGCTATTATAGCAAGCCTTTTTATTTTTACACATCAGAGTTCACCATGCCTTGTAGTTGTATTGATCTACTGGAGTATTTGACGGTACTTTGTACTGAATTTTACTGCTACAGATTTACACCATCACACCTCAAGTATTAGATATTCTGTACATATTTGCACACTACACATAAACTGTAAGTACTACTATTTATATACTAGACTGCGTTTCAATATTAATCTGACCATTTAGTCGTGCTTTAAGTGAATCAAGTGCACTATATTTCTGTTATACTTTTATATCTTATTTGTAATTGCAGTTCATTATATTCTGTATTTTCTGCACATAGTTTTTCATAAGCACCACAGTTTTTAAATTAGTTTTTGACAATTTGAGTGTCCTACTGTAAGTGTATTTAACACTTTTGTACTCCTTTTTCACTATATAATTTTTTGGTACTACGTTTGGTTTCCTCTGCTTTATTTGTTCCTAGTTTAGCACTACTTTTAATATAGTTATTTGCTCATAGTTCAACGCTGAACATTAGTTATTTAATTTCACTTGGGTTTAACATTTATTCGTTTACTTGGGTTAAGATTAAGATAGTTAAGTACAGTTATTAGTTAATATATTTCAATTATTTCTGGGTCATTATTGTTTATATATTAGGGTATAGTTCCTATATTTGGTCAGCGCACATCACATTTGATTACACTCGCCTACTTACAGCTCTGTTTACACTCGCATCTAAAGCTTGGTTTACACGCGTACTTAAAGCTTTGTTTACATTCGCATACAATAAACGTAGGTTTACATGTTACGAGCACACTATTTCATATTTTATGTACTTAATCTTTATTTAGCATCACAGTCGCATGTTTTACAATATTTACACTGCTATTATATAACTTTTAGTTCTGATACACAACTGTTCGTCGATTCATCTGGTTTTTACTTAATCTCCTTTGCTGTTGTTCGGAATAAGAGTTTACATTTTAGGTTCGCTATCCTAATTGACTATTTGGGCCGTTGTGTATTTATCCTATCTCTCCATAAAGAGCTACTGTCTTGTGTGAGCCCTGTTGATCGCTCCAGCAGGCGAAGATTGTTTTACCTTATTCCCTTCCTCCTCGTATTTATTTTCTCTTCGCTTTACCACTCCAGTAATTCTAAACAGTCATCATCACACACTATACGTTCGCACTCGCTTTCTCATGTAGAAATCGCCGCCGCACCGCATCGCTACTGTCCAACACAACTGACACGTCATTGAACCAGCGCAATTCTACAATTCACCATCTCCAGCAGGCGCCTCAGAAGTTTTCATCACCAGCTATTGGGGATCAGGACTCTCACGCATCATTGGTCCTTCGAGTTATTATTTTTTGCACTGCGTCTTAACATTTGGTCCTTCGAGCCGGATAGGGTGTTGTGCCCCGTCGTGTCGTTTTTTGGTCAGTTATTTTCCAGATTATTCTCATAATTTATAATTTTACTCTCTAACCGTCATCATGACTGATATATCAGCAGCTTTAATTTGTCGCAATTTTTGCATACGATTTATCGAAACGTTGGAATGTCTCATGGCCCAAGCTGAAAAGGATCCTACAAAATTAAATGAAGCACGCATACGTTATGAAATGCTCCCAGACTACATCAATGATTTTAAAACCAATCATGTTCAAATTATGACCCATCCTAGTAACGCTGATAAACAGGAAGAACTTTTCCTTGAACACGATGACTTTTTCACATCTGTATGCAAAATAAAAACACAATTTAAAAATCCGTCATTCTGCGAACCATCAAACGCTGATGCTTTCAACATAGCATTCTTGTCGCAGACATTCCAATCCTCGCAGTCTCATACATTCGCAAGACTACCTAAATTAGACTTACCACATTTTTCTGGTGACATCGCAAATTGGACTTCATTTTGGACCTTTTTAACAGTTCTGTTCATGAAAATGAAAGTTTACGAGCTATCCAAACATTCCAATATTTTAACGGAGAACCTTCATCCTTGATAAAAAACTTAAGTGTATCTGATGATAATTACACTATCGCTCTTAAGCTACTGAAAGATCGCTTCGCTCAGAAGAGATTGATCTCCTCTCATCACATTTAAACTTTGATTGACTTACCTAAACCTATACCTATGACTCACGATAATGCTACCACCTTCATTGCCTCGATTACTGAGCACACAGAAGGTCTCAGAGCTAATCATGAACCTGTTGACAACTGGGACTGTCTTTTAACTTTTATTTTAATCAACAAACTGGACATGCAGACTAGAAATGCTTTTGAGTATACATTATCTAAAGATAAGTTACCTACGCTGAGTTCAAAGATTTTCTTAATAAGTTTATTCAATCGCAGCAGTGGCAGTGTATTAGCAAACCGCGCCATTCATCAGATACTGTTCAACAAAAATCATATCAGAAGACTCACAAACAATTTAGAACTTCTACATTTACTTCCACAATGAATACAAATAGTTGTGTCGCCTGCTCAAAACAGCACGCACTCTTTAAATGTTTCGTTTTTCAAAATATGGAACCTGCTGAACGATATGAGTTGGTACGCAAACATAATTGCTGCAGAAATTGTTTATCACCTCTGCATGGCACACTAAACTGTCAATCACAGATTAATTGTCGCACATGCAACAAGCGTCATCACACACTGTTACACTTTAACGACAAATCATCTGAAGTTGAAAACAGCGATACGCAAAATTCGAATAACACAACTGTCTCTATCGCCAACCAAGCCTCTAATACCAACCAGGCCTCTAATGCTGATAATCAAATCACATCCCTTTTATCGCACGTCGCTTCTTCCTCGGTGGTCATTCTAGGCACAGCTATCGTTCGTATTAAGGATTCTCTCGGTTCCTGGCGCTCAGTTCGTGCACTATTAGACAGTGGAAGTGAATCCTCATACAATACCGAAGAATGCGCACGTACTCTTAAATTATCCAGTCGCCCTGCTGATATTCGCATCTCAGGTTTTGGGAATACTACCGCTAAGAATATCGTAACAGGTACCACAAATCTTCAAATGCGTCCTACCTATTATGAGACACCTACCTATACAATATCAGCAATAATCGTTTCACAAATCATACAGAGTTTACCGAAAACGCAATTGCCTCCGACCTTACTTCAGGAAGTACAGAATCTTCAGTTAGCTGATTCGGATTTCATTACACCCCCATCTATCGATCTCTTGATCGGCGCGGATCTTTACTTCGACTTAATAACTGGTAATAAGAGCCAAATTTCTAACGGTCCTTTTGCTATTGAAATTACGTTAGGTTGGATTATCTCTGGACTAATCCCCGCTTTCTCTGTCTTGCCAGTTACTACATTAACAACGGTGCAAAATCTGATTGCCGCTATGCTTCAAAATTTTGGGAACTTGAAGATATCTCAAAACATTCAACTATATCTGAGGAAGACCGGCTCGCTGAAGATATTTTTGTCACACAACATAAAAGATTGGAGTCCGGACGCTACATTGTTCCGCTGTTACTGAAACAACATCCTCTTAAATTAAGAAACTCATATGCCAACGCTCTTCGATGTTACAACGTTCTACAACGCCGCTTGTTATCGGACGACAAACTAAATCTCGAAAATCACAAATTCATGTGAGATTATTTAGATCAAAATCATGTCTCTTCTACCTTCGGATGTTAATCAATCAAATGAAGGATTTTATCTACCCCATCACGGTGTCTCACGTGAATCTAACTCTGTGACCAAACTTAGAGTTGCCTTTAATGGTTCCAAAAGAACTCCGCTAAATTAATCTTTGAATGACTACCTCCTGCCTGGTCCGGCTTTGCAGACAGATCTTACGTCAATCATTCACAGATCACGCTTTCATAAAATAATATTTACAGCCGATATTAGACAAATGTACCGGCAAATACTAATTTGTGAAGATCACCGTATGTACCAAAAAATATTATGGAGCCCTTCTTCGTCTACTTCGCCTCAATCGTATGCGCTCAACACTGTGACATATGGTACAACGTGTGCTCCTTTTCTAGCCATCAGAACATTGCATCAATTATCATCAACGGATGAATTATCAAATTACCCACGCGCAGCACGTTCTAAAATCCGACACCTATGTTGACGACATTATAAGTGGAGCAAATTCGATAGCTGAAGCTCTTGATTTACAGCAAGAACTTATTAAGCTACTTAGTATTGCTGGCCTTGAACTACGAAAATGGGCCAGCAACTATCCAGATTTATTACAAAACATACCTGAAAAATTTCAAGAATCTCGTTCTTGAACGACTCTCAACACAATGAATCGGTTACAATTCTTGGTCTCTCTTGGAATCCTATCTCAGACCAATTTTCGTACAAAATAAATTTGCCAACACGCGCTGTGACCAAACGCTCTATTTTGTCTGATATCACCAAGATTTTCGATCCCAGTGGTTGGCTATCACCTATCATCATGACTGCTAAATGTCTTATGCAGGAGCTCTGGGTATCTGGCACTGATTGGGACACTCCAGTACCTGATCATCTCTCATTAAAATGGAACTTCTTTAAGTCGCAGTTAGCGAATCTAGCCACGCTATACATTCCTCGTCATATAAACATATCTCAAGGCACACTAAGTCTGATTGGCTTCTGTGACGCAGCTCAATCAGGTTACGCCGCTGTTGTTTATTTACAAATTGAAACCCCACCGGGGCAGTCTGGTACATCGCACCTTATTGCGTCTAAAACTAAAGTTGCTCCACTTAAACGCATCTCTCTACCCCGACTCGAGCTCTGTGCAGCTCTACTACTTTCTCGTCTTATAGCACATTTGTTAGTAACATTAAAACTATCTTTTTCTCATATCCTCGCGTGGTCAGATTCTACCATCACTCTTTCATGTATTCGAGCTCCGCCTTACAAGTGGAAGACTTGTGTAAGTAATAGAGTTGCTGAAATCCAGTAAAACATTTCGCCTTCTCATTGACACCATGTTACATCACAGAATAATCCTGCTGATTGCGCTTCTCGTGGCATCTTTGTACAAGAGCTGTTATCACACGCTTTATGGTAGGAAGGCCCTATCTGGGTTAAAGGACCTCGAAATTCATGGCCGCCATCTACAAACCAGAATGAGATAACACTAGACTCCCTAGTGACGCATGAAGCAAACATATCGCTACCAGCCAATGTTGAGCCTAACAATGCCATTCTACAGCGATATTCCGATTTAAGTCGCCTGTTAAGAACCACCGCATGATGCATTCGCTTTTTCAAACGCACAAAATTTAAAGTGATATCATTGGCCCTCTACCTCGATCAACGAAAGGATTCCGCTTCATAGTCGTCGTATGCGATTATTTTAGTAAGTTCCATTACGCAATGCTACAGCTCAAAAGGTAACCCAGTATATTGAAAATGAGGTGTTTCTATTATTTGGTGTACCTCAGTATCTGATTTGCGATAACGGAGTACAATTCCGCAGTAATGAATTTCGTAACGCTTGTTCGAAATATGATGTTAAAATACTTTTTAATGCCCTGTATTATCCCCAAAACAACCCTACTGAGCGGGTAAACAGAGTTATTAAGACTATGTTGGCGTCTTATGTAGAAGATAACCAACAACAGTGGGATCAATATTTACCCTAGGTAAGCTGTGCAATTAGGACTTTGGTCCACGAGACTACGGGATTCACTCCATATTTTGTAAATTTTGGAAGGGAGCAAGTGTTATCAGGAAGGGGATATGCAAACGAAGCTTTTGATCAAGATGGCAATGTTGAATTTGATCGCAACTTATTAGGGAATGTAAGGCCAAATAAAGTAAATAAAATATACGGGGAAGTACGTAAAAGATTGGACCAAGCGCAGAAACAAGCTCGCATGAGATATAATTTGAGGAGAAGGCCGGTAGAATACAAAGTTGGACAACAAGTGTGGAGGAGAAACTTCAAATTATCTAATGCTGCTGAAAATTTTGCAAGTAAATTGTCAGCAAACTTTGTAGGTCCATTTTTCATTCGTACCAAATTATCAAGTACTACGTACGAATTAGCAGGTAAAGACCACAAGCTGCAAGGGACATGGATCGTTAAGGAATTAAAATCGGGGCCACGGGACGGCGAAGATAACTGACGACGTGAGCAATTGTGACTCTTCTCCAGTGTTCGTAGTATTCGTTGTGGATTGTGAGTAAAAATTAAGGAATTTTTCCTCAAGGAAGGAAAGGTGAGATTTGTTACGTTACTTTTTTGGCTGTCGTTCCGTTTCGTTTTTTCCTCTCCTTTAATCTTTATTTCCTCCTGTGTACCTTCTTACTCATTCTGTTCAATTCTTTCCAAACTCTTCATGGCAATATTGTTAGCATTTGGATAACATTTTTGTAAGTTAATATTGTTCAAGCTTAGCTGCAAAATTATATCATATGAAGTATATTGTTGGAGACAATTTACTAACATACCTATTCATTTATTCGTTGTCAAAGTAAAGCAGATTGTACCACATACAGCTTGACATGTGTTTATTGTTTATAATGTTTTGACAACTTAGAGCGTGCGTAATTAACTTTCAGATGTCCGCACTAGTTTAACTTCACAACAATTTAAATAAATAATATCATAGTTCCTTTTTTAAATTTCTTTATTTAATCATAACAATATTAGAGCAGTACTGTTTGTTTATAATGTATTTGGAATTTATTTTATTCTTCTACTTGCCTGTAATGGCAAAATGAAGAGTCAACAGTCCTTGTTCGGGCGCCATTTTGTGAGGGCAAAATGGTCATTCTGTCAACTTCACTCGACGTTCTCTTCAGTTCTCCTTGCTGCCAAAACGGGTTTCTCGGGCGCCAATCGATCGGTCGATAACACAGCACAGGAGAGGTGAAGGACGCTATTATAGCGTCGCTGAAAAGAGCGGCTTGAACGTCAAAAAGGGCTCGGGTAGCTTAGTGGAGACAGAGTTCGGTTTTTGACAATGAAATCAATGAATTTTAATATTTTATTAAAATATATTAAAACGATAATAATAACAATTAAATGAATATAACAATCGCTAGCATATAATCAAGTAATACAAGTGAACCAGCGATACTTGCAGGATTTGTTCAATAAAAGAAACGGTCAACAATGAACGGGTAACAATGGCACACACCATAGTTACGGGGCCGCGACATGAACGGTCAACAATGGCACTCACCAAAGTTGAAAAACGCAAAACGGTAACAGTGTTGTCACGTGACAACATTCATCAATAATCGCGATTTCGATACGGAGCCGTGTTGACACACACCAACACTCCTCGACAATCGCGATTACAGCCAACAGTGGTAAACCCCACTAGCTTTAACATCCGGCTACGGCGGCATCCGTAGCCGTACAAGGCACCTTCTGCACTCCCTCACGAGCTGCCGGCACACACCAACAGCACTGAGTCAGAGGCAGCCAAGGTCCTAACCAACTGCTCGCCCGGTACTCACCAGGTTCGCGGAAGACGGCACACACCTGCTCCCCGAGAGAGCACTCACTCTCTCTCTCTAAGACTCCATGAAAAGCTAACGCTCTGTTGAGAGAGCACACGCTCTCTCTTGAGACAGCACACACTGTCTCCATAAAACTGTCGCTTGGGCTCGTATTTATACCCCGAAAAACCGTCAAAAATACAAAAATATGTTTAAACACGATTCTAATTATCCTGCAAATACTTGCTATTTGAAATAAAAAATATAAAAATACTAACTCAAGTGGGATCGAACCCACGATTCCCAGCACGCTGGTCGAGCACACTAGCCACTCGGCTACGCGGTACCTGACAGGTAAATAACAAATATATAAACATTACCAACTTCAAACAAAAATACAACAATACATTTTACAACAAATGACATACAATATAACAAAACAATTACATTGTATGCAAAATTTCAACCAATAAAATATAATAAAAAATATAAAACAACATTTTTACTCGTGGGATTTGAACCTCGATTTGAATTCATATATTTTAGCAAAAAACCTACTTGTTAACCACAAGACTACAATGCTAAACACGAAAATAAAATCCAAATCTAGTGACCATCGTCACATGCCTTAATAATTGTTTTAAACTTAGTATACTGTCGTGAATGGGTCTTCTGTTCTTAACTTTCTTCTTTATATTCAATTTCTTTCTTTCTGTCTTTCTTTCTATCTCCTTCCGCTATGAACCTTTTTTTGAGTTTTGACCGATATTGAGATATCTCGTGGATTCGTGGGTTGGTCGTGCAGTGAGACCGTTGTCCGTTGGCGTGCTCTTCATATTTTATTTATACGTGGAAGTAAATAATTTTCCGAGTGCGATATTTTAACCCAGAGTAGTTTCGCTTTACGCGGATTAGTTCGTACCGGAATTTTTGTGGACTCGTTATCCTTGTGTGGTATCCTGTGAAAACCACGTACTTCGTGGCAGGACGACCCGAGTTTTTGGAAGCAGTCCGGCCCTTCGGGAGATCCTGATTACTTACTTCCCACGTCATCTTTCGTGGACATCTCCAGCTGGTGTGTTGCCGTTCGCCACTGTCCGCACTCCAGACGTTCAGCTGCTGCCCAGTTCCCGCCACTTGGATCTGGATAAGTTTTTGCCGAATTTTTTTATATATCTTTCATTGTTGTTTCCTGAAAACTACTATATTTATAACATCGTTTTCTATCCTCTTTTGGAGAACTTCATACATAATTTATTTGTAATATGTAAATTTTTCTTAAGTCGTCATTGTTGGACGGCCTTCAAGGTTTCATTGTTAGTATAGATTGTTGTGCCTAGCACACAAGATTCATATACAATCGTACACGTATATTTTTGTCGTGCGCGGGTTGTTCGTTGCCCGGTCTCAGCTGGCTTGTGCATGGCCTGCGTCGTATGGTTGGCCAACAATAGGCGTATAGATGTCTGTCGGGTTACGGGCTTTTTCGCGCCGTCAAATTGTTTTCATATTATTTACTATTTGCATTACTGCAGAGCTCACTTTATTTTGATATTTACATTGGTGTACATTTACAATTTTTTCTTATATTTTTGAGCCGTCAAATTGTTTTGATAATATTTACGATTTGCATTATTGCAGAGCTCACTTTATTTTCTTATTTACATTGTTGTACATTTACAATTTTTTTCTACATTTTTTTACCGTGTTTTCTGCACGTTTTGATTAGCAGCTTTCATTAAATTCTATTTTATTAGATTATTTCTTTTATTTCGCAAACCTCAGTCATTTTCAGGCAACAACGTGACGGTAGGTAAGATCTTTAGTATTTTGGTTTAGTACCGTCCTTTTCGTAATTTTAGGTTAAAAATTACGTGGCGCCCTTATTCCTATTTTTTTATATAACCATACTTATGGTCTTCAACCCTGCCCGTCTCCACTTTTTAAAAGCTGGCGGCCTCCCAACAGAACAGCCCTGTGGAGTATCAGTGACTCAATTAGCCCTTTAAGGAAAAGTTACGTCACAAACCATTCATTAGACCACAAACGTTTGCACTCCGACAGAAAATTACAATGCAGTTCATACACGAAGAAATTATTAACCACAATCCATTTCTCAACAGACTAAGATTAACGTGACACCTATTATGTGTGTTGAAACCAAACAAAATTTTAATATTATCGAGGATATAGACAGTAAGCTCAATACCCAAAAAGAAGTTGAACACGTAACCGAAGATATTAATGAATACGAGGATTTTCCCGACGACAGTTACAGATACGTAGTGACATTGTGTATCGTGTAACACAATTCGCATAACGCTTCGATTAGTCTAACTTGTACCAGCACTTGCACACTCTTGTACTAATCATCGTTAAACATATATAAACTAGCATTAACTTTTTCTCATTACACAAATTCTACGTAAGTATTATCACTAATAATAATTTACAAAAACTACTACCTAACTATGATATCATTAAAGAAAATAATATAATCAGTACCTCATGTACATATGAAGATGATTTTATGTACTACATTATAGAAATCCTCATAATGACTCACACAGTCTATCTTTTATTTAAACTAAATCTTATCCCATTCGTAACCAATAATTCTTTATATATAATAAACGTAAAATTAATCCTATATGCAAATGAATTATCCTCTTACGTATAAGTAAATAATTAATGAAATTGAGAAATCCAACAATGTAACACAAATAGAAAACAGAAACGAAGTAATTTTAATAAGTCCCTTAGAACAAGAAATAAAAATCAAATGTGATACTTCAGATATAATAAAGATATTCAAGGTATATTTAAATTTACTAGTAAAGAACACTGCAGAATAAATGATTATAACATTCAACCTATTACACAAAATTACAAAGAAATAATATTTGAAAATTTTGATACAAAATTCAATGTCTCCCACATCCAAACAAAACCTTTATTAAATGTAAAAGAATTCAAGAAGCCCAAGCTATATGATATCCAAAATTTACCAAACAATTCACCTCACACAATTTGTATATATGTTATTTTTATATTACTAGTTATATGTATTACTTTAAACCTAAAATTGTTGAATCATCAAGAATTACAAACCTTTTCTTGTCATAAGAAGAACTTACCCTGATGCATCATCTGAGAGGGAGGAATTATTTAATCATCCATTATTATCGATGAGTCATACGAAGCAAAATTTAGAATATTCCTAAGAATATTCCCAGACTGCTTTATCACTATAAAAAGCCACCGCTAACGGCGGCTGTATTTGTAATGATTAAATTAAGTTAAATAAACTTTGTTGAACTATACACAAGATATTTTAATATTGTGAAGAGGGACAATGAATAACAAGTGTATGTAATTTAGATAAGACTAACATATAGAAATCTTGTATTAATCATATAATGTACCAGTTTGTGACCTACCAGCCGTAAGCTATGTATTATTCTTTGTAGAACAATAATAAAATTATTTTTTTAAAGTTCAAATTGAGTTATTTTATAATTCTTATATTATACACAACTCCGACGAAAATAGATGTAATTTAAATAGTCTCAGGCTACTATGGAGCCACCTAACCTATTATTGTTCATTACTGCACCTGTTTCTTATAAAAAGCACAATTTCCATAGTATACTAGATTTAATGTAAATAAATTTAGAGAAAATTGGTTTTGAGCATAAAATACCTTTAGTAACATATAAAGATAATACAAAAATAAACACAAGTGAATAATAAAATATAGGATGTTCTATTTTAAAATGACGAGGTACAGTCATTTGAAATTGCGTAAATTTGATTCGCTTTATTGAACAGCCTGTATAATTATTTTTCTTAAACATGAGAACACAGAGTACAGTTTTAGTTATAATGAAAAAAATTCTTCATTTTTACTATTAAAATAACCACAGTATGCGTTCATTAAGCAATACGCGTATCATGTCTTTTTTAGAGAAAAAACGGAATAACTTGACAATGCTGCAGAAAACTAAAAAAAACTTTATATTTAATTTATTGATTTATCACTAAAGAGGAAATAATTCCCAATTACAGAGTAATATTAATATATGATATATAAGACAACTTACAATTAATTTTAACAGGTTAATGATACATAAATATGAGAAAAAATATATAAAATAAATTTGAAATTCACCTAATTCTCTAAGTGATTTCTCAAACATTAATAGATTTTGCTACTAAATTTAGAGAGAGAATCGCTTAAATCAAGTTCATTGCTAAATTTATTGAATAATCGGTACATTGAGTTCATCATGCTGGACAATTTGTTCGTGAGAGATCACAGAGGAATAATATGGTTAGACGAGTATTACATGTCCGTGTATGAAAATTGAGTTTAGCTAAAAGTAAAGGGCTACTTATTGCATTATTAATTAATTTATATAGAAATAGTAATTGATGTTTCGCCGTATTGTTAATGTTTCGCGTTCAAAGATGGTTACCAGGTCTACATAGTTAATATTCAGCCATGCGCGATACATATGGTAATAAAGCAAATTACAGATTTTTTTTGTACACTTTCAATTTTGTTTATATGAGTTGCATAGTTTGGATTCCTGACTACACAGCCATACTCTAATTTTGATCGGACAAATAAAAAAAATATAAGCTTATTGTGGTATTTACATTTCTAAAGTTACGTGATGAGCGGAACACAAAACCTAAGATTCTGTAAGTTTCAGATATTAGCAACTCTAAGTGATGTGTAAATTGGTGCTTATTATTGAAGTTTATACCCCAGTCTGTCACTATTGTTTTTCTTTTCAATATTTGGTCATTCATGGTATAATTGAATTCCATACTAAACATTTTTCTACGAATGGTCATCACGCAACATTTGTCGATGTTGAATAACAAATCATTACTCAGTGCCTGATGTTGATATCAGGTTGCAGGTGAAGACAGTCATCGATATTTGTAATTTTATGACATATTTTTAAATCATCCGCTAACAAAAAGCATTTAGAATTATTACGAACATCAACAATGTCATTGATAAATAATATAAACAACAATGGTCCAAGTACAGAACTTTAAGGTACATCTGAAGTTGGAGTGAATGACCTTGAACGATAGCCCTCGTTAGAAAAATGTATTACTTTTGATGCCGTTCCAATATAAAGGGATACTTTTAATCTTACTCTGTACTCTGTACACCGTACTCCAGAGTGAAGTTTTAGAACGTACATCTAATAGGCTTCAAAAAAGGTTAGTAGATTGAAGTATCTCCTGGTCACAAATGGATAGATATCCGCCATAATCCCACCGTCACTTGGCTCGTTTGCTGGACTGGAAACATTCACAGCCAAGTCAAATACGTTATGCTGAACACCTTCAGCAAACTAAAAAGCGAAAAGACTTGGCAGAAGTATGAAACTGCTCGCAAACTGGCCGAGACCATCAACAAGAACTAAAAAGAGTACAAGGAAGGGGCAAAGAGCTAGGAGAAGCGGATTAGAGAGAAGGCAGGAGCGTCGTACTTCATTGTTAAGCTGGTGTTTAATGCAGGTAGTGAAAAGGATGAAGACCAAGCGGATACTGTGAGTTGCTACTCGTTGATTATACTCAAGCCCGATGAGAATGGGGCTGAATATAGCTAGCAGTCTCCTATTAGCAGACCATAACGAAAAGTACTGCATATTTATTTGCCAATTAATTACCACAATGCCAATTTAATTGCCACTTATTTTTTTAAAAATACCTGGGGACTGCTAGCTTGACAAGTTAGCAGTCCCCTGTCTTGTAATGCGTTACATTCTAAAATATTAGAATGTAGGAATTAATTGCTATATAATTGCTAATTAATTATTGAAGACTTAAATAAATCCAAGCAAAAAAATTAAAAGATATTCATCTGAATTTTAAACGCTGCGTACCCTATTTATAAGTGCGCATACCTATCAATAACTACATGGATCTATGCAGTTTCCACGTAGGATCAATATGGATGTGCATAGGTTCCATTTAGATCATTAAGGTTGCATTTTTATTCAACAATTCCAGAACTATCTCAGCAGAAACATATAAAATGTATTCTAACATAAAGCTTGGACTATAACAAACCAACATAAACTTTTCGGCTTTCTGTACATCGCCGACCACCCAGCACTTTTACACCCATTAAAGACCAAGCATTGAAATAGTAAGAATTTTTAAATACAAATGTTTATATCTTATAAAATTACATTAAAGAAGACATAGACATTTTAACTGATTTTTTACAGATAGTTATTCTGTTACAAAATGTTGTGTTTTCGCAACTTTGGGCTTACGTAATTACTCATTTTTTATGAGTATGGTATTCTTTCAACAATTATAATGTAGATGAATACAACTAAAAAAAAAATTTCACCATCAGTATTCAATAAATTGTATTTTACCATAATTTTTACACGGCAATCAACCGGTATAAACCACATGTGTATTAATTACTACTTATTAACATATTAAAACAATATTATTTGAGAATGAATTCATCTGCCTTATTTTTCATCAAAAAATGACCTTTGTAAATTAATTCCTTCAGCAGAACCCTACATCTTACACTCTATCATAATACCATATACGTTTTAATTACCACTTACTAACCGATTAAAACAATATTATTTGAAAATGAATCAATATACCTTATTTTTTATCAAAAATTGAGCTTTGTAAATGAATTACACCAGCAGAACCCAACAAAAATTATTCTACTATAATGTTTAAAAGATAAACCAGTATTAACTCTACGCGATTTAATTATTACTTACTAACTGATTTAAACAATATTATTTGAGAATGAATCAATATACTTTACTTTTCATCAAAAAATCAGCGTTGTAAATTAATTGCTTCATCAGAACCCAACAAATGGCATTCTACCATAATATTTAAATGATAATAAACCATTATAAACCATATCCGTTTTAATTCCCACTCACTACTGATTAAGACAGTATTATTTGAGTATGAAACAATATACCTTACTATGCATCAAAAATTGAACTTTGTAAATTAATTACCCCAGGAGAAACCAACAAACTGTATTCTACAGAAATATTTACATGATAGTTAACCAGTATAAACCATATTCGATTTAATTACTACTTACTAACCGATTAAAACAATATTATATTAGAATCAATCAATATACCAATATAAACCATATCTGTTTTACAACAATATTATTTGAGAGTGAATCAATATACCTTACTTTTCATTAAAAATTCAGGTCTGTAAATTAATTATGTCAGTATTTATTATTTTGTATGAATATTTTATATAGCGCGCCAATATCTTGTGTAACGAAAGCTTTAGTTCTTCTTCTTGTGAAATGTCAGTAGGTTGCACTGGTACACATAAGATCGTGCGCGTAAGAAAGATATAACCTGTAATATATGTGTTGTATGAAGATCAAAACGTTTTGTGTCTGTTGCGAGATATTGAGTTTATTCTATGAATCCACAAACTCTGCGTAAATTATTAACAGTTTATAGGTCCAGGCCATGCCTAGAGAAATACCTGTTGTTACGATTGCGAACGATGAAGAGAAAAAATACAAGAAATTATTTTGAATTAAACGTGAAACATAAAGACAACTATGAGCGACGATATAAGGCTGGAAAAATTAAATGCGACAAATTACCGGCATTGGAGTCGACGAGCGAAAAGCATATTAATGAGTAAACAATGTTGGTCAGCAATCGAGCGTGATATGAGTGAAACACTAACACGTAGAATTACGAGCAAATAAAAAAGCAGTTGAAATTTTAATGACGACGCACTAAGCGATGTCGAAGATTGTGTGACAGCACAGGATATTTGGAATAATCTGAAAGAAGCAAGAGCTCAGTTCAACTCATGGGATGGAATGCTGGCTGTAAAAGAATGTGCGAATTTAACGAAACGAGAAGATGAAACAATACTACAGTATCTAACGAGACACAAACAAATGTTATTCAAAGTACGAGTTGCAGGTATAGAATTTACAGATAAGCAATCAATCATGGTTTTGTCAGCCGAATATGAAACCTTTTGCAAGAAGTTTAAAATTGATTGATAAAGCGCTGACGATGAAAACATTTAAAATTAATTTCTCGAAGAAACTCGACTGATGAGTAACAATATAAACAAAGACATCAAAGTCATGAAAATCAGTGCATCAAATACAAAATACGCAAATAAATTCGAAAAATGCCGAACGAAATCATACAAGTTGTCGAAGCGTATACCAACAAAAACAGGGCGTAGATACACAAAAAATGGTCCTAGACAAACGAATAGCGATAATGACAAAACCAATCAGCGGAGAAGTGGAAGTAACGAGGAGCGTGGACCGAGAGGTTATAGATGTCAAATGTATGGTCACATTGGTAAATATTGTCCTAAATTTGGTGACCATCAAAATACATCAAACAACACGAGATCAGAATCAGAAAAATCAACAACTTGCGATGTATACAGAGAAAGAAGATAATACAAATTCGACAATAAATGAAAAATTCAGTACATTCTGTACCATAAAAAATGGAAGTGCAAACAATAGATTATTGATAGCGGAGCGACAGACCACATGACATGTCGTCGTGACAGATTTTATTACGCCACATGGATGAAGTCTCAGTAACTTCGTTCATCGTACATTTGTTCTACTGACCTATTGCTTGCCAAGGTTGAGGTAAATGACTCGTCTGACTTCATGCCATCAAGATTGAGCCTGTTTTTTTGGCTTAGCTGTTTTTTTTTTTTGTAAAAGTTCGTCCTTTCGGTCGTGCCAACTTGCCGGCGTCATCCTCTTTGGAGGGATTTTGGCTGCGTCTAATTCTTTTGGGAATGTGTTTTCACTGGAAAGTCTAGGATTTAAACACAATATGTTTGTAACAGTGGCAATTTTCACTATAGTAGCCATCCAAGACCTTAGGTAAGATCTTCACGTGTAATGACTCACAGATGGTTGTAAAATTCCTGCAGGACTAATCCTAGTTGTTCTTTTTAGGCTTTTTGCATTTTCTACGTTTTTTTTCACGTTTTTACTGTTTATGTACACAGTTTTTTTTATATATATTTGTGTCGACAATCTACAACACAAATATAATATATTACCTTGACGTCGCCTTCAACATTCACGTGGTATTTGTCGTTATTGTATTGTCAATTTTTGGAGTGACAAATGAGTATGGCGATTGAAAGTATTTTACGTCCTTGCACATGCTACCCAAGTGCATACATTATCGGAGTTGTGGAGCATCGTTGTCGACCATTATCATCCCATTTCGTCTTCAGCTCCTATAGTACGAGTCCTGTGAATATGTGGAGTACTACCACCACCCCAGTACTTAATTGGCCGCCTGCAGAGGACTACGTCCAGATAAGCATTTTATTTATTTTGTTGTATAGTTGTGGTATTTCTGTGCATGTTAAGTTTCGAATCCTATTATTGTTGTTAAGTTTATTACCGTTATTCTTATTGTTAAGTTTGTATCGTACCTACCGCTATGTACAGTTATTGTTTACCGAGGCATTTTATAACGTTTTCATTGTTAAATTGTACGAATGTCTACGTTCTTGCGACGTTTGCGGATTAATCTTAAATATCTGTTGTTTACATTTGATTCTTGTTTTCCGTATTGTCCATTACGAAGTTAGATGCGAATCAGACTTTTCTAGTTATTTTATTTGTCGTTAATACATCGCATAAGCGTACGTTAATTTTTTTCATTACAATGTAATGTATTATATTTAAATAATGCCGCGTACTGCGCTATCACTTTTTATGTGCTAAGTACAATATTAAATATTGTTATTCGTTAATTTTTGAATTTTACGTTTTTTGTCGTGCACCCTTTGAGTCCTGCGCCTCGTCCCGTTTGTGTATCGTGTGTTGAATCATTTGTGTTATTGAGACGGTTCATTTTATTAAACTGGCGCCTAACCTTTAACAACATTTATTCAACCCTGTCCGTCTTCACTGGGCAACGTCTCTCTCAATCCGCTTACACGGGCCTAGACCAACTGGGAATTGTAACAACGGCATTCTGCGTATTGAATTGTCAAACTAATGTGGTGGTTCGACAATAGACTTTATGAACACTTTTTACATACCAGAAATCTGTTATCAACAAAAACGGACTATGAATTCAAGATAATCATGAAGAAAGAAGTGCTACTCATAAGCAACAAAAATTACAATGTTTGCGAGAAAACAAACCAGATATAATTAAAGCCTCAAACCTCTATTGGAAACTTAGCTAATTCAAAAGAACTGGAGATATACCATAAAAGGTTAGGGCATATTCATATTCAAGCAGTACGAAAACAACTAAAAACTTCGGCAGTTGAAATAGAACTAAAAGACACAGACACAAATCAGTCATGCGACATTTGTATGGAAGGGAAAATGAAATCACTAGCTTACCCCAAAACAAGCGAAATGCGACCAACGGAACCATTACAGCAAATACATTCAGACGTGATGTATGTAATGATCAAGTATGAAACGGAGGTGTGAGATATATAATAACCTTCACAAATGATCGTACAAGATATGTAGCGGATCAAGTAAACTTCAAACAAATGCTATATTTATCAAGTTATTCCCCACGTTAGTTCCAACCATTTACCTCGGAACAGCTGACAACAACAACACAATATATTTACAATATCCTTGTCCAAGCGTTTATTTTACACTTGTAACGATTAGATTATTGTATTAAGATAATCATTTCGTTACAAATTGGTGACCCCGAGAAGGAATCTGCCCTTCCATTCAATATCCTTTGTTCTACTCTACCTTACTAATATCTCCAATATGACTGAACAGGCTTCTTCAGAAGATACCTATTTATTCTCCAGTACTGAAGCAAACTCAGATCCTTCGCCAGCGGCAACCCCTCCATTAGTCGGGGCTACATAACAATTCAAGCTACCTGAATTCTGGCTCGACGACCCGGAGCTATGGTGCGCCCAGGCAGAAGCTCAATTCATCACCCACACGTCTACCACAAATAGACCCTTACTCCACGTTAAAACATGCTCTCATTACTAGAATTACGTTATCCGACAAAGAAAAATTTCAAAAACTATTTTCTGTATCTGAAACAGATAACAAAAAAACCTTCTAAAATTCTACGACAAATGCGACAACTTATTGGAGACAAATCTATCGACCACACTCTCCCCGAAGAACTATTTCTACAAAAATTACCTCATCATGTACAGGTAATGTTGACAACGTCATCTGTCAATCTCGAAGAAAAAGCAGATATAACAAACAAAATTATGGATATTTCAAAACAATCCATCGCAACAATTACTTCACGAGTAGACGAACTACAAGAAATGAAAAAAGAAATACAAGAAGAAAATCATTACAAAATTACCAGTGACACCGCGCAGAACAGAACGTCAAGATACAAATTCTCCTAGTCCATACTATTGGTATCATCTGACATTTGGTAATAATGCCAAAAAGTGCGCGATCCCATGCAAATGGACTACCAATAAACCAACAAAAGAGGTTAGTATTAAAACCAAAAATCCACTACTTCCTACACCTAATACTAACGTCATTTACAGCTATAGCAAATCTTTATCTTGCCCCCTGTTTCACGTTTCTGATGCGATATCCGGACGTTGATTCTTAGTGGATACGGGTGCGGAGGTTAGTATAATTACCCCAAACATTACACATCATCATCTAAAACAAAATTTAACCCTACAAGCCATCAACCACTCCAATATAGCTACATTCATAAGCACTACACTAACATTAGATTTAGGATTGCAAAAAAACATTTACCTGGAAATTCATTATAGCCAATGTCAAATATTCCATTTTAGGTGCGGATTTTATCCATCACTTTAATCTCAGCATTGACTTACGCAATAAACGGTTAACAGACAATTCTAAATTATCTGTTGCTCCTATTCGTAATTTAACTAAAAATACTCAAAACACTTTCTAAATTTCCAAGTTTGACAGATCCTTTCAAAGTAAAACGTCAAATTAAACACAAAGTGACACATCAAATTCTCACAAATGGCTCACCTGTTTTCTCAAAGCCTCGCCGATTACCACCCGAACGTCTAAATTTCGGAGACTTTCGAGCATTAAACAACATAACACTTTCAGACAGACATCCTTTATCCCATATCCAAGACTTTGTGATAAACTTCCAAGATAAAAAAATCTTTTCAAAAATAGATTTAATAAAAGCTTACCATCAAATTCCAATGCACAAAGACTCCATCGAAAAAACATCTATAACAACACATTTCGGCCTATACGAATATTTACTCATGTCTTTCGGTCTTCGCAATGCTACACAAACATTCCAACGATTTATCGATGATGTAACACGTGGTCTAAATTACTGTTTTGCATACATTGATGACATACTTATTGCGAGCGAAACATCGAAAGAATACGAAGAACATTTAAAGACTCTCTTCAATAGACTCCAACAATACGGTATCTCATCAACCCAAACAAATGTCAATTCGGACAAAAAGGAAATTGAATTTTTGGGACATCATATTTCGGAAAACAGCATCACACCAGTACCAAATAAAATTGAATCCATTAAACACTTTCCAGAACTAAAAACATAAAAATCACTAAGAGAATTCTTAGGTCTAATAAACTTTTATCACAGATTCATCCCAGACTGTTCAATTATCGCACACCCCTTAAATCAACTGATAGACAACAAAAATACCAGTTCCAGCACCTTAGATTTAGACCAAAAAGCTAAACAAGCATTCGAAGACTTACAAACTGCCTAAATCAATTACACAACCTTAACAATCCCAAAACAACACGCAATGACCAATATAATGGTCGATGCATCAGACAACTGAGTCGGCCCTGTACTGCAACAATACTACGACAACACAGGACACCCCATCGCCTTCTTTCCAACAAATTTCACACCAACTGAAAAAAATATAGTACTTTCGGTAGAGAACTGATAGCAGTATATCTAACTATTAAAAAAATTAAATATTTCTTAGAAAACGACCATTTCATATAATAACAGATCATAAACCCCTAACTTACGCCCTACATAAAAATTCTGACAGGTATTGTCCAAGAGAAATACGTCAAATGTGAAAGATGTAATTAATATTTGTGACAGTGACATGTGACATTGACATGTGACACACAATATATTAACATATATTTTAGTAGGCATACAATTGTTTAATGTTTGGAATATTAGTTGTTATTGTAATAAATAAAATGAAGGATTGGTATAAAATATTTTGAATTTTATACAACTATTTTTTCTCACAATTGGTAGCAGAGTGTAGTTAGTTAGCTGAAGAATAATTAGTCGTTCAAGAAAAATATTAAATAAAATGGATAATTTCAATTTAAAAATAGAACAATTAAATTCTTCAAATTATGGTATATGGAGTATCAAGATGGAAGATTTCCTTATAGAAGACGTTATTGACGCAGAAGAACCAAATGAAGAAGATAGTTCGTCGACAGCAATAAAAAAATCACAAATAAACACATAACAGAACACCGGGCTAAAGTATAAAATACGATCCAAACACATAATGCATTTAAATAACTACATATCGGTACATAACCCTTCTATTCAATAAAATAAACCAAAATTAGGGCTCAAAGCAAGGATTTATGATGATTTGATGGGTTTATCTTATAAAATGTATTCTTGATTCTCACGCATGTCTCACTGAAAAATTAACGAATATTTCAAAGAATTTGTGATTGTACTTGTGATTGTGTAGACTTGTATAAGCAATAAATTAATAAATAAAAAACATATTCAAAATATTAAGTATTTTTTACTTTTTATCGTAATTTGAAGTGATTTTAGCTATGTACACATATTTTTGCAACAAAAGTCAATATTTGTGCAAGAAACTAGTAGTGTCGTCTGTGACGATAAGTAAGAACTATAAGTCGAGGTACATCTTCTGTAATCCACGTAAGGAGAAGAAGACAGATGTTTTTGGATTGTAATGGCGATGTAGCTAGCACAGAAAAGGTGTGATTCTTTAATTTTGGTGGATTTCCTCTAATAAGTTTACGTCAGTTATTAAGCGTAAATCATCAAGTACCCAGCAGCCATCATCTCAAGAAGTTAGTTCGTCGTTCGCCAGGAAAGAAAGTTTGTGAGCCGTCCATTGTGAACCATAACCTTATTTTCTTATGTCCCATTGTCTAAGACCAAAAGATCTTAAATAATTTCTGAATTTGAAATGGTTAACCCCTTTGAGGTAGCAACCATTTTAACATATTGGATAAGGCAGTTGTTAGTTCATAGACGAGGGCAGTACAAACTTAATGTCCTATTCTAAAAATAATAATTTGGTTACAAGCCCAAGTGCGCGCAAACCTCCCTCCAAACACCCCAAACCGTCTGCCATATCGATCGGTGAGCGTCACAGAGTCAGTATCTGTTTGGCTATCGTAGAGAGCATACGCGTTGCCCGCTGTCTCGCGTCATTGTTATATTTTTGCAATTAATATTTAACTCTGCTTGCCTAGCACGGCAAGTAGTTTATTTGTTGTTAGAATTATCATTCATTTGGTCAATTACGTCAAATAAACCGAGCTATATTTGATTTTGTTCTTGTTGTTGGGTCGTGAAACTTATTGCGTCGCCATTTTATACACCCAACAGTTGCTCAGGAATCTATTGTAAAACCGTGTTACACAACTTGATTTCTAACGGAAACCCGCGTTGTTAGGGTTTGATTCATATTCTTGTTTTGAATAATAGTAGTTTGCTGTAGAGTGTTTGCATATGTTTCTTTCGCTTGACAACATCGGATTGCATTTATTGTTGTGGCGTCGTAGTATAAAAACATTTCTTAATTCTTGTATTTTGGTTTTTGTCGGTATTAGGTTCATTTAGGGTTCCTGATATTACTTTAACTAGGTTTGTTTGTTCATATATTTATTAATTGACTTGAATAATTTCTACCATATAGTAGTTGGTTGTATATTTGGTTGATTGTAGTTTAGGTTGCTTGTGTTCAATACGCTATATCATATATCTCTTAAAATTGATTTTCATTTGTTGTTGTTAATTTTGTTTTAATTAAACTTAGTACGTTGTTAATTCGTAAAACTGACTGGTTCTTCGTTCGTTTGTGTTCGTTCGTTCGCTCCTTCATTTGTTTTACAACATAATATTGTCCTGGTTATATTGGCCAACTCAAGTGGTGTGAACCAGCTATCGAATCTTGTTCATTCAATACGATTTAAACATATTTAATTTGCATATAGTTTTTTTTCCATACATTAACACCAAACACCCATTGATGAATCTTCATACTTGTATCTCGAGCAATTATTAACAGATACGTAAAAACTTTCTATTCTGTGCATTGCATGTACCTACTTTTTTAGTTGGCTTAATTATAAGTTTATACAAAGCAGATTAGCACACCCAGCAATGGGTATATACCGTGATGATATATTATTATTACTATTTTATTATAAGTTTATGTGTTTTTAAACTTGCACATTTGAGAACCCCGCGATAACAGAGAATTAATTTAATTTTTGCACAAAAGTGATCCCTGTAATCATTATTACCAAGATCTGTGTGTACACATTAGATTGGCACACCCAGCAATGGGTAATATGCCGTGATGATATATTATTATTTTATTAATTATAAATACCAGAATTATTATTTATTATTGTGTGACACCTTTTCCTTTTTTTTCAGAACTACATTAGCCGTTAAGTAAAAAACTTGTAAACCGTTTTACGGGGCGGGTTCATTGCAAGAGTGGAATCTGAACCAGCGTTGCCTTCAATATCGCATATGTGGTGACAACCTGACGCTATGCGAGGACTATTACCTCTCGAAATAAAATCGTATAAAAGACACGAGCGCGGCGCAAAAAAAATCGAATACAATTTAATTCGTAAATGAGTGGCGCTCGTGTTCGAAAGCGCGCACGCGCGCCGGAAAGTACGAGCGCGGCGCGAAAAATAAAATCGAATAAAATTTAATTCGTAAATGGATGGCGCTTGTGATCGAAGGTACTAGCGTGGAGCGAAAAAGAAAATCGAATAAAATTTAATTCGTAAATGAAATAGCGAGCGAGCGCGGCGCAAAAAATAAAATCGTATAAATAAATAAATAAATACACAGTACACAGATTTCGGTAATGATGACATATTTGTACCATGCGGGCGTTTACCATGCGTCACCTCATGGGCACTTATTGCTGTCGTATAGAGTGCACTACAGTGATATATTTTGTGGCATTTAAAATCGAATAAAATTTAATTCGTAAATGTAGTAGCGCGAAAGTGCCTTGATAGGCTTGGGTACATCACCTGAAGGTAAACCATTCGGTTACTTCAAGGATCCTGACAACCGGTGCTCATACCAACAGCATAGAGTCATCATGCAAGGCTGCCAAAGCGTAAACGACTTCTTCGGGATGGAAGAAAGCACATATACCTAGCAATTTAGACAGGTTTATCTTCTACAAGAAATGTTCACAGCTCGAATTAAACAGAACTGAAGAGTTTTGTGTATTTAAAAATATGTAATATGTAATGAATTGTTATTAAAATACACTTATTATTTTAATTTTGTTTAAAATCAAGTTTACTGTTGTATAGTAGTTATTTTGAAAATTAAAATTTCGCGCGATTTTTATGTAGACGGCATGTCGGTAAGACAGGTAGTAATCTGTGATATATTCAGTGTAATGTCTGTCAAATGTGCTTCCATATAAATTTTTCTAGCTTTGTTCATTGTTATTTGTTGTGTGTCTAAAGTATTGTTTGCCTATAACGTGACGACTGGGAATTTTTAAGGTCAATGACAGATTTAAGTCTATTTTATTTAAAAATCTTTGATAGTAATTTGTATAACACATCCAAAGAGGTTAACTTGTCAAGGACTTAATTTTTTGTTAAAAAAACCAATTAAAACATGTTTCCGTGCTCTATTTCCATATTTTAATATGATAATTTACATACAAGAATAAAGTCCAATAGAAAAAAATGCATTTTAAAGCTGGAGCCTATTCTAAACTCCGCCCATTTTTGTTGGTTACTCCAAAGAAAGAAAAGCGTACAGAATATTTGTGCCAGAAAAAGGAAAAATTCACGAATCAATGTATGTAAAGTTAAAAGAAACAACTGAAGGTTCATGTCTGTTAAAAAATAAAAAGGAAATAAAATGCAACTTTATAAAAAAACTTTGAGAAAAATAGTACAGAAGAAAAAGTTATTTCACAAGAAGAAAACAAAGAAATATTTCAGAACTGTTATAAAAAACCCAAGAATTTCGAAGAAGCTATTAAATCAAAGGAAGCTGATAAAAGGAAAAATGCAATGAATGAAGAAATCAAAACTATGAATCAATATCAAGTATGGAGAAAAGTTAAAAGACCGAAAGACAAGAAAATCATAAAAAGTAGATAGGTTTACAGAATAAAGAATTATTTAATTAACAATATAAAAACTTATAAAGCACGATTAGTAGCTTTACACAAAATAGGAATTGATTATTACAATGAATCATATAGTCCAGTAATAAAATAGTAATCTATAAGAGCATTACTAGCACTATCAGTAATAAAAAAGTCTATAAGAAGATTCTACGATGTAAAATCTGCATATCTAAACGCAGATTTACAAGAACAAGTATTTATGGAACAACCACCTGGCTATGCTGAAGACTAAGATGCAGTACTCTTACTTTAGAAAAGTCTTTATGGACTTCCTCAGTCTGGAAGATGCTGGAATTTAAAATTAAATAAAGTAATAATAAATGCTGGATTCACTAGATTTATCTCCGATTTATGCGTATATATGAAAAAAGAAGAAAATATCTAATTGGCATATACGTTGATGCCATTTTGGCAGTAGCGGACAGCCATGAAACAATTGAAAAATTTATGAAAAACTTCAAAGAAAAAATTCAAATGAAAGAAGTAACAGAAAAAAGAAAATTTTTAGAAATTGAAATCACAGAAAACGAAAATGAAATACATTTATCTCAAGAAAACTATATAAACCAAATACTATTTTTTTTGACATGAATGAATAAAGACCTGTAAAAACTCCGGGAACAGTAGGAAAAAATTTAGAAAACTTTGAAGAGAATGATAAAAAATTTATCAAGAAGCAATTGGACAGTTATTATATCTGGCAAGAGGAACGAGGCCGGATATTGCTTATTCTGTCAGCCAACTATCACAGTTTTGTCAGGACTCGCGATATATACATTGGTGTGCAGTAAAAAGATTATGGAGATATTTGCAAGGTACCAAAAATAAAATATTAAAAAGGAATTCTACAAATTGTGATATCAACATTTACACGGTTTCTCGATGGTGTACGACAAACGAGAGCAAGGCATTTCATGGTTTTATTACAAAAATGGGTGATGTTTTAATTAACTGGAAAAGTGAAATACAAAAATTAGTCACTTTATCCACGATGGAGGCTGAACTACTAGCAGTTTGCGAAGGTGCTTGCGAGACAAAATGGCTACAAAATTTCATTGAGGAATTAAAAGAAGATAATTTAACAACTAAACAAATCAGTATCAACACAGACAGCAAGGCAGTCTTAGATTGGATACATAATCCCAGTCAGAAATCAAGAACGAAGCACATAAACAGAGAGTATCACTTCATACGAGAAGAAGTAGAAAAGGGAAACACTGCATTGAAATATGTGGAAACGAATGAACAACCAGCAGACATCTTAACGAAAGACGTAACAGAACAAATTATGACAAAACATTTATTATCTCTAGGAATTGTAGACAGAAATGTCAAAAATATTAATTAAAGGGGGAATTGAACGATGTAATTAACATTTGTGACAGTGACATGTGACACACAATATATTATTAACATATTTTATATTTAAGTAGGCATACGATTGTTTAATGTTTGGAAGATTAGTTGTTATTGTAATAAATAAAATGAAGGATTGGAATAAAATATTTTGAATTTTATACAACTATTTTTTCTCACAAAATGGACTACATTCTACAATTCACAAATGACATACGTCACATCAACGGTAAAAAATAATCCAGTGGCCGACACTTTATCAAGAAACACAATAAACAATATAAAGCAAACCACAACAACAGATTACAAATCTATTGCCAAAGAACAAGCAAACGATACAGAAATACATACACTCAAAAATTCAAATACAAATAATCTCTCATTCAAAAATTTCGACCTCCCCAACTCCAAAACACTCATTTGTTGCGACATGTCGACCGGCACACGACGACCTTACATTTCCTCTAAATTTCGCAGACATATTCGCAAAATTTCACTGCCTGACATATCCCGGCATAAATGCGACTAAAAAATTAATTTTTACCAAATTTATATTGCCAAAAATGAACACTAACTTACGAGACTGGACAAAAACTTGTGTAACATGCCAAAAATGCAAAGTTACTAGACACATTAAAGCATCTTTAGGCATATTTAACACTCCGTTAAAAAGATTTGACATGATACACATAGATTTGGTAGGCCCTCTACCAACCTCAAATAACCACTCAAATTTACTAAGGTACATCGACCGCTTCACCAGATGGCCAGAGGTAATTCCCCTAAAAGACACAAAGATCGAAACAGTAGCTCGCGCGTTTATAACCGGCTGGGTATCAATATTTGGAGTACCATCCACTATTACAACGGATCGAGGTTCACAGTTCCAGTCATCATTTTTTAAACATTTAACTTCACTCCTAGGCTCAAAACACATCAGCACAACAGCTTATCATCCGCAATCCAATGGTATGATAGAACGCTTTCATAGACAACTAAAATTCGCATTAAAATCCTGGTACAATGCCAATGATTGGTTCAACAACTTTCCAATTATATTATTAGGAATACGAACAACGTACAAAGAACCACTCAATGGTACGGCAGCGGAAATAGTCTATGAAACGAATATAACAATACCAAGAGAATTTAAAAATAAATCGCACGAAACAACAGAAAATAATAATAATATTAATAATAATAATAATAAAAAAATATAAATTTATTTAACAAAAAGTTATTTACATACATAATGAATACATTTCAAATAGAAAATAATTTATTATACATTTTACTTTTAATAAATTTAATGCATTTTTTCTTAAAACTAGACAACTTAACTACCCTTTTTGTTAACTCTGGAATACTGTTGTACAATTTAAATCCTTTAATATTTAATGAATTTTCTGAATAAGTTTTATGAACTGTTTCCACCTTTAAATCAAATTTATTTCTTAAATTAAATTTTGTACATTCATGTTTAAAAATACATTCTTTGCTTAAGTATGTAGGAAGAAAATTATTTGTAATTTTGTAAATGAATATTCTTTGTTTCACATTTATCTAGTTTAACGCAGTTAGCATGCTATTTATACTTGTGTATTTGTTGACTTTCAGGATACATCGCGTAGCTCTATTTTGTATACATTGAATTCTTTGTAACTGATTTTTATTATACAAAAATAAAATAGTAGCACAGAAATCTATATGAGGCGCTTTAATAGTTTTCTATATATATATATATATATATATATATATATATATATATATATATATATATATATATATATATATATATATATATATATTATATGTATATTCACAGCTTGTATTTAGCTAAGTTTATTTCTTAGTCTGCGTAAGAAATGCACTTTCTTTGCCATTTTTTGCAAACATAGTCTACATGTTCGGAGAATTTTAGCTTACTGTCTATTATTACTCTTAAGTATTTAATTTGTTTTACTTTTTGTATTGTATTTTCTGCCATTTTAAATTCCTTGTGATAGTCACTTCTATCAATTATAATATGTAATATATTTTTTTTTCTGTATTAAGTAGTAGTTTATTTAATTCCAACCAACTAGTAATATTATTCAAATAATTGTGTAATATATCTAACCCTTCATGTACAGATTCTGCAGCTATACATCTATACAAAAGTGTCATCTGCAAATAATTTTACATTACATTTGTTAACCCTACTCTATCTCTACATCTATTTCATTCGATAAAACATTATGAATTTTTGTTGTTTGTTTTGTTACTTATATAGCTAGTAAACCACTTATTACTTATATTATCAAGTTCATAATATTCCACTTTTTAAATTAATATAGATCTGTCTACTATCTAAAAATACTGCTGCCAGTCATTTATCACAAAATTTAAAGCACTTTCACATGAATGTTTTTCACGACAACCTGATTGTTGCGTAATTAAAATGTCTTTGTCTAATATTTATTACCTCTCGCTAAGAGAGGTATTGTATTCATGCTAAAAATCGCATATCCAGATTTTAGTGAATAAGCACGTTTTAAGGTCCCTAGAATCCGATTATAACATTTTTACGATGATGTCCGTATGTGTGTGTGTGTGGATGTGTGTGTGTGTGTGTGGATGTGTGTGTGGATGCGTGTGTGGATGCTGGATTCACGATATCTCAAATACTATAAGACTTAAGACATTTTTAACTACGGATTCCTCAATCTAACAATAATGGGAAGAGTTGATTAAGTTTTGGTAACAATTGGACAACCGGAAGTAGTAGTTACAAGAAAAAAATCATCTAAATATTATTTATCGAAAATTTATGTAAATACTTATATTAAAGAATGTTAAATTCTTTATTCGATAAATATAAATTCATTATTATATCTTCTATAGATTTAGAGATAAAGAAATGCATATAAAATAATTTAATGTAAAAATTCTCAAATCAAACTACTTCAAGGCAAGAAATTCAAATGTTTGTAATTGACACATAAATGTCACTGTCAAAAATATTTGTATGCCGCTGTCAAAAATATTTGTACATTATTATGAAGATTATGAAAATAAAAAAAAGTCAACAACGTAAAAGAATATACGTAAGAAAGAATATAAGAGGAATTTGCGAAAAAATTACGAATACAAAGAAAAAGAAAAGTAGAAAAAGAAAATTTCAGGATATTGAATATAAATAAAATGTATGTATTGTACATAATTTATGTTAAAATATCCCATAGATTTTGCAGATATATGTGAGAATTATTTTGTAGTTAGACATGAATATATGTATTTGTATTTAAAAATATTTTCGTTTTATGCGTACAACCAGGTAAAATATCTGGCGAGAGGTTATGTTCTGGCCACATCAGATTTTTTTAAATTGTTTTAGAACACAGGCCTCTAAAAAATTTTCTATTTTGCTCACGGTATTTATCGGTTTTAGTTCTTCACAATTAGTTGTCCCTTGCACTTTTTTTACCGGAGTTACTACTGCACATTTTAACCCGTCTGGCACTACACCTGTTTTTAGTGATTCATTTATTATACTTAACAGTCCTTGACCTACGACTGGAAGAGCGTCTAAAAGTTTATTTTTATTTACGTCACTGTCACTTTTATTATTAAGATCAACTATTATATTTTTTAATTCTAATATATCTATTTGTTTATAACTAAATTTATTATCTTTTTTGTATTTTTTAAATCAGTTTTATATTTATTTTGCTGAAATTCACTTATCTTAATTGATTCACTTAATTCTTTCATACTATTAACAAAATAATTGTTTAGATGTTCCACAATTTTGCTTTTATTTATAAAAGTTCTATTTTTAATACATATAGTATCGATAGGATCATTTGTTTTTTGTGTTTAACATTTTCCATGTTTTCTTCTGATCTCCCATTGCTGATTCTAGTTTATTAAAAAAATATATTTTTAGTCTGTCTAATAGTATATAAATATTTATTCCGATGTTTTTTATATGTCAGTCTTCTTGATCGTTTGTTAACTTTGCTTTTTTGTATAATTTTTTTTTAATTTTTAGATTTTTTATTGTATTATTCAACCTACCGACTGATTTTGCATTGTTGTAATTATTATTTTTATTAATTACGAACTGCTGTAGACTATCCTTTACAGCATTATGTACAATTGTACAATTTCGCCAGTTACGGCATCATCAGAAGTACTGAAGAAAGAAATGACAAACACTTATTTATATTATACGGACCAAGGAATTTGCGAAATTTTATAGTTTTATGGTGTTACAATTGGTCGGTTTGGAGAATAGGCAGAGTTCACGCAATCCCGAATGGATGGTCGACAAAGTCCAATTGCTCGTTCATAAGGGAAGTTCCCTTATGCAGACGTTTCTTTATTTCAAATGATTCTAGGAGAGTTAATCTCTGGCCTTTCTTCTCTTTGTGCAGAATAATAAGGTTTATCTTGTTTACATGTATGATTGTTATTTATCAAATATTGGGCTAAATTAGAATGCAATCTATTATTTTTATAGGCAAACATGTGTACCTTATATCCAATGTTGAAGTTTCTACCTGTTTGTCCTATATATACAAAACTGAAATTAGAACATTCTATTTTATACACTCTTGAATTACTTAATGGGTCTTTTAATTTATTATTTACAAATATATTCTTTAAGGTATGTTGTGTGGAAAAACCTGCTATAATATTGATTTTTTTTAATTCGTTGCCAAGACTATAGCTTATACCTCTCAAAAATTGAAGTTTTTTGTATACTTTTTCTTTATTATCTACACTGTTACTAGAATATATTAATGAATTGATAGACTTATACTGTTTTTTCTTGTACAGTTTATAAATAACATCTTTATTGTAGCCGTTTGAGGGTGCAATGTTAAGTATAGTATTAAGTTCTTTATTATGATCAACGGGGTTTCAAGAGGCGGTCAAAGTAACTGTGAAAGACAGAAAGTATTATATTTAGAGGATGATTAGAATGGGCTGGGATAATAACATCTGTAAACGTATTTTTGCGATAAATAGCAAACATGAATTTATTATTTATGATGTTTAATTTGATGTCCAAAAAGTTTATAGATTTATTGACCTCCATTTCAATTGTGTATTTAATGTGTGGGTTTAAATTATTAATTAAATTTTAAACAATTTGCAATTGTCTATCAGATCCAGAGTATAAACAAAGAATATCATCGACGTATCTGTACAAAAATTTAACGTTGCCTAAAAGTGAAATTTGGGTTTGAAATAATACGGTTTCTAAATAATCCATAAAGATTTCTGCTAAAAGTTGTGAAAGTGGTGAGCCCATGGGTAGTCCTTCATTTTGAATGTAGTAATTCCCGTTGAAAACAAAATAATTTTGATTTAAGCAAAGTGTTAATACGTCTAAAACCTGGTGGCTTGTTTGAGGAGGTGTGCAATTTTTCACAACAAGATTTATTATGACTAATATTAAATCTTTAATTGATATAGAGGTAAATAAAATACATACATCAAATGAAACAAGTTTGCCATTAGGGGCAACATTAAAGTTACTACTTTTGGAAACTAGCTCTGCAGAATTTTATTTATTTATTTATTTAATGAAAGTAACCCATCCATCCCACAGGATCAAGATCCCAATTACGGGATGGATGCAAAATATATACAAATACACTTACAATAATCAATGTTTCCACACAAAAAATTTAGATTAAACATAAAAAAATAATAATGAAATACTACTATAAAAACATATTTATCACTGCTTGCTTGAAGCGTCTTGGAGTTAAATGAAAAATATCTATTTCAACAGATAAACTATTAAAAATGTAACATAAATGCCTGATGGGCGATCTAGCTTCATAACTAGTACGTATAAATATACATCTAAATGTATTCTTGTTTCTAGATGGTAATCGTGGAACGGAGAATGGAATACTACCTAAAGAAATGGAATCGTCTATAAAATTATTCACTAGCTTATATAAATAGGTAGAAGATTGCATTATTCTCCTATTTTCTAACGAAATCAGATTGAAAGTCAGTAGCTAGTTATTTTACTCATATTATGTCTCATGGGTAGGGTAAACCCCGTAAATTTTAAAATAACAATACTTTACAAATTTGTATTTTATCTTTTCGATAATATTGCTATGAACCTCATATATAGGATTCCATATCTGTAAGCAGTATTCAAGTTTTGAACGCACAAAGAAGATGTACAAAGTTTTTAAGGTTTTTAACTTACAAAAAGAACGACAATTACGAATTATGAAACCTAGTATTTTGTAAGCCGATTTTACAGTGTAATTTATATGTGGAATGAAAGAGAGCTTAACATTAAAAATGAGTCTTAGATCTTTAAACTCAGTGATTTGATTTAGCAGATGGTGATCCATTTTATAAGTGTAAGATATCAAAGAGTTTTTCACAGAATATGTCATAAATTTGCATTGTTGAATACTGAAATGTAGTGTACAAGATTTGGACCATAATAGAATGCTGTTTAAATCATCTTGCAGCCTGAAACTATCCTCAGGTGAATTTATTATTTTAGATATCTTCATATCGTCGGTATAAAGAAATAAATCAGAGTGTTTAACACTGGTAGTAATGTCATTGATGAAAAGTATAAATAGCAAGGGTCCAAGTTGAAGCCCTGTGGTACACCAGAAGTTGGTATGTATGTGCTAGAATGATAGTTATTATAATGCACTTGCATTTTTCTGTTTGAGAGATATGAAGAAAGCAAAGCTATAAGATTAGGGGAAAAGTTAAAATTATGAGAAAGTTTATGTAGAAGGATATTATGGTTAAACTTGTCAAATGCTTTGGCGAAATCGGTGTAGATTCCATCTATCTGCTTATTGTCACGAAGCGCTCTTGTAGTTTTGTTAGTAAAATTCATAAGGTTTGTAGTAGTCGATCAACATTTCAAAAACCGTGTTGTTGTGGAGCTATGTAATTCTGTGTTTCGTTATATGTATATGTGATTATAAATAATAGATTCAAAGATTTTAGAAAGATTGGAAAGAATAGAGATAGGTCGGTAATTGGATATATCAGATTTGTCGCCAGATTTAAATACAGGTGTAACAAAAGAAGTTTTAAGAGAAGAAGGGAAGGTATTTGTATTTAAAGAGAGATTAAATAAGATGTGAAGAGGACGAACGAACAGGTCACGACATCCCTTTAAAATATAAGCAGGAATGTTGTCAGGACCAGGAGTACGGGACGGTTTGATATCATATTGTGGCGTAAACTGAAGGAGTTCTGGCAGGATTTTATTCAAATATGTGCATAAATTATAGGTAGGAGCTTGTATGTACGATACCACTGGCCTAATCGGATTTCCATTTTTATGAATCTTGGGAAGTCCGTATAAAATAGGGGCTGATGGGTACATGTTTATAAATTTAAATTGCTCAGTTTTTTTAATAATATCTGTGCAGTTTTTCAGGGTACATTTTAGATTGTTTTGAAATTGAATGGTTGGGTTTATTTTAGTTAGGGAGATATTACTTGAATTAATAAATTCTTCTACCTTCTGTACATATTCCGGCTTGTTCATTACAACGATGCTATTACCTTTGTCGGCTTTACTAACAACTAAAGAATTATCACTTATTTTGCGTTTAGTGTCTTTAATGGTTTGAACTTGGTGGTGGGCTGATTTGTGTAGTTTAACTGGGTTGAGATCCGGAGAACAGTTCTTTTTAAAAATGGAGAGGCACTTGGATTTTTCCTCTGTTGACAAGTGGGAAGTAACTGATTCCATATCCACAGCAAGATTGGTAAAGTCTTTTTCTGAAGCGCGAAGCGGTGGAGAATAAGACAGTCCGAAATTCATTACACTCATTTCACTGTTACTAAAAACTGTTTCAGAAATATTTATTACTCTTGGCTGAAATTCTACATTTTCTTGCGGTGAGGCACTGATTAAATAATTTTCGATCACTTGATCATTATGTTTTGTTAATTGTAGTTTTAACAGTTTTAATTTTAATTTATTATAGTGTTTAAAACTTAACTGTCTTGTGTGTTCTCTAATGCTATTATCTATGGCGGTGAATATGATCGGATGGGTTATTGTACCCTGAAAAACTGCACAGATATTATTAAAAAAAACTGAGCAATTTAAATTTATAAACATGAACCCATCAGCCCCTATTTTACACTGACTTCCCAAGATCCATAAAAATGGGAATCCGATTAGACCAGTGGTATCGTACATACAAGCTCCTACCTATAATTTATGCAAATATTTGAATAAAACCCTGCCAGAACTCCTTCAGTTTAAACCGCAATATAGTATCAAAAATTCTGCAGAGCTAGTATCCAAAATTAGTAACTTTAATGTTGCCCTTGATGGCAAACTTGTTTCATTTGATGTATGCAGTTTATTTACCTCTATACCAATTAAAGATTTAATATTAGTTATAAAAAATCTTGTGAAAAATGGCACACCTCAAACAAGCCACCAAGTTTTAGACTTACTAACACTTTGCTTAAATCAAAATTATTTTGTTTTCAACGGGAATTACTACATTCAAAATGAAGGACTACCCATGGGCTCACCACTTTCACAACTTTTAGCAGAAATCTTTTTTTATTATTTAGAAACTGTATTATATCAAACCCAAAATTCACTTTTAAGCAACGTTAAATTTTTGTACAGATACGTCGATGATATTCTTTGTTTATACTCTGGATCTGATAGACAATTGCAAATTCTTTAAAATTTAATTAATAATTTAAACCCAGTCATTAAATTCACAATTGAAATGGAGGTCAATAAATCTATAAACTTTTTGGACATCAAATTAAACATCATAAATAATAAATTTATGTTTGCTATTTATCGCAAAAATACGTTTACAGATGTTATTATCCCAGCCCATTCTAATCATCCTCTAAATATAAAACTTTCTGTCTTTCATGGTTATTTTGACGGCCTCTTGAAAATACCCATGGACCCGGTTATCATAATAAAGAACTTAATACTATACTTAACATTGCACACTAAAACTGTTACAATGAAGATGTTATTTATAAACTGTACAAGAAAAAACTGTATAAATCTATCATTAATATATTCTAGTAACAGTGTAGATAATAAAGAAAAAGTATACAAAAAACTTCAATTTTTGAAAGGTATAAGCTACAGCCTTGGCAACGAATTAAAAAAAATCAATATTATAGCAGGTTTTTCCATACAACATACCTTAAAGAATATATTTGTAAATAATAAATTAATAGGCAAAGACCCATTAAGTAATTCAAGTAACCTATGAGAATTTTTGGCAAAACAAAAGCACATCTAAGATGGCCTTCCAAAGGCGCACCACATGTTCCATATAACTGAAGTTGTATCTCTTATAGTTCCCGAGATCCCAATGGTGGTTTTCGAAATCCGGACATCCTGCATAAATAATTGAGCGCTCCAGCTGAAATGTTTCTGATTTTGAACAATTGAATATAACAAACATTAAAAAAAATCATCAAGATCAAATCTGTTTTGGTGGGTTTAGAAGTTTTAATGATATTCCCGCTTCATTGACTCGACTAATAGAATGTTCAACTGCATAATAACAATGAACACGTCGCGACCTGTTCGCTTACGACGTCCGGCTACTAGCGTGATTACGTGACCGCTATAAATAGACACTCACTTACAGTGGCGGCGACGGCGGGCGTTCCACGTTACAGTATTCAAATTAAATTAAAAATATATAATATATTTACAATATCCTTGTCCAAGTGTTTATTTTACACTTGTAACGATTAATTATCGCATTAAGATAATTTTTCGTTACAGATATACTGAAGTTTACCGTATGAAGCACAAAAGCGAAACATTGAAAAAATTTAAAATTTACAAAGCATATACCGAAAATTTACATAAAAGAAAATACATAAATACAGAATTTGACGAATATTTGCAAAACGAAGGAATAAAACGCCAGTTAACTGTGACATACACGCCACAACAAAACGGCGTGGCAGAAAGTCTAAATCAAACGCTGTTAAATATGGCGAGATGTATACTTTTAGAAAGCGGCTTACCTTTAACATTATGGATGGAAGCAATCTATTGGGCAAATTACTTAAGGAACAGAACCTCAACGAAGTCAAACCAAGAACGAAGTCCATACGAAATTTGAAAAAGAAAACCCCCAAATCTCATCTATTTACGAACTTTCGGATGTTGAACATGGAAGAAGATATCAGAAAAGCAATCTAAGTTCAAACCAAGAGGCGGAGATAGAATTATAATCGGATACTCAGAACAATCCAAAGCATATCGTTTATGGAATCCGAAAAACCAGACAGTAGACATAGCGCGTGTTGTCATATTTGAAGAAGAAATATATTCAGTTAAAATGAAGAAAGAAAACATCGAATCAAACATATATAAAGATACAAAGAAATGGATGTCGTTAACTTTTAACGAATTATGTAGCGAAGATAATGCTGAAGCGAAAAATGAAAACTGAGATAAAATAAACAACGTAAAAGAGAAAGAAGAAAGGGAAAGTGTGAGCAAGGAACAAATATTAAAAGAAACAGCACAATTAGATCAAACAATAAATCAACAAAATTTTTAATAAATAGAACGAAGAAGAAATATAAAAACCTGCATGGATGAAAAAGAGGCGATAAAAACGATTGACAGTGAAGAATAGAAAAATGCAATTGTGGAAGAATTCAAGAACCTTATACGAAATAAAACATGGACATTTGTACCAAGAACAAGACACATAAAAGTAAACGAACTAAATAGGCATTCAAAAGAAAATATGGTAAAAACGGAAAATTAGTAAGACTTCGAGCAAGAGTCATAGCATTGGGTTACGAAGAGCACAGCGACCAGGAATAGACTTTGATAAAACGAACAGCCCAGTCGTGAAGTTGAAAACAATGCGTATATTGATGGGTATAGCGACAGAGCGAAATTGGAACGTACAACACGTAGCCATAGTAGCAGCATATCTATTGGCAGATATT
This sequence comes from Harpalus rubripes, assembly GCA_963082715.1. NCBI lineage: Eukaryota > Metazoa > Arthropoda > Insecta > Coleoptera > Carabidae > Harpalus > Harpalus rubripes. The sequence continues at coordinate 32,180,910 of OY720452.1, read as the reverse complement.
GATAGTGAAACTTACATCGAAATTCCAGAAGGGTTCATAGAAACATGTGACAAATTACGATAAAAATTTAATAATATACCAAGTGAAGAAGAACTACGAAACGGGTAATATATATGCAAACTAGAAAAGCGTATCTATAGATTACATCAATCGGAGAGAAAATGGAACGAAATATTAGACGGATTTCTAAGAAACAAAATATGAAACGATCTGTCGCAGACCCGTGTGTTTACTATTACAACCAACGAGAAATCATAGTGACCACATACGTCGATGACTTAATGCTTTATAGTAAACTTGAAGAAATTAATACAATGAAAGAAACGCTTGCAAAGGAATATTAGACACGAGACTTAAGGACGTACGACATGTTCAGTGTATACGAACTACAAAGATTGATATAGGATTTATTTTTATAGTGGTTACATGACAACTTTCGCAGGAGCTGCAGTAAATTGGCATAGTAGAAAGCAACGAACGATCGCCTTAAGCACAGTTGAAGCAGAATTTGTTGCACTGAGCTAAGACGTACGCGAAGCGAAATGGATGAACAACCTTTTAGAAGAAATAGGACAGACAAAATTCGTGGAACGTCCTAGCATTATCCATATTGGCAATCAAGAAGCTAAGAAATTAGCAGAAAACAGTACACCTTCAGAACATACTAAACACATCGCAAAGAAAATATTCTTTGTTCAGGACCAGATTGAAGAAGAAAACATCAGTCTGCAATATGTATCCACCAAAGAAAATGTTGCGGACTGCATGACCAAGATAATTAGAGGAAAACAATTTAAGGGACAATGTGGAGTCCTTGGACTCAAGGACTAGTGGGGAGGTGGGGTGTCAGTATTTATTATTTTGTATGAATATTTTATATAGCGCGCCAATATATTGTGTAACGAGAGCTTTAATTCTTCTTGTGAAATGTCAGTAGGTTGCACTGTTACACATAAGATGTTCGCACGCGTAAGCAAAATACAACCTGCAATATATGTGTTGTATGAAGATTAAAACGTGTTGTGTATATTGCAAGATATTGCGTTTATTCTATAAATGCGCAGACTCTGCGTAAACTAATAACAAATTGCTTCAGCAGAACTATAAAAAATTATTTTATCATAATGTTTAGTCGATAATAAACGAGTATAAATCATATCCGTTTTAATTGTCATTTACTAACATATTAAAACAGTATTATGTGAGAATAAATGAATATACCTTAGTTTTCATTAAAAATTGAGCTTTCTAAATTGAATTCTATCATAGTGCTTAGACGATAATCAACCAGTATAAACTATATCCGTTTTAATTACCATTTACTAACCGATTTAAACGATATTATTTAAGAAGGAATCAGTATAACTTGCTTTTCAGTAATTAAGCTTAATTGACGATAATTAATTTACAAAGCTATATTAGTTGAAAAATACTGGATATTGATTCAAACTCAAACAATATTGTTTTAATCGGTTACTACGTGGTAATTAAATCAAATACGATTTATATTTGTTGATTATTGTCTAAAAATTATGGTAAAATGAAATTTGTAGGGTTCTGTTGGAGCAATTAATTTACAAAGCCTAATTTTTGATAAAAAGTAAGGTATATGTATTCATTCTCAAATACTATTGGTTTAATCACTTAGTAAATGGGAATTAAAACGGATAAAGATTATTCTAGTTTATTACAGTCTAAACATAATAGCACGATGCAATTTGCAGGTAGGAAAAGTAAGGGATATTGATCCATTCTCAAATAAAATTGTTTTAATCGGTTAGTAAGTGGTAAGTAGAACGCCTATAGTTTATACTGTTTTATTATCATCTAAACATTATGGTTATTGATTTACAAAGCTCTATATTAATTTACAAATACTAGATATTAATTCATTATCAAATAATATTGTTTTAATCGGTAATTAAAACAGATATAGTTTATACTAGTTGATTATTGTCTATACATAATGGTAGATTGTAATTTTTAGGATTCTGTGTTTTAATCGGTTAGTAAGTAGTAATTAAAATGGATGTGGTTTATATTGGTTGACTATCGTCTAAGCATTATGTAGATTCACTCTCAAAAAATATTGTTTTAATCGGTTAGTAAGAGGTAATTATGATTATCGTCTTTATATCTATATAACTTCCAAATGTTATTACGCAACCTCTGGGGTCCCACAAGGGTCTAATTTAGGGCCATTACTATTTCTTCTTTTCATCAATAGCATCACTAATATTATTCAACATTCTAACGTTCTTTTATATGCAGATGACCTGAAACTTTTCAGAATTGTTAACAATGCTAATGATTGTGCTTTATTACAAACTGACATTAATAATGTTCTTGATTGGTCTTTAGCCTCAAAGCTTTTATTTAATTTTAGCAAATGTAATATTATGACCTACTCTTTAAAGCAAACAACTATACCGTTTAACTATCAAATGAATAACACAATTTTGGAGCGAGTAACTTTATTCAAAGATTTAGGAATTCTGTTCGATCCTAAACTTAGCTTTATAGCCCATTTTAATGATATTCGTAAAGCTTCTTACCAAAATCTTGGCTTTATAATTCGTAATACACAAGCGTTTTATAATTTACAGACTCTCAAATCTTTATATTATTCATTTGTGCGTAGTAAACTGGAATATGGATTACAAATTTGGAATCCTGTATATATTAAACATGTACAAGCTCTGGAGAGTATACAGAAAAAATTTATAAGATATTGTTGTGCTAAATTCCACCATCGTCGCATTGATACGATTTGTAATTACTCCAACTGTCTAATTAAGTTCAATGTTATTTCTTTGGACTGCCGTAGAAAAATCCAAACATGTTTATATCTCTATAAACTTGTTAATAATCTAATTGATGATGCTCATTCGCTAGCTTGCCTAAATTTTAAAGTACCTCGCTTAGGTTCTCGGCGTAAATTAACCTTCATATACAGCACCCCTAGAACAAACTATGAACTTCGATATCCAATTAGACAGTTGTGTGCTACATTCAACACTGTGTCCATATACATTAACAATCTTGACATTTTCTATGATACTCAGTCCAAATTTGGAAAACAAATTATGAACTATTTCTTGTCTGATCTTTAGCAATTAAATTGAGTTATTTCTATTTATAATATTGTCACTTCATTATTTCAAAGTTTTCTTGTAACTACACTGTATTTTGCTTTATTTTTGTCAATAATCCTCTGTAATTGGGAACATCTGTTCCTGTTGAGTGATTAACAAAAATAAATAAACTCGTAGGTGTTATTCGAGGTGTTATTAATTTATGGGTAAAGGAGAACTTCTGGAATTCAGTCAGTGGTTAAAAATTATTTATTTTCTGCCTCTACTACTCTCGGCACCACATGTGCCTTCATCAGGAGCTACAAAATAATTACAGAAATAATATAAATATGTAAAGACAATGAGGTTTTTTTATAATTACTTACGTGAAAATGTGTTTATACTGATAACATTGAAATATATATAAATAATATGGAAATACATGTACAATGGTTGTCATAATTAATAAAAATCAATGATAATGTTTATTTTGCAACATATGTCGTGTGATTATTTTTGGAAAAATAAAATATTTTAAGGATATCGTTTTTTTTATTTCTACACCCTACGAAAAAACTAATGTGACAAGTACCTATGTTGCGAAGGTCACACATAAACTGCCAAACCTTAAGTCATTTATTTCTTCTTATTGTTAATAATTTTAAGTAAAAACAATTAACCCGCGAATTTTAGTTTGGATTGTATTATATCTAATTTGTGAGATTGGTTTGTAGTGCTATATTTATTATTGTTAAGTCTTTTGATTCTTATTATTAAATTTTAATATATTTGTATAAATTTTACTAATATTAGCACTGTCTGTTTTTAAATTAATGTTATTGGGATCATTATTAATGTGCAGCATTTCTAGTGTAAGTCTCCTGTGCAGATTATATTCCGTGTCTATTATTTTTACTTTGTCAAAATTAAATGTATGTTCAAGTGATTGGACATGACTAACTATAGCGCATTTTCGATTGATTGTGTTCTTATTGTTACAATTTCTCTTATGTTCATTCATCCGTGTGTTTAAGTAACGCTTAGTTTGTCCTGTGTACTGCGCCGGACAGTCGTTGCATGGTATTTTGTAGCTCCTCATGAAGGCACATATGGTGCCGAAACTAGTAGAGGCCGAAAATAAATAATTTTTAACCACTGACTGAATTCCAGAAGTTTTCCTTTACCCATCACATTTCCAGTCAAGAAGATCTACGATCATTATTAATTTATATTTTTTAAGGGGTGGCCCTGTCCTTTTTACTCCAGTATATTTTATTTAGTCTTCAAATGCAGTCAAGTACTGTCGAAGTTCGGCCCTGGTCACGCGCGTAAATGTTGTGTTGTTACTTGCCAATGATAATCCCTAGATCAAGGGAATTATTGCGTTACTAATAGCATATTATACAGTTTTAGTCAGTGTATGGTTCAGTGCGTGCGTTTAAATAAATTGTGGACAGTAATCGGTCGAATACAAGGAAATAAGTTACTAGTTATTGAGTAAAGGTCAAGTGTGATAAAGATTTGTCTTTAAGCCGTGTGCGTGACAGTACAACACCCAACGTAAGTAAGTGAGCAGTCAGTACCGTATTCAGGAGGAACAAATGAACAATAAGTTGAGGGAGAGAAGCAACTCAATTGCAGACATAAGTGAGGTAAATAAACGCAAAGGAGAAGAGATTACAAGAGAGTTTGAATCAGCTTTCAAGAGAAGTAAAAAATAATAAGATTTGTTTTGAGAAAAATGCATGTAAAGGTGTATATTAGTTTGATTAAAATATGGTTATAATAACACTGTCATGAACGGAAAAAACGAATACGTGTTAATTTTTTTAACGTAGACTTAGATTGCTATGAAAGAAATACAAGAATATTTTGTTTAAGCTAACATTTATGATCACTTACAATAATATGTAAATAATAATGTATTTATTTGTTCTAAGGTCGTTCGACCTATACAAATCTCAATTTACATATATTATATACATATACAATTTTTTACAATTTACAGAGACATTTTTAGTGCCCTCTGTGTTGGCACCCTTGTTACGTACAGAGTAGCTTATAGTGACCTCTGCTGCCATTCGGACTCTTCTGGGTGTGTCGGTTTTTATTAAAAACTGACTCGTGTGGGATTCGATCGTGGTCCCACACGAGCAACCTTGTATGCCAGGCGAGCACTCTAGACCGCACGACCACTTACAAAAACAAAACTTTCACTTATTTAGGTCAGAGCACTCTAATTCTATGTTATAAAAATAACATGTAGTCATTTTTTCTATTCGTCGCACTCTTATTATAGCCATATTTTAATCAAATTAGTATAAAACATTACATGCATTTTTCTCAAAAAAAATCGTTATGTAAGAGTATAACAATATAATATCACTGAATTTTGAATAAAATTCTCTAACAAATGAACAAATAAAAAATATGGGGTCTCGTGGCCGCGTGCCTGAGTGTCAGGTAGCGATTCTGGGAAACCGGATTCGATCTCGACCGACGCCAAATATTATCAAATTTTAAATGGCACAACATTGACTCATGTGGTTGACTTTCCACGCCAGCAATGAGTGCCCGTGAGTTGATGCCTGGTAAACGCTCGCACGTTACTAATATGTCCTCAACAATACCAAAATCTGCGTACAAAGCAGATTGTCACACCCAGCAATGGGTAATATGCCGTGATGATATATTTATATTTATTTAAAATTAAAAAGTTATGGCTCGTATTGTGTGAACCACTGGCCTAAAGAATAATTTTTCTTTTATTTAAATTTGTCTTGTGAAATAGAAATTGTTTGCCCATTTAACTATCTTTGTAGATCTTATCGTCCTCGAGATAGCAATGGTGGCCCATTCGAAATGAACACCCTGTCTATATATATATATATATATATATATATATATATATATATATATATATATATATATATATATATATATATATATATATATCTGTACCCCAGAGGCAAAGTGTGTTAAGTCCATTTTTGACGAAAATAAGTTTTATGTTGCAAGTCACATATTTTGTGATAAATTTTTCAATGGTAAACCGTTCTAAGTCTCATTCGATGTACTTTCTAAGTTAAACCTTTTTGAAGAATGTTATGTACGCTTTTGTATTAGATGCAAACTATGTTACCGGGACTTGACAGAATTTGTTCAAAGAATTTTTTTTAACAATCATGTTAAGTCCACTATAATATAGTTTGCTTCGTAATATATTTTGAAGGTTATGTCAGTGAAGTGTTAAGTCCCGTAATTCGTTGTAACTTTTCCGGAGTTAGATTGAAAAATATTATCGTTTTTAAATAACAAATAATAAATTATTTAGTAATTATGTCTAATAGGACTAAGAAAATATTAGATTTATTTAGTACGATATACGGTTTCAGATCTGAACTTAACCTCAGAAAGTGATGGTAAGTTTTATTTTTTAGGGTTTAATGTTGAAAAGTTTTAATAAATTCTATTGTATTAGCTGCTGTAAGTGACAATGGTACGCGAATCACTGATGATACCCATAATGTAAATCAACCTGAACCGGTCGGTGCAAATGAACAATTAATTTTCTCTCATAATGAAAAAATTATTAACACGAAACGTATAGATATGGTGATGACACAATAGGTACGTTTTAATTAAAATGGTATTTTATCTTTGCAAAATTCACTAAATATTATTTGTTTCTCAATAGATGCGAAAGAAAATGAAAAAGGTATGATTATTAAAGATAGAGATGTAAACCAAAATAATCGCAATCTACCATTATGTGATGATACAGAATGCCGAAAAAACTTGCGAGGGAATTTTAATAAACCAACATGAAAATGCAGCTATTGCGATTACTGATGAAAATTTTCTAGATTTTGATAGTGATGATGACGTCGGCGATCCAGATTTTCAAAATGATATAAGCAGTGATGACAGCGAGAATAGCGATAACGAAGAAGGTGAACAAGTCCTAAACGTAGCAGAGGGACAAGTTTTTAATAAAGGAAAGAAAAGTAGAAGAAATGAAAAGAATTGGAAACGGAATGTAGCAAAAAGACTAAGAATTAGTGGCCAATAATATAAAACAGGTGGTAATAGAATAATTAAGGAAAAAAGACTGAAGGAAGCAAGCAACGACAAATGTAAATTGAAATGCCGAAATAAAATTAACGATGATATTCGCCGTACAATACACGCAGAATTTTGGAATGTTGATAAATCAGTTGATATGAAACGACAATATGTAGCATCAAACGTTGAGCAAATACATGTTGCTCGTCGACGAGAAAGAACAGGTCTGCGCAGTGGGAAGAGAAAATTTACAAACAAGCACAGTTTTGAAATAAATGGCACTAGAATTTCAGTATGCAAATTATTTTTTCTAAATACGCTTTCCATATCACAGACTTTTGCAGATACGGCAATATTAAAAAAATTGTGCAGGTGGATTAGTGTGTAGTAACGAAAGAGGTAAGCACATTCCTGCTAATAAAATATCAGAGAGAGTACGAAATTCTGTGCGAAATCACATAATGAAATTTCCCGTATGTGAATCACACTACAGCCGCCAAAGAACAGAGAAAAAATACTTAGGAAATCATTTAAATATATCAAAAATGTACAAACTTTATGTAGAAGATTGTAATGAAATTGGAATCGAACGTAATGATATAGCAAAAGAGTGGTTATATAACGAAATATTTATTACATAATTTAATTACTCATTTCAAAAACCTTTTAATGACACCTGCGCTTTATGCGATTCGTACACATTACAACTTCGTGAAGTGTCTTCAACTGAAGAAAGACAATCCATTCAAGAATGTTATGAAAAACATTTAAAAGATTCTTCTAATAGATACCATTTAAAGAGAATTGACAAAGATCGGGCTAAAGTAAAAAATAATGAGAAGATTTTAATGATAGATTTGCAAAAATGCCTCCCAACACCGGATTTGCATAATGCACAAAGTTTCTATTCTTTAAAACTCTGAACATTTAATCATACTATTCATGATTCCACGCTTCAGCGTTCGTGTTGTATGATGTGGGATGAAAGTATTGCAGGACGTGGGGGAAATGAGATGGCATCTTGTATGTTAAAATGTTTTACCACAACGGATATTTTTGATCAAATAAATGAACTAACGATATTGTCTCAAAATAGAAATGTTATGATGATTATGAGCTACATGTGGCTGCTAAAACTGAAACCCAGTCTTCATATTATAAATCATAAATTTCTACTTCGAGGACACACACATCTTGAAGCAGATTTAATACATTCATTAATTGAACGTAAGAAGAAGAAGATAGCATGTTTCAAATAATGACCCCATGGGACTGGCAGAAAATGATAAGATTATGTTCTACACAGAAGCCATTAAACGTCATTGGTTTAGAAAAAGAACACTTTAAAAACTCTAAACCTTTATATGAGGGAAATACTAGTCCATGGAGAAAACTTTTTAATATCAGAATTTGTTTATTTACAGGTTCGCGCTCATAATCCCGGTATTTTATTTTATAAAACAGATTTTGAAGGAAAATTTAAATCAGTAGATTTCAATCGGGGTAGCAGGAGAAGCATTTTTCCTAACAGTTTACCTGAGCTCGAAGGTACCAAACATGTGTCAACTAAAAAATTTAACGACTTGCAAAAATTTCTCAAATGGGTCCCTAAGAGATTCCATGAATTTTACAATACCTTACCCCATGAGTCCCAAAAAAATTAATAATATCTAGTATAGTATACATTTATGTGAATTACAATCATATTATATTTTTTGTTACATTATAGGTAGTAAATTTAATTTTGTATTTTTTCATATATACCCAATAAATATAATACCCCAAGGTTAATTTAATTTAATTTTTATCTTCTCACGTATCATTATCTTATATGTTAAGTCCATATTGACATATAACATTATAGAAGCACACAATATTAAGTCCAGTATTAATTGTTGTATTGAATAATTTTTAAAAATTATTTTCTAGGAATTTACAAGAATCGTTATTTTATTAATGTACCAAATTTTAAATATTTTTTACACTTCATAAAGAAAATATGTTTATTTTTATACAAATAAAAATTTTAAACCTCAATAACTCGAAATGCGTAATTTGTACTTAACACACTTTGCCTCTGGGGTACATATATATATATATATATATATATATATATATATATATATATATATATATATATATATGTTCATTTGAAATTGCTATCTCAGGAACTACAAGAGCTACAAGGATAGTTAAATGGGCAAACAATTTCTATTTCACAAGACCGATTTAAATAAAGGAAAAATTATTCTTTTAGGCCAGTGGTACTCAAAATACGGATCATAACTTTTTAATTTTAAACGAGAACATGGTATTTTCATTTGTTCATTTGATAAAGAATTTAATTCAAATTCAGTGATATATTTTTGCATGTAAAGTTTTATACTAATTTAATTAAAATATGGCTATAATGAGAGTGCCACGAACGGAAAAATGACTAGGTTATTTTCTTACATAGAATTAGAGTGCCCTAGCCTAAAGATGTGAATGTTTTGTTCTTGTAAGTGATCATAAATGTCAACTTAAACGGAATATTCATGTATTCCTGTCATGGCAATCTAATTTTTTAAAAAATTAACACGTATTCGTTTTTTCAATGCATGACACTCTTATGGTCATATTTTAATCAAATTAATATGAAACTTTACATGCATTTTTCTTTAAAAAATTATTATGAAAGGTCATAAAAATATTATATCACCGAATTCAGAATTAAATTCTCTAACGAACGAGCAAATAGAAAATATATAACTTCATTTAAAAGTTAGGTTCCGTAATTTGAGAACCACTGGTCCTAAAATATAATTTTTCTTTTATATAAATTTGTCTTGTGAAATAATTCTCAAGATAGCAATGGTGACCCATTTAAAATGAACAGCTTGATATATATATATATATATATATATATATATATATATATATATATATATATATATATATATATATATGATTTTAAATCTTATAGGAGGGTGTAAATAAGTAAATAAATAATTCAATAAATAAAAAATAGTGGATGAGTTGGAGCGGCGCATCCACACAAACGCACGCACGCACAGTCACACACGCACACACACACACACACACACATACACGCACGCCTCTGTAGTTTCCGCACTTGTAACGTGCTATTTACAAAAATAAAAAATGATGTGGCCAACACAATACCTCCCGCCATTTAGTTATTAGTTTAAATATATATATATATATATATATATATATATATATATATATATATATATATATATATATATATATATATGTAGCCACCTTGACCTGTTTAAGAACGAAAAGAGTAGGCTAATATTTCAATGTTATTATAGTTTTGTTTTGTAACTATTGATAAGTTTTTTATATTTCAAAAAATATAATTACGTCTAAATCTTGTTCTTCTATGTATGTATAAACCTATACAATTTAATTAAATAGTATTTTTGCATTGGTGGCTTTACGACGATGGACGACACACGAATGAAAGTGAACGACAAGTTGACGGAGCACCCCGAGTCCGAACCAGCCCCTCTATAGCTGACACCATCATCATACCTTCAACAAAAGTGGAATCAAAGCCTTGTTTGTTCACCTAGAACCGTCAACTCTTCCACCCCGAACATCTCTTCGGTCAACAAGCAAATATCAACAGGTACAGCTCAATTATTTTACACTATTTCTGCAAACACCATTATTAAACGTCAAACATCAATCATAAACACGACTTGAAAATTTTTCTGGCATTTATCTCTTCGCTTTTTCTTCCTTCCTCCTCCTTTGGATTCAAGCAGCATCATTTTCCCGGTCGGCAGACTCACTTGCCACGATTGCGCGGAATCTTTTTTTTATAGACATGTTCCTCATGCACATGTCTGTAACACAAAATGTCCAGATCAATTTTCAGGAACGCACAATACATACACTATACCATCATCGTCATCATCATCAACAATAACTACAACAACAACAACACCAACAATAACAACTACAAAATTGTGGTTGAGTCTGTAACCTGTAACTATACAGTATATATTTTATTTTATTATATTGTATATTCTATTTTTACTATACCTTTTTATTATATAGCTTCACTGGGAGGGGACTAATGCGGCGGATCGAGTAGTCCGCCACGATACCACCGCATTCAACATTATTATTTATTATATCAATTCAGTTGTTTAAACAATTTTACACAATATATACATGCCATTGCCTTATACAAATTATTATTTATTTATATGCATTATCATATATAAGTAACGATTTTATACCAAACGTTACACACACACACACACACACACACACACATATATATATATATATATATATATATATATATATATATATATATATATATATATATATATATATATATATATGTAACGTTTAGTATAAAATCGTTACTTATATATGATAATGCATATAAATAAATAATAATTTGTATAAGGCAATGGCATATATATATATATATATATAATAATAATAATAATAATAATAATAATAATATAAACTTTATTGACAATGGCGGGGTTCAGCCAACGGCTGCTCTTCCACCCAACCAATACATACAACAATTATTATAAAACAAATTAATTACATGCCAACACAGTACAATTTATAAGAATCAGAAAGTGAGACATAGAACTTAAATTTTACTTTATACAATACATTTTAAGATAAGAATTATGAAATATTACACAATATATATAATTACACAAAATATACAAACAAAACCAAATCTGTCAGCAATTGAGTAATGAATTTATATTACTTTTAAAAGACTGTATACCCAGAGACTTCAATTCATTTGGAATAGAATTATACAATGAGGGAGCAAGGTAAGAGAAACAACATTTAAATTTAGACTTATTGAACGATGGTACAGCAAATACATCCTTACCCCTTAAACCATAATTATAATTCTTCAGACTCAACTTTTCACATAAATAGGAAGGAATTCCTATCATTTTAATTTTATGAGTTAGAATGAGGAAAGCTTTTTGAATTTTAATATCAATATCTTGCATGTTAGCTAGTGTTCTGTATTCAGAAATATGGTCATATTTACGCACACAATAAGCATATCGCAAACATGAATTTTGCAGAATCTTAATCCAGTTCTTGTCAATTTGCGTCAAATTAGGACCATATACACATAAACAGTAATCAAATAAAGATAAAATTAAAGAGTTCACTAGCCTTACTTTTACTTGTGTTGCTAGAATATGTTGAAATTGATACAAATGCCGTAGTTTGATAATGGCTGTTCTAATTTTACTGTGAAGATGCATTCTAAAAGTTAAACCTTTATCTATAAGCAATCCTAGACTTCTGGTAACAGTACTGCTTGTCAACTTTATCCCATCTAATACAATGTCTGGCACAGATTCTGATCCAAATACCATCAAAGTAGATTTATTCGGATTCATTTTGAGACTATTGCCTTTCACCCATATCGATAAGTTTGCTAAATCAGTATTTATTTGATTGCATTTTTCATTGATATCTTCGACGGCAGCAGATGATAATATCTGTGTATCATCAGCATAAGAATGTACATCGCAATTGGTCAGGGTTTTTGGTAGGTCGGATATATAAAGTAAGAAAAACAGTGGTCCCAAAATAGATCCCTGTGGCACTCCACGTTGTAATGGAAATGCACCAGAATTTAGTGGTTGACCATTATGATGCATGTTGACATAAAAATTTCTATTAGTAAGATAGTCTTTACACCAATGTAAAGCAATATCTGAAAAATTAAATAATATTTCATTTTTGCCAGTAGCAGTTCATGTTCAACCATGTCAAATGTCTCTGAGAAGTCGATCTGGACGAGAATTGAAATTTTAGATTTGTCAAAATTAGATATTAAGGAATCTAAAATATTTAGAAGGCAAGTATTTGTACTATGACCACTTCTAAATCCTGATTGCGTGGGTGGAATTATATTATTTTTCAAGGCATAAGACATAATTTGATTGCAACATATTTTTTCTAGTACTTTGGATAAAGTTGGCAAAATACTGATTGGTCTTAATTCGTCAAAGGTGGTGGATTTAATCTTTTTAGCAAAAGGTTTTACAATAGCAAACTTCCAGGAATCAGGAACTACTCCATCCAGCAAGCAAGTATTTATGATGTGCGTAACATATTCCACAATAACTGGAAGAATTATCATGATCATTTTAAGAGAAATTTGATCTATACCTATTGCATTTGATTTGATATTCATTATAAATCTTTCCACATCTTTACTCTCTACAAGATTAAAATGAAATTTTTCTTTTTCAAAATGAGAATATGAGTTATTTAAATAATAGTCTAAGGTTTCAGGATTTACATGGCTTGTATCAACTTTATCTAACAAATGTTGCCCAAACTGTTGTGGTTTCAAAATAGAGGCATCTATGTTATTTGGCGCAATTTTATTAACACCTATTCTCTTTAAACTTGTCCAGAGTTTTTTGGGATCTTTAAAGTTATTGTTAACATTGCAATTTAAGTAAGCTTGTTTTTCTCTTCTAATTGCAGCGGTTGTTAAATTTCTTAGCTGTTTGTAATAATTTAATTTAGACTCCGTTTTATATTTTTTATAATCTTTTAGAGCTTTATCGCGCTTTCTTTGCATTATTTTTATAACTGGAGTTATCCAGGGTGTACAATGTTTATTTGTAGAAATTGTTTTAATTACAGCATGTTTATCGAAAATTGATAATATATTTTCGTTGAGAAAAGCAACCTTATCATTAATATTAGCAATATTAACAATTTGATTCCAATTTACAGATTCGCAATCCTTTAAGAAATTTACCATATCAAAATTATTAAAATCCCTTTAGGTATATGTCTTCTTGGGGATAGTTGTTTTTGCCAAGTTTAACACACAAAATACTCCGCTATGATCCGATATATTGCTACAATCTATAACACCAGAATCCACACATATGGTTTTATCAGATATTAGTATAACATCAAGTAATGTTTTACTAGCAGGTCTAGTATATTTTGTTATTAGTTGATGCATATTATTGCCTGACAATATATC